>QDHC01006619.1:734226-771300 GCA_013186455.1 Papilio dardanus tibullus | reverse complement strand
ATATTATCCCTGAGTAACATAGGCTATATTATTTAATTCCACGCGGACGAAGTCGCGCACAACAGCTAGTATTATATATACGAGTAGACTACCAATTGACTCAGAATTACAGAACCTATTTTTATACTCATCTTACAAACTTTACTGTTTCTTAATCATTGTATAACGATTTACATAAACCAATGAAAGTCCTAATCACAATTTACCTAATCTAAGACTTGTATAAGTAAGTCTTTTGAAAGTTTCACATTGTCTAATAAATCTAAAGACCTGCCTAAGCAGAACTGGGTCGAGAATTACAACCACAGTCGCTCCTCTATAGTGCCGAGTGAAACATGTTGCTTAATAACTTCTTAGTTTTTTAAGTCTATTAGTTTTTCATCTTATTTTTTTTCGATATTTCTTTTGTACATTACTTTAGTAAATCTATACTAATATTATAAAGAGAGAAACTTTGTATTTTTTTATGTATTGAAATAACTTAAGAACTACTGTGCCGATTTCAAAAAAATCTTTCACTATTAGAAGCTACATTACCCCCGTTTAATATAGACTATATTTGTTATTTCCACGCGTACGACGTCGCGGACAACAGCTAGTATATTATACCATAAATTGTTTCACTAAAGTATCTTAAAGTAAGCGTCGATTACAATCTAACAGGCGTCAAGTATGGAATTCGGAGTTTAAGCGTGGTCTTGTAATTTTTACGCTTTTATATATTTAAAAGACATTTCTATATTACCATAAGACCTTTTTAAATAGTGTCCATTAAAATATGAATGCGGCGTTTTCTTTCAGATTGATAGAAAAAAGTGGGTTTAGTTTCTATAACATATTTCTTATTAGTTTACTTTTTTAACGTATAACTTGTTGACATATCTTTTCGTATTATTATTATCCACAATACAGATGTTTTAAAATTAAAGATGAAGTGAGAGATATCCACGTATCTTCCAACAATGTACGGAGTTAATACAATTTAAATTGTCCCTTTTGTTCACAGGTCAATTTGAACCATTATGCTATATCGTCCTATACGAAAGATTTGAAATATTTTTTGCTGGCTGCTAACATGACTAAGGTAGGTTTTAACCGCATGCAATTTAATTCCGCTGAATCGTTCGCTAGAATATAAATGAACACTTAATTGCTTGTTAAGTTAAAAAAGATCAGAGAGCAATCTAACTTAGGTTTTACTAAAATGTGAACATTTTAAAGTAATTTTACTTATTTCAGGTGTATCGACATTCGACTTTAGCTGACTACTATATATACGATATTGAACAAAAGTAAGTTAACAATATAGATATAAGACCGGGTTCAGACGGGCGTTTTTTCAACGCGCGTTAAAAAAGCGTTGATATAGAACAAATGCATCTTCACGTATCTGTTCATAGGGCTGCGGATGGATTTTGAGCTTTGGACAAACGATACAAGAGTCATTTTAGAGCGATTGCATAAGCGAGAGCGATAAAGAGGCGTCCGTGTAAATGCAGATTTACCTAACTTTATTCAATATTTTTATTAAAATTGAAACATAATATTAAAATGGAATAATATGTCGTAATCTTTTATGTTATGTTTTTAATAAATTCAACATTAGCATAAAACAATTTAGTAACGGATACGGTTTTAAATAAAACATTTAGTTTCTGTTTTTACTACAAATGGATTACTGATTACTGTACTATATCTGTCATGGTTAAATACAGTCGACCCTGGATAAGCGCTCGCTCGCTTATAGAGGTTTCTCTCTAATCAGAGTTTATCGCTTATGGAGGAAGCTAGTCGGGACCAGAGAATGACTTTCATAGAGACTTCTCGTTTATCTAGGTTTGACTGTATTTTAAAAAATCGCAGTTTTAGTAACTCCCATTTTCCTTGGTAAAACATTTATATTACTATTCTTATCAGAAATGTTGTTATATTTATTTAAATTTTCATAATATTAAATAATTTAATTTTACATTTATCTCCCTTCATATCCTAACTTAAAATATAACTAAAGCATTGTGCGCATTAAGATAGTATTTTAGTCGAGTAACTAGTAGCAAGTATCCGAACAAAGGATTTACTAATCTACTCTACTAAAATATTGCTGTTCGGACACATTTAGTTACTAAATTACTTGCTACTCGATTAAAATACTATAAATAAAGGCATAAGTCACATAAATATTCAGTAATTTATGCGGTTTTTGTTTTAAGGACCACATCTAAAATAGGGCAAGGTCGGGCGCAGGTTGTGGTTTGGGGCGAGGGGGGCGCGCTGGCCTACGTGGAGAACAATAACGTGTACTACGTGCCTAACGTCGCCCGTCCCCACATAGTTACTCCACTAACGAGCACCGGCATCCCGGGGGAACTCTACCATGGGGCCACAGACTGGATATACGAAGGTAAGTCATAAACATGGTCACATGACTCACGTTCCCATTGTGCAGGAAATATGTTGAGAAACATCCCTGTTACAATAACATAATATAAATAATCTCATTTCAAGATATGAATTAAGTGTTTTCCTGTTACAACTTGTGTGTTAATAAGTATATGAAATGAAACGTTATTTTAAACAGAAGTATAAAAAATAAAGTCAACATTTTTTTCGTTTGCGTTTTTAAATGCGTCGCTTTAAGATTCTTAAGTAAACGTACCGCAAAGTAAAGGATTTTAAAAGCCTTTGCAACTTCTTTTAAAAACACGTTATTTTTAACTACATTTTTAGTGAGACTTAGAAAAATAATTGAGATTTTTGCATTTGACATTATATTTACACTAGCTGTTGTGCGCGAATTCGTCCGCGTGGAATTAAATAATATAGCCTATGTTACTCGGGGATAATGTAGTGCTCTAATGGTGAAAGATTTTTTAAAATCGACCCAGTAGATCTTGAGTTATTTAAATACATACAAAGTACAAAGTGTCTCTCTTTATTATATTAGTTTAGATGACATTTTTTTATACAGCTTCTATATCTGATTTTAAAAAAAACTTTATTATATTAGTTGGACAAGAATATTGTAGACCAAACCCAGTTGCTATATTGTCTACAAGATAGTTATTAAAGGTTGACAAGATTAGAAAGCCGCTGTAAAGCTGCGGCTTGTTGGGCGGATGTTAAAACTTTGTCCTAACTTAATTTCAGCAATAATTCAACATGTGACAGCGCGACAGTCACTTGTTAAAGTTATCACAAAAGTTAGTAAAGATAAATGTGTTAAATTGAAAATCTAAGCATAGAATAGAATTATTTGAAAAATAACGCGTCGTAATTTTAATATGAACTCTTTAATAGAAGGAAATTTTGCTTGATGAGAGCAACGGATTGCTCTTTAGGCTAGTTAAATGGCCACCGAGAGCGTGCCTTAGTGGAAATAAGTACGAAAGTACACAAAAGGAATGCTTAGGGTAATCATTAAATGGCTTCCAGGTTGGGAATTATAATTTGAAACACCTAAGCCTGTAATTTGTCTAACCTCAACAAGGTGAACTCCAAACAGCTTTGTTAATCAATAATTGTTTAATGGGAACTGTTATTACAGAGGAAGTGTTCAACGCGCCCGAAGCTCTGTGGTTTTCGCCGAAGGGATCGTATCTCGCCGTAGCTTCCTTTGACGATAGGAAAGTGGAATCTGCGATTTATCAGTACTATGGCAATCCTAATGATTCCGATAACCAATATCCGACTCTCGTTCAGTTTAAATACCCAAAGGTAAGTTAACCACATTTGTAATTGGATTTCCGCTTAATGAAAGACCTTTGTGGAACGCAATAGAAAATGGGATCGAATCTTCCGTAAAACTAACCAATTGTTAATATTCTCTGTCAGGTAGGTCGCACAAATCCAGTGGTCAGTCTTCGAGTCTACAATTTAAGTAATATTGAAAACGATCCATTGTTCATACCTGCTCCAGTCGATGTTATTGGATTAGACCACATACTGGGAAGAGTCAACTGGGCAACAGATCATAATTTAATCGTTCTATGGTTGAATAGGAGACAGAATATAAGTATCCTTATAAACTGTGATTTAATTAACGACAAATGCAGCATGGTTAAAGAACACACTGAGAGGAATGGCTGGATAGATATACCTGATCCGTACTTTGATAGTACAGGATCTAAAATGGTTGAAATACAACCATTATTCTATAATGATCAAAGGTTTCTGCATGCAGCATTGTTTGACTTCAACAAATTGACGATGACAGATTTGAGTCCAGGGAATTCGACAGTGACATCAATTGTGGGATATAATGAAGATACGGATACAGTGTATTATATTATCTCGCCTTGGGACCTGCCGTGGCAGAGACAGCTGTGGTCAACGTCTAATGGCGTTAGCAAATGCATATCGTGTCGTGATCCGACTTGTCGTAACGTTGTAGCAGATTTTTCATCGCAAGCTAGTTACGGGATCATGTCTTGCAGTGCAACGAATTCACCCCCTGTGACATATTTATTTAATGCTAAGGTAAATTCAAATTATTTTAGATAATTATTATTGTTAATGCGCCTAGTATACATATTTTAATTGACTCTATAATTTACAGACAAATGGACTAAAGATTATCGTATATAACAATGAATTGAGTGAAAAGTTAAGACAGTATCGTCATCCGATGGTCTTGTTCAATTCTATCACGTTGGACGAAGATATAGTAGCTCACGTGAAACTGCTACTGCCTCCTGAAATGCAGGAAGGAAAGAAATATCCGATGATACTCAGAGTTTACTCGGGACCCGGTACAACTAGAGTTAAAGACAATTTCAATTTAGGTAATTTGTCTTGTGATTATTCGTATTAATAAATCAACACTTGTTGACTGCTAACCATTAATAGTTCCTGTCTATGGTGGTTGGTACCTTTATTAAGAAAAAAAAACATATTTTGTTTGACAGAATACTACGCGACGTATTTATCTACGAACAGGAGTTTCATAGTGGCATCAATCGACGTGCGCGGGTCAGGAGCGATGGGCGTAGAGGCAATGCACGCGGTCAACAATGCGCTCGGCTCCGTTGAGATAACCGATACACTGTCCGCTCTCGAGTATGTTAATTAAAATTAATTGACACTCATATTGTTGTCTAGCTTGCTTAAGATTAAAGTATTTCTATATATTTAAAGTTCTCAAGTTTTCTCTTGGCAATATTACTCGTATTTTAATAGTAATAGGTTCTTAAAAACCATTAATTTTTACATTCACATATTCATTTTACTGTCCACAATATTTTTGTTTTTCAAACCAAGTATTGGACTCATATAGGCATCTGGAAAAATGCAGATCTTGATTAGTTTTTGTTGTTTGTAGACGATTAATAAGTATTTACCCATTCATCGACCCGGACCGTATCGGTGTGTGGGGTTGGAGCTACGGCGGGTATGCCACCACAATGATGCTTGTAAAAGACGATGTCAGACTGCTGGCCTGTGGCGCTGCCGTCGCGCCAGTCACCTCTTGGCTCTACTATGGTATGATATTCATTTATTTAGCCTGAAGCATATTGATAATTAGTCTTAGTTTAGATGGTGTAATCCAGTATTGAAAAATCGTTAATTTTGTTTACTGAATAAGTGAAACAAACATTGTTATCTGTTATTTACGTTAATTAGGATGACAATATGTTTTTGTTCGTGTCCTTGGCAATGAAAACAAAAGATAGTACAATTGCGTGATACAATAGTGAAAAGATAAATAAATAACGTAAATATTTCGTTTGATATTTTCAAATGCACGTTAGCGAATGACTGAATGTCGGCAAATGCAATAATATTAATTCTCCCAGCACGTATTGAGAGCTCATCTTGTGTTGCAGTGAAAATAGACAATGAATTGGCGACAACAGTGACATTCCCAACTTGGCCAGACTTCCAGTCTCCGAGCTTACAAAATATATCTTTAAATATTGCTTAAATTGCGCCTTAAAATACATCAAACAAATTACATTGTATAGGAAATAATACATTCATAGTACTAATTTAGTTTACTAACACACTAATAATATAGAAACAAATACAATAAACAAACTGACAAAAAGGAGAAACTAATAAACACGAAGGAATAATGTCTTTTGTATTCATCATTACTTTATAATCTAATCCTGATTATAAAGTAATGATGAATACAAAAGATGCTGCAGTAGCCCAATTCAACCTGTCGTTAAGCATCCTCGACGTCCTACGCATTACATTTGTTATAAATGTTTATAACAAATGAACTCAAAAACTACTGAGCCAATTACAAAAATTCTTTCACCGTTAGATTCCTACATAATGCATGAGTGATATTTAGTTTTAAAATATTACAGATTCTATATACACGGAGCGATACATGGACACGCCGCAAGCCAACCCGTTAGGGTACAAGCATTCGGACCTTCTAACCGCGGCGCAGAGCCTGCGCGGGCGCCGCTATCTGCTGGTTCACGGCAGCGGAGACGACAACGTCCACTACCAGCACAGCTTGCAGCTCGCCAAACAGCTGCAACATGCTGATATAGCTTTCGAACAATTGGTGAGTACCAAAATTTTAAATGACAGCTTCAAATAGCGGTAAATGTAAACCATTCCTATACTCCACGAATAAATTCAAGTGTCCGAGCAAAAAATGTTTAATTGCTGCTTAGGTAACCTTTTAACCATTCTAATTTTAAACTTTTGGTATACCGGACCGGAAGGTCATGTTTATGCTCTTTTTCATTTGTTAATAGAAAACTTATTATTTCAGAGTTACACTGACGAAAATCATTCATTGGCGGGAGTGAGTCGACATTTCTACCACGCGCTCGATCATTTCTGGACGGAATGTTTTGATCAATAGACATTATAAGTGTAGATTGTATGTATGTAGCTCGACCCATGATGGGCTCTATTTTCCGAAACTCCACGACTAGCGCGTATTCTACGTGAATACACATATCTTTGAATTTCTTCGCCGATATGTGCAGGTTGTTCACGATGTTTTACTTCACCGTCAGAGGGATCGAGTAAACATGTACAGTCAGCTTCAATAGTATCGTAACATCTAAAGTGCCCAAAAATATAGGAACACCGAAAGTCATCAAAAATATCGGTACAACCAAAGCTTTCAATTTAATCGAAGCACCCACACTGCCCAAAAACATCGCAACATTCATAGCGCCAAATATATGAGAGCAGCCAAAGAGCCATAATTATAGCAACAGTCACAACGCCAATGGTATCGAAGCATGCAAAGTGTCCAAAAATATCGGAACATTAAATGAAATTGAACTCTATCTATATACGTTTGAGATACAATTTAGAATAGCCTGCTTACGTTAAAGAAACATACGTCAAAATCATTTGAAGCTTTGATTAGAAATATTTCTCTACTATCTATTGTGACCATAGAATTTTGTATATCTAGAAGTAACACTCCATAAAAGTTTTATAGCAAAAAACATGCCCATTTGCAAATATCAAAAGTGCAGATCTTTGCGAGTATCATGTACATTTTTCCCAAGTTTGAGAAAATATAGTGTAATCACAATAAAAAAACGAAAACATTTAACAAACTATATATTATTAATTATATTTATTTAAAATAGATTAAATCTAAACCATTTTACCAACCACAATATTGTGCTTTATTGTTATTATAAAATTATTAATGAATGTTTTAACATTGGTTCGATTAATCATTAAATACTTAAAAATAACATACGAGACAAAAGGTTACATTCTATCGAGTTTTATTTCAGCATCATAATGTAAATGACAACACTAGGGGAAGTTTTCCCCAAAAACAGGCCCACTATTGTAGTCTTCGAATGCTCCATCTATAGATATAATATATCTACTCGTATGATTATGACTTTATATGGCTGATGACAGATACCGAACAACTACAGCTACAATTTTTAAGTTGTCAAAGTGTATGCCAATTTGGTGTATTGACCTTACTACGTTTTTCGCAGAAATAAGTAAGTAAGAGATGCCGGTTCGATACCCTCGCTACCCCAATTCTTTTTTCTTATTTTTAGGATTTTTAATTTCGTGATAAGCTCCTTACTTGCTAACTAAATATTAATTAATGTAATTACCAAAGATATTTTTGTATTATTTAATTTTTATTTTCCGTAAAACTTAAAAAATGTTATTAAATGAAAATTAAAAAAGAAGTACTTATTATTATAACAATCTTCATTTCTTTGCGAGATAAATCAACAACGCAAAAAGAAGAGCATCCCCACATATTTTTACTTAAAATAAACCTTATATGATATTCACATGTTAAGGTTTAAATTTCAATAAAAAGCTAGCCGTACCATATACGTTAAAAGGCATTTCCCAAACTTTAAATGAGATTGCCATTTTAGAAAACAATCTATAATAAATTATTCTAAATTGTAGTTTTTCACTACGTGTTACCGGGGTGAGCATTAATCTCCAAAATATTTAGTTCTGAAGACAGAAAAAATCAATTTATATATATCGTGATTTATATCATGAAATATATCCACTGATATATACTTTACACTATATATCGGCGAACTGCCTATAGCCACTCTACAAAATATTATCTCTTTGAAATATACAGTGGTTTTACTTTGAATAACCTGATATAATTCACCATTCCTCTCAAATATATTGAATTGGAATATTACATTTCATTAAATTAAACGGAGTTTGTGTGTTTCTATTGTGTGCATAACGACGAACAAGCAACTGTATGCCGTGGTTCGAACTGCGTGTGCGAACTTTATTTCGATTTTGATTTTTATTATTCATCGTTATTTCCTAAATAAAGACTCAAAAATAATAATATGCGTAAAAATATACAACTATTTCAAAAGTAGTGGGGTGGGCCACCAGTGGTGGCTCATTCTAGAGTGCGCTAATTTTGTGTTGATTTCCTATCCTAAGATGGCGCTGCAACGATAATTTGTGTAGTAAATTCCATTTAATGTAAAAAAACCCTTGCTTTGTTCAAAATTATTTATTGTTTTCGATTTTTATTACTCAGTAGTTTTTTAATATTTCAAGTGTGAGAAAATAAATTATCAAAATATAATTAAAAACACAATACGAATGAAATACTGCGTCAATTATTTGGCTAAAACTGTTTGATTACCAATTACATAAATAACTGGTCACGAATTAAGGAGCGCATCCCCAGTTCTAAAATATAAGAATGGCCACTGATTACAAGCCAAGAAAACGTCTGTCGGGTCAGTAATACTTCGATGACAAAATAAAAAAATCTAGTAGGGGAGAACGTAGGAATCGAACCGGCATAATTTACTTACGTATTGCTGCGAAACACGTAGTAAACTATGGCAAACTAAAATTTGTAATCACTTGTTCGATATCTGTCATCGGCCATATAAAAGTCATAATAAATAGTAGAGAAATATTTCTAATCAAAGCTTCAAATGATTTTGACGTATGTTTCTTTAACGTAAGCAGGCTATTCTAAATTGTATCTCAAACGTATATAGATAGAGTTCAATTTCATTTAATGTTCCGATATTTTTGGACACTTTGCATGCTTCGATACCATTGGCGTTGTGACTGTTGCTATAATTATGGCTCTTTGGCTGCTCTCATATATTTGGCGCTATGAATGTTGCGATGTTTTTGGGCAGTGTGGGTGCTTTGATTAAATTGAAAGCTTTGGTTGTACCGATATTTTTGATGACTTTCGGTGTTCCTATATTTTTGGGCACTTTAGATGTTACGATACTATTGAAGCTGACTGTACATAAGTGTAGTATTAATTTATTGCTCTGTAAAATACTTAAGAGATGCAAAACTCAAGACTGCGTGAATACGTGTTCCGTTGTTTCGTTGTACAAAAGTCTTTAGCAGTTGGTTATGTTAGTACAGTGACGAATTGCTAAATAATATTGTTGTAAGTGTAATTCGAAGAAGTTGAGATTAAAGTATGTTTTAGTTTATTTATTTGCTTCATTGGAAAGTTCTTTTAGATTGTAAGAAAATGTTAAACGACTCAACTTTAAATGCAACGAAGTAGGTTTTCCATTATAAATGAGTCAGAATAATGAATCTATGTTCTTTGTGTCTTCTGTTCTATATTTTACCATAAATAATTATATCCGTCATGTCATAACAGATTTGACAGATTTTGAAAATTTTAAACAGTGTATTTCGTATTATTATTTAAACAAAATTTTCAATGCTAACTTTAAGATGGAAATCTCTCAATTTTACAATCGAACAATGCAGCAAAATATTTATGAGACGGTAACTAATTGTTATTCATTAAACAATACTAACAAACATATTTTTCCTATTAAAAAATATAAACATAGTCATGTTCACTAATATTGATAAAATATTTAATGTGATAAGTAAAACCCAAGCGATATTTAACTTAGATGTCAAATAACGGGATAACATGAAAATATTTAAGCAATTATAGCTTGATAATATTGGCTTCTAAAAATAGTTGATGCCTTTCAATCACTTTTTTTATTAGAAATAGATATAAATGGAATCCCCAAAAATATAAACAAATACTTAAAGAAAGCAACTTATTTATTTAAAGAATGTCAGAGGAAGATAACAAAGTTTATGATTGCGGACCCATAATTGACGATCGGGGAATATGCGCGGTGAAGCCTTGTGATGCTGATATATGCCATCCACAACCGCGGGTTATCATCATCGGCGCCGGCATGGCAGGCCTGTCCGCCGCCGCCAGGCTCGCGCAACGGGGCATTGACAATTTTGCTGTACTTGAAGCCAATGAAAGGTAATCGTACTGGATGCAAAAGCTATTTGTATTCTAAACTTAATTTTATCTAATTTTTACATTTAAATATTTAATGTTTTTGCAGACCAGGAGGTAGAATAAATTCATGCTGGCTCGGTGACATTGTAGCAGAATTAGGAGCTCAGTGGAAACCCGACAATTGCTTCACTCATCTAGTACATTCCTTGGCTTCGACTGAAGACCCTCCTCGGCCCGGGGTCCCGGGTGCTGTGCATACGAGAGGACTCTTTAATAGAGCTGTCACCGGAAAAATGGCATACCCTCCCACTATCAGCGCCTATTACAAGTTTCGGCAGATAGAAGAGGAAGCCGCACAATTATATTGTTTGGGCGGGAACAAGCAACATGGATCTTTGGTCAATTTTATGAGTCTTAGAATACAGCAAGAGCTCCACGAGTACCCATCTGAACAACAGGAGGATGCCGCTAGAATAATGTTTGGCCTCGCACATATACTAAGCGCCCGATGCGCGAGCGACACCGCCCTGCTCCGGGCGGACCACTCTTGTTGTTTCATGAACATGCCGGGCGGAGACGTGAGAGTGCCTTTAGGATTTATAGCCACCTTAGCACCGATCCTTCGAGAAATACCAGAAGGAGTGATCCGTTACTGTAAACCAGTCAATTCCATCTATTGGGGCACATCCCAAAAAGCGGGACATCGTGCAATTGTTTGCGCGTGCGATGGGGAAGAGTTCCCAGCAGACTACGTCATCACTACGGTATCTCTGGGTGTGCTGGGTTGCAACGCCGGGCGTTTGTTTTGTCCGACTCTATCGGCCGCCAAGGTAGACGCCATGCGGTGTCTCGGATATGGGTATTGTAATAAAATTTTCCTAGAGTATTGTCGCCCGTTCTGGTTTTGGCATAAGGGAGATTTAAGCTTTAATTATTATAATAACGAACTTTGCTGCCAATCGAACTGGACAAAGGGTATTACGGCAATAGAGATGCTACCTAATAGTAATCATGTAGTATGTGTGTGGGTCGCAGGCGAGCAAGCCATGTCAATGGAATGTATGTCCGACAAGGACGTAGCCGAGGACATCACAGATGTGCTGAGAAGCTCGACCGGCAACCAGTGCGTACCTTATCCCGTGACAGTATTAAGATCGCGTTGGATTTCTGATCCATTCTTCTGTGGTTCCTACTCTTATGAAATTGAAAGTACTGCTGGCGAAGCTCAAAGAACTCTGGCGTGTCCGCTGCCAGGGCCCGGTTCGCCGATACCTCCCATACTTCTCTTCGCCGGAGAGGCTACTGTTCCCGGGCACTTCGCGACTGTGGCGGGAGCAAGAATCAGCGGTGTTAGAGAAGCCGAAAGAATTGTTCAGCTTACAATGAGATACAAAGGCCCGCCAGTACCAGTCGAATGTCAACAAGCAAGAGAACAACAAAAGTGTTAACTGAACATTTATCTCGTAGAAACAAACTTACCGCATCTGTTTCCTTTAAACTTTGTAGTGCAAGTTCTAATTCTGTGATAAAGTTACCGCACTGCACATTTAAATACACAGTTTTCCATACATTTAATTTTCATTCAATCTCTTTAACCTATTTGTGGTGGCGATAAAATTGTTTCAAATCAAACAGGAAATGAGAATAAATGAAGTACCTAACATGTTGTAAAATTTACATATTTTTGGCTTGGTAATGCTGTAATAGATATTTTCCTATAGATTGTACCTTACCGTGCAATGTCAGATAAAAATGAATGGAGGAAAGCACATTGTCGCTTCCACGCCGACGCGGAAATTGCTCAGTCGGGAGAAATGGCTGCAAATAATTTTATCACACAACCTAATTCAAAGCAAAGTTCAAATAACTTAATACTTTTTCAATAAATCTAGTATCACCCGAAATGCTGACCGTATCTTGATGATATTTTGCACCAAGTAGAACATGGTCTGGATCCTACATTCTAGACCCGTAAATGTGACTTACTACAATACATTAATGAAATCCGAACGTAAATAAAAAAACTACTAAAATATCTTTTAAAAATTTACTTTTCTCGCAAAAATAAAAAACAGTGTCCAAATCTTGAAATGTTAAAAGGGACCTACGAGAACGACAACTTTGTTCACATCTGATCTAAAAGAACACTTAGATTATTTGACAGTTATAAAGAAAGCGTTTATTCAGTCCTAAGAGTTCATTTAAAGATACTCGTAGGTTTGTGTCCAAATAATTATCGGACTTTTGTAACTTTGACTTGAAATGACACCTGGTAATTATCTATACTAATATTATAAAGAGAAAACTTTTATATTTTTGTATATAATGAAATAACTCAAGAACTATTGGGCCGATTTCAAAGATTCTTTCACCATTAGAAACCTACATTATCCCCGAGTAACATAGGCTATAATTTTAATTCTACGCGGACAAAGTCGTGAACAACAGCTAGTGTTAAATAATTATTCAGCTATTCATAATAAAGACACTATACTAGTTACACATCACAGGTTTCTCGTACTTATTAAATGAATCCGAAGAATGTCCTTAACTATGCGGTAACTAGACTTATTACCCAGAGCCAAAGTAAGCCCTGCCATCTGTAATACATTTTTATTCCACATTTCTTTAATTTAATTTTTTTCTGTGCCTCTAACAGATTTTTTTACTTTTCGATTTGTTTCTAATTTTTCAAGAATATATATTCCTTTATGTTTCTCTAATGATTTACACTTTCTTGATAATTTTCAATTAAACAGTTTGCTTTATTGTTTGTGCAAATTCTATTAATAGATAAACAAATTCAATGAGCTAACAATGTTCAACTATTATTTTGGGTTGTTATACGAGAATGTGAAACGAAAAAATACGCAGCACTTTCCTATAACTCAATTAGTGCTAAGCCGCGTTGAGGGGAAGAGAGAGGAGCAGAGTGATAGCTAATCCCTCCGGCGCAATTGCTTCCTCATTGTACTTATACCGTGAGGTTTAACACACGTTCGTACAAAAGGCATTATCCTCAACTCTTTTCCCTTGAAAACACTGAGCAAACAATGTTTCGACATTGATTTTCATACTTACATTTGAAAATTTTACTTATGATATACCTTTATTGTTATTCTTAACTAATTTTCAACTAAGATCTGGATGATTCTCTGCAAATTTTCCTGCAACAGATAATGTACAATAGTTTTTGCAATTCGTTTTAGTTCGGATTCATTTTTACAGGCGTTGTTTATTTATTGTTGTAATAGAATGGGTACGGAGTATAAATTCGGTGCAATTTGAATCGACAGGAAATATATTATTCTTACCTAAAACATTTAAGAAAGTGGTTGCCGATAATAAATTCCACTTGTGTTTAATTTTTTTTTTGTTTATGATGTGATACTGATTTTAATTTTGCATTGCGATCAACTCCTTTATCTGAAGTTCTTACTGAATTATAAGTAAGAACTATGACTAGGACTAAGAAAGAATTCATTAAACAATATTTGGAATAAAATTTTTATATTTGTAAAATCAAATCACTAAATATGAAAATTAATGATTAAATATATTTTCTTTAACCTTGATAAATAAAAAATCGTAAACATCTTAGAAGAATCTGGAGTGGTTCAAGGTAACGGTAAGGGTGGGTGAAAGCGTAGTGACCGACCGGCGCGCGCCTCCGCTCAGCGAGCCACTCTCTGCAGATGGCCGATTGCGGGACAGCGGCACAGCGGGAACACGCAAGAAAACGTTGAGACAGATGCGTGACGCAGCGCGCAGGATCGGCGCCCCCGCCCCGCGCGGTGCGTGCACAGCCCCCTCACGACCCGCACGCGCCTAACACGCCGCACTCACCCCGCGCGCTCGCACGCCGCTTCCTCAGAAAAAAACATCGATATTCGCGTGGTGCGTAGCCTGCAGCGTGGTGGCAGGTGGCGGTGGCGCCGCGTGCAGCGCTGCGGTGCAGGCGGTGCGTGAGCCGCGGCCCGGGCGCCAGTCGCTCGCAGCACGCGGCCGGCGCAGGTCGCGTTCATTTGGTCCGCGCCGCCCTCTCAACGCCGCCCGCCCTACGTCACGGTGTCGCGATCGGGTGCACTCCCCCACACCCTGCACCGGTGCTGGCGCACTAGGCGGCCTGCACACATGCACTTTTCATTCATCCCGGAGGCGGCCGCGGCTCGCGATCGCTCCGCTCTCGGTTCGGTCTTATCAATCGCCCGTGCGTCTTTATGAGGCAGTGACCCTGAAGCTGAAGCGACTTGTGTAGTATCGAAGTGATCTACTCGAACTGGTAAGAGGGATGTTATGCTTATAGTTAACTAACAAAAGATAAGAAGTTTCAGAAATGTATCGTCCTAGAAAGAATTTCGGCGAAGGAGGAATGTATTGCGTTTTATCTCATAGAAGTTGTCATGAGGGAGAAAAGACCAATAGTACTGGCGAGATGCCAAATACCGACCGCGCACATCTTTCTGTTACAAAATATTTTAGAAATATTGTGCTAGTCATTTAAATTAGGGACATTCTTACTCGTCTTTACTGAAACGAAAACACCAAACGGAAAATACTGAAAAATAATTTTACAGAGCAGATCAGTATTACTTTCTGGTTTATAGTCAATCCCTAATATGGAGAAATAAGTCCATAATCAATCATGTTACGCAGCGCTCATCTGAGCCATGGTTTCCAAAAACGAGAGCTACTATACGAACAAAGTATTTCGTTAACCCGTATCCTCTATCTCTACCAAGCAAAAAAATTTAAATTTGACTACGTTGATCATTGATTAGTTTGAATCTTTTAAAACGAATTTTCCCATTGTAATATCCAGAAATATGATTTTCATGTAAAGACTCCGTTGAAACATAAGCCTCGTTGTTTGTTGAAAGTACCGTAATGGAACCCCAATAGGGTAGAGTTTTCGGATAACGTTTTTTTCGAAAGTTATCTGTAAAAATTATGTATAAATCAAAGTAGATACGAAACATCACGAACAACATAACCTAAAAATGCACAAATATTTCCAGTTTTTTGTTTAATTATTAAATAATATATGTTCTAAATTGCAGAGTAATAATAACGTAAATACGTAATGGTACGCGTGTATAAATAGACTACGTTTATTTTGAGATGTCACGAGTAGTCATTCCACCAATGTGTAATAATTTAATTTCACTTTCCATTATGAACAATTTTCCACTATACTTTGCTCCTTTGTAGTGCTTTAACTCACAAAGTTGCTTTCCTGAGGGCAAGAAAAGCTATTAAGCTTTTTCATTTTTCTGGTGTAAAATCCTCAGAGCGACTTTGCTTAGACCATGTTTGATGAATAGCTTGGTCAAAAATGTTGGTATGACTAATGTCCATCCTTGTTTTAAAGTCTCAAATGTATTGAGTCTTTTTGTAACCAATTTTATGGTTTCTATTTTGTCTCTATGCAGGGTTACTTTGGACGGACTGTATATTCAAAGTTTAATGTTAATAAAATCTGTTTGCCCTTCGCAAGTGTCCGGACGACGCCAGGTGTCGCAAAGCCACTGATCTCATAAAATCTCCTCGCCTTTGAAATCTGGTCTCTTCTACAAAAGATAGATAAATATTTTTATTTCTAAACTTAACTACATTGTTCAAAACATGTTTCTTAATACTAGAGTTTATAGTTAAACTTTTCATACTTAATACATTTTTAGAAAATCTATTTAAAAATTAATTTACAGAATTATTATTAGAAGGAACCTCAGTATGTTGGGATTTACTCAAATGCATTTTATTTTCAACTAAGAAAATAATAGAAAAATTTAGGAAAGATCTCGTTTCAAACAAAGCATCGATTGTAATTTATTCATAATTTATTCATTAAAATGAACTTCTAATTTTCCGATTCCAACATTTGTTTAATCCAGCTACTTCCAGATTAATGAAATCATTCAAATGCTTTCAAACATCTGTGAATTAGTTAACTCGAATTTAATCAATGTACAATGTGTACTCAGTTTGTGATTGGATTTAAACCAAATAAATTAACGTCATTAGCCTACTTACTCCAGCTACCAGCTCACTCGTGCCTAACCTAAGTTTGGGGGTGACTAGGCCATAGACAACCGCACTAGCCCAATGCGGATTCGTTGACTTTACATCCTTTAATGGTCTCCTTTATCATTCATCATCATCATCTCGATGTTTTCCTTTATCATAAGAACATTGGAAAAATGAATATGACATACGAAAAACAAAAGATATTGCTGGGATCGAAGTCCAGTACTTAACCACTGAGCGTCCGTCGCCCCCAAAATTAATAGGTTTGGTTAATTGTCGTTTCAGTCTCTGTTGACGTTTGAAGCAATTGCTGAGCTGCTATCGGGGATGCAATTTCCCCGGCGTATAATTGTTCTCTAGGCGTCTAGGCTTTCCGTTATTACTGTGCCTAACTACTGACTTCGTGAGTTTTGCCTTCCTACTCTGAAGAGTCGTTTTGCGCTTAGAAAACGAATTACATTTAATTAAACCAAACACTGTATTTTGCTTTATGTTTAACTTTATTTAAAAAAAAAATACCTGTCTATATTACTTGTTGGTATTTAATTTATTTATAAGTACAATCAGAAAAAATATTAATAATTTTATAATATTTTTTTTTATTAAATCTGCGTTGTAAGTTTAATATTTTCGTCGACATAACACAGTTTGTTCAAATAAGGAGCGTGCAATTTTTTTATGTTACATATTATTAAAGATAGTAGATGAGTTCCCCGGCACATATATGTTAGCGTTATTATCTTTTTCCCGGGCCTGACCCATTTCCGAGTGGCTTGGCGATGGCGAGCTAATATTCAAATAGATAAATCAAATGTCTACAGACTTTTTGCGTGCCGAAGATTGATGATAAAAATTTTTGGGAATTTCATTGAGATGATATGAAGATATTGTAATACAAATATTAACGCCGGCTATGGACGGTAGATAATATAAGTCCGAATATATTTACATTTGTTACTGACATGTCTATTGCCTTTGTGGTGATGTGTTAATACCAGGACAGAGGATATATTAGACAGTTTTCTCTAACTAAGTCAATGTAGATTTTACGATTTCGCAAATAGCACATAGAATTTAGAGACTAGATAGTGTAAACATTTTACCTCCTGTGACATATATTTTTAAACTTATTTCCGTGTTTTTGTTTCAGATTGTGGTCAAAGGGACCCTAAGAACAATCTCTTATCTAACTGTAAAACAATATAAAGTAGATTAATTAAAGTAAATAGTATGTATCTGTTAATTACAATTCTTTATTCATAAAGTGCCTCATAGTGGTTTAATTTTATAACAATTATAAAGATTAGTGACAGTGTTACTTCAGGAACATATTTGCAAAGCTAGTACAGAAAAATCTCATTCGACTGTTTTGAAGATTCCGCGATTATGTTTTAAAGGTGAGTGTTTTTTTTTTATATTTTTAGCGTATTTATTTATTTAAAACGGCTAAAAACTAGTTTCGAACTCTTCGGGAGTCCATCAACCCCTTAGTTTTTAGCCGTTATAAATAAATAAAGTATAATAATGTCTCACGAAAGTTTTAATAATTTAATTGTTAGCACATTCTACAAATAAGATTCAATATGATGTTCTAGTAGTCCTTGTGTAAGTCCGAAAATAATTTGGATAAGACACCTAAATGATATTCAAAGAGAATTCAAACTCGCTTTCTCCTACAATCGGATACATTCGTGATCTTTACTATAATACTCTTGGAAACCAATTCTCAGCGGCTTATAACTTCTAAGTTAAAGCTAAGAACTTCTATGATATAAATAAATAAACTATTTTCTATATTACATTGATTGCATAGGACAATTTTATCTACATCTATACTAATATTATAACAAGAGAAACTTTATATTTTGTATGTTTTGAAACAACACAAGAACTACTGGGCCGATTTCAAAAATTCTTTCACCATTATCCCCGGGTAACAGGCTACATTATATAATTCCACGCGGACAAAGTCGCGCACAACAACTAGTTTATTCTATAAAGATATA
Organism: Papilio dardanus tibullus; assembly: GCA_013186455.1. Classification (NCBI taxonomy): domain Eukaryota; kingdom Metazoa; phylum Arthropoda; class Insecta; order Lepidoptera; family Papilionidae; genus Papilio; species Papilio dardanus. The sequence continues at coordinate 752,544 of QDHC01006619.1, read as the reverse complement.
TTTCTTTTCAGATTTATTACTTAGTTACTCAAGTTACAATTTCGTTTAACAATATTTGTATTATCAATACGAATCTATTTCCTGTGTCAGACATCTATTAATTTGCTTTTCTATTATTACTTTGGCGACAATCCAACTGAGGACACATCGTATGGCCTTCGCAAAGGTTAATTATTTTAATTCTTATAATGTTTACATGAGTAATATGATTTATATTTGCGATTAAATTATTTATTGTAATAGTTTTCACGGTCACTTGGAACTTTCAAAGATACGTAAATGCTTCTTTTGTACTTTTTGCACTCGTAAATTCTGCTAAGTGGTTATTTTGTTAGATTTTTATTCGTTTTCGATCTTGACTTGTATAAATGAAATATTACAGGTCAGTAAACCCTTGTGATCTTTATTTATTTTTATATTTCAATTGGTTATCTATTGTAATGAAAATCTTTTTTCTAATGTTTTCAAGCTTTGATAAAATTCTGATGTCTTGTATTCCTCAGAATCATTTGAAGCTAGCAATCCTTAGCAAAAATATCTAGCGGTGGATTTTTCGTAATGCCAGATTAGAAGTTTTGTTTTAGAAATATTTAAAAGCATTGTTACTCAACTTATTATATGATGTGCTAGTAAAGAATATTTAGAATAACTTCGCGGCCACATAGTAAAACCCTGGCGAGGAAGTTGACCATTTATCATATTTACAGTCACGTGGTAGAGGGAGGTTCGTACGGACTGGTCGCAGTGAGACTACGTACTGCATAATGTTGCGCTTACGTCACTAAAACTTTGTACTTTGCCTTAAGCCTTGTTCGCACCAGGACAGTATTTTAGTCGAGTAGCAATTAGCATTTATCCATACCTAGAATTTAATACAGTTCGGACTCGTTTAAGCCTAAATCTACAAACTAGGATAGTAATTTAGTAACTAAATGTGTCTGAACAGCAACATTTTGTAGATTAGTAAATCCTTTGTTCGGATACTTGCTACTTGCTTCTTGGCTAAAATACAATCCTGTTGCGTACAAGGCTTTAAGCTTGTGTTGAAAGACATTTACACTTGCTTTGTTTAATGTTTATATTCATATTTGTAAGAAGTTCGAATACAATTCTTCGGATAAAAGACAGCGCGTGGAACTTCTCTCAATCAGTAAGCGAGTAAAATCGTTACGTATGAAGTGTCGAGTAATACTTATAATATGTAAATAGCAATTGAAACAGCGACGACCAATTACTACCATTAACAACCGGCAAATCACCTGCTACCCCAAAAACGATTAATCCGAGTGATTTATTTTATTGATAGTTCTGATTTAATTGTGCCGACTGATTGCTCCATTGATTCGTTCCAATTTAATATACTATCTACTACATGCAGTACAATGAATTCAATCCTTTAATTGGATACTGTAGTTGTTAGCTACGGTGGCTCAGGGGTTTAGCTCCTGACTTGTAAACTGCAGATCCCGAGTTCGAATCCCAATGTACCAATGTGTTTTTCCATTTTCGATTTTCATATGTACATATTTACCCGACGCTCTTAGGTGAAGTAAAACATCGTGATGCAACCTGCACATATCGGCGAAGAATTTCAAAGATATGTGTATTCACGCAAAATACGCGCTAGTCGTGGAGTTGTGGAAAATGGAGCCCATCATGTGTGTAGTTCGAAGTTGAACAAAGGGTACTAACAATGATATTATAGGTCTTACAAAATTGGCAGAAGATGACTAGTAACTATTGTGTAGAATCATATTTTTCTCATCAATTTTGTAGAATAGACCTATGTCTATTCTACTAAAATGCGCCTTCACTGTTTGTCAAAAATATATACAACTAGCAGTTGTGCGCGACTTCGTCCCCGTGGAAATAATATGGCCTATGTTACTCGGGGATAATGTAGCTTTCTAATGGTGAAAGAAATTTTGAAATCGGCCCAGTAGTTCTTGAGTTATTTCAATACAAATAAAAATATAAAAATATAAAGTTTCTCTCTTTATAATATTAGTATAGATATAGTCTTGCTGAAGTCCTGGTTACAAATTAAACGTCAATAATTTTATAAATGATATTATCAGTATTTGTGTAAACAAGTAATAGATGTATTTACAGTACAGATGTTGCAGGAAAATAACAGAAGTAGTATTCTCTTATAAGATTCCCCGTGAACACAAAGTTACTTATGAACACATGTATGTGCTTTTAACATACTGAAGTACTCCTGAAAGTTACAATGTTGTAGCTTCTACGAACTTAGCTATCCTTAGTACAGAAAGTAGAATATTGCATTGAAGCAAATATTATAACACATTTTAACTATAAATTCGTTGTCATAATACGTTATTATAGTTAAATGTATGAGACACTCCTGTACAACAAAATTTTATATTTGTTTTATACGACAGACTTACAGGTATAACTAATAGATAATATTGTAAATAAAAAATTAAGTGTTAACCATTGTTTCTGTTAATATACCTATCTTAATTAATATACAGTCAAACCTGGATAGGTGAGACCTGGATAAGAAACCTCTATAAGCGAGAGTCATATTGCGGTCCCATGGATTCTCGCTAATTCAGGGTCGACTGTACTAATATAATTTTATTGTACGTAATAGATAGTAAGTTTTAACGGTGAAAAACGTTTTTCCCTTATAATATGTCTTTTTATATCCCGTGAGAACTCCAATTACATTTTATAAGATCAAATAAGTTCTAATTTTAATAAGTGATGAAGAGTCTCAAGCTAATTCGACCGTTGGTCGAGGGCTTTCGTACGTTATGAAATTCAGGGCGGCATTGAGCGAAAGTATTTTAACGTAGAAAAATATTTTTGCGTCTTGTTTTCATATTTTTATAAAAATGTCTAATTAATGTGAACGTGAGGTGAAATTATAAGCTCTTCGCTATCCCTAATACTTATTAATTATTATTTATTTATGTTACTGAAAAAATATGTCTAATATATTTAGCCCGATTTTATACTGCAATGCAATAACTATAAAGCTAAGCTAGTTATGATTTTCATATGTACATATTTACCCGACGCTCTTACGGTGAAGGAAAACATCGTGATGCAACATGCACATACAGGCTAAGAAATTCAAAGATATGTGTGAAGTCACGCAAAATACGCGCTAGTCGCGGAGTTACGGAATATGGAGCCCGTCATGGGTTGAACTACAACAACTTTTTACCTTGCACACCTGCGTTGTGGAACACTCTGTCCTCAGCGGTATTTCCAAACGTTTACGACTTAAGGGCCTTCAAAAAGAGAGCATAATCCATCCTCAAAGGACGGCAATACATCTGTGGTTCCTCTGGCGTTGCAGGTGTCCATGGGCATCGGACCAATTAATTTAGTTGATCCGCTGCTCGTTTGTCCCCTTCACCTACAAAAAAAACTACAACAAAGCCAAGCTTTAAGACATATAAAAGTCTTTTAAATAATAATATTGAAGGCAAGCAGCTGTGGTATGCGGTTTACCATAATAGCTCTTATAAAGAAAATAACAAGTTAAAAAATTAAAGAAGATATTGCTAAAGTTTCAACTTCAGCCTAGTTGTTAGTTCTTATTCTTCGAGTATTATGTCTTAAAATTCTTGAAATAAAATCTGGGTTTAAGAGCACTTCTTGTGATAAGTTCCGGAGGATTTAATCCCTTTTTTTTATAAATTTTATTTGAGTGTACTTGTGTAAATGTTTATATTTGATTCAAGTTCAAATTACTCTACAAATTTTTTATGCTTCTGCAACTGTTAGGTTAGGATTATTTTATTATTGTTACTAAATAGGTTTGCATATTTGTGTATAATTCGTTTAAAAAACTGTCTATTTTCCTCTACGAATCAAATGTTTTTTTTAATTTTTTTAAATAGAAAATAGCTTACAGGTGACACATTACATATACATTTCGCCAAACTGCCATGGAAGGCATAAAATGATTTAACCTTCATAATATCACTAGTTCTAGAATTTAGATTCCAGATTAATCCAAAATCGTAAACAGTAGTAACAAAGTCCAAAAATTAAAACTTCTAAGAAATTGCTGATTTGTGACTAAAGTCTATTAATTAGTAGTTTAAGAATTTGCATACTATTGAAAACATTGTACAGTATGTTGGCTGTACTCCAAGTCTTTTAGTCGCCTCACTTGTCTTAATTTAAGTAAGCGTTAATCGTTATAGACGATTGAAAATTAACGTGATTGTTTGACGAAACCCATTTAATCCGATGACATGGATTATTATGCAATTGATAACATGGCCGGCACAGGGTTTTACTAGTATAGTATATTATCTGTGGTTTTACTAAAATATTAATTAAATCCCACAACAATTTATTATGTTGAACACGTTATATTAGAGATAGTGATAGGGAAGGGGAAGTGGATTTGGCGAAGGAGAGGACGCATAAGGGGTGGAACTTTTCCTTCTTTTGTGCGTCTCCTCCTCCGTAAATTAAGGGTTATAGAGCTAATACTATTATAAACTTTACATTACATTCATTTATGTTGGGTAAAGTTTAATAGGATGCTTTCGTAATACTTAGTAAGCCCGAAGCAGTTTAATTCTCTAAGTGCATAAGTGGAATTCACTGAACGTTGTGCCAATTAGTCTTTCAATGCAAGAAACAGGCTGCTGGGTGCGGTTTGGCATTCCGCGCCGCGACCCCTTCGCTTATGCCAAGAGGAAATGAATATCACACTAAACGCAAGCCAAGTTTTTTTTATTAACATAAAAATCCCAAATGCAAAACAATTCGTAAAATGTTTTGAATTATATAATGGCCTTAAACATGATACCATAAATGCATATGCGAAATGGTTTTATTAGAAACTATTATTTTGATTTATCTTGAAGATTTAACCGAAGTTAGGGTTTAAAAAATTGCTTGGGAAATAAGACGTCATAATTCTATCTGAGGAATATGTTCCTATTAAAAGCTGCTTAAGCCGTAACAAAAATCGAAAGACAAATAGAAGCTAGGCGTTAAAATCAATTTCAATCTTTTACCAAAAAACATTAAACATTAGACACTAAAGCCTTGTACACACCAGGATAGTACTTTAGTTGAGTAACAAGTAATTTACTAACCGTATCCGATCAGCAACATTTTAGTACAGTAGATTAGTAAGTCCGTCTTTGGGATACTTGCTACTCAACTAAAATACTGTTAAGAACAAGGCTTTAGTGTGCTGTTAATTAACCGTAGATAAAATCTAATTTCAGATTTAATTTTCCGAGTATTGGTAAGAAAAAGATAAAGATGTTAAATTAAAAAATTAAAACATTTTTTCGCGATCATTGAACAAAGGCTGATTGTAGACAAAACATTTATTTATTTTAACTCTGAAGTTTCCGCACACTATTGATATCATTGAAAAGTAGTTTGTTGGCCGCTCTCCAAATGTTCAGCCGACACAATTTATATTAATGAAGGTGAAAGCTTTAATCATTATTAATCACATAAACTAGATTTTACTTCAGAACAAAGAAAAATTAGCAGTTTTCCTACAAAATTTTCCGACCTCATGTCGCGTAAAATTGTAGGAGTTTCGGGAGTCAGCTTGGTGTTAAGTGTATTATTTAAACCAAATTTACATTACAAAGATGCGGAAAAAATGTTATTATTTACGACATCACATTAGAAACCTAATAAATAGCACTATTTCTCCTTAAATTGTCAGTCCTTTATGTGACACCAGAAAAAATAGTGACCGGATTATATTCACAGATTTGTAAAAATTTGTGAAGAAAGCAAGTAAAAATAACTAGTTTTTTAAACAATAAAAGTAGCAGTTGCACTCAACAGTTGCTAAAACCAAGAACGCTTTATCGCTAAAGTGCATTAAGCCAAACATACGTGTGAAGCTGTATTCACTAAAAGTTACAGCAATTACTGGTTTCAAGCAAGAAACGCTACGAGAGTTGCGGCTACAGTTTCACTTTACGTTGCATTTATAAACTACGGAAGTGTATTTCTTAAGCCAAAATCTCATTTTGTTGCACACGTAGCAGAATCGTGTACTTAGATTATTGTACTAACTAGCGACCCGCCCCGGCTATGCACGGGTGCAATGCTGATACTAAATACACTACAGAAAAACTGTGAACGTTATATATAACATAATAATAATAATTGCATCCGTGCGAAGCTGGGGCGGGTCGCTAGTTATACATATAAACCTTCCTTACGAATCACTCTATCTATTAAAAAAAATCCGTTGCGTTTTAAAGATTCAAGCATATATAGGGACAAACATAAAAATCGTTATTGTTTTATATAATAGTGGAGGTAGATCAAGTCTTAAAGTGTAGTAAAATATTACGTTAATCGAAGAAAAGAACTAGATTACTAAGCTCTTACGCTATACTTTTGCGTGTTCGTGTTCTTCACGATAGCATTTTAAATGAATAAAACGAGTAAAATAACATTTTTTAGCATCCTTTATAACGTATAAACATTATAATACACAATTGATATTAAATAAGTTAATATGAGTCCGTAGTTTTAATAAAATTAGGAAATAGAGACATCAACGCGTGGGTAAACGCAACTTTATCGGTCAGTCGGGACCAAATGTTGTCGACTTAGTTTGGCACTTATCTTGCCTTGGGTAACGTTAATGTAATACTCCACAGCTTTATTATAATAGTCCCAGTTTATATGGCAGTTACGAACCCGTTTACAAAATAAATCTATATTTTCGCGCATGTTAAAGTCTGATATGAAACAAAATAATTTTATTTGATTATTATGAGTCACTAGAGATTTAATAACTTTGAACACTTTATTCTAAAACTACAATCAACTTTAGTACTGAGGGCCACCCAAAGTACTTTCGCTACGAATCGATTTTATAGCAAACGTCAAAAATATATAAAATTGACAATGACGTTCGATATTTAACACGTGGTTCCTCGAGTGTTGCAAAAGCGCGTCGTAGATCACCTTGGGGATCCAGGCGCTCGTTTGCCCCCTTCTCCTATAAAAAAACGAATGTCATTGTCAGTTTCATACATTTCTGTCGATTCCATCGGCGATATCTCCAATCGAAAGATGGCCCCCTGTTAAATATAAAGTCCCTTGTTCAATTTATCAGAAAAATCTTCAACTGCAATGCACCATATGTACAGCATTATATGTCTAATCTTATACGTAGGATCTTGCGACAGAAGCAACGCCTATTTGATCCTACGACTTCACTGGAAAACCATTTATATTGAATTTCCTATTGGGTCACGAAGTACATTTTCTTGACTCGAATGCGTTTTCTTGTTTATTTTAAATTCTCTGAGTTCTTTCAACTCGATTAAGTCTGTCTTTGAAATCTTTACTTGGAGTTTTATTATTCTCGTGATTTTTGTTACAACGTTGTCGTAATTACTATCTTGTCATCGCTATACTTATTGTAAATAACCTTTTCTCTAGACGGTATTATGTTTCAGATATTTTCTTACACTCTCTCTCTCTCTGCATCGTCTCCTCATTCCTGAGGGTCGCGACCTCTCCTAATCATCTCTCTAATGGTGTTTTTAGATGTGTGGATGGCATTATGCATAGTGGTGTCGAGCGCGGTGCGTATCTGGTCAGTCCAGCGCATAGGGCGGCGCTCTCTGGGTCTCTTCCTCTCTATTTTACCCGTAAACGCTAGTTTTTCTAGATTATCGGGGGATCGCCTAGCCACGTGACCAAAATACTCCAGCGTACGGCTAAGTCATATCGTGGAAAGGCTTTTATTGACTTTGAGCTTTTCTAATATCGAAGCGAATAATTTATTTACACACAAATTACTTAAAAACTAATGAATAGATAAAACCCATTACCTTCAAAGTTACAGGCGGTACTACAATTCTAATCTTTAGTACAGAAAAGCAGAGAGAAAAATTGCATGATTAATTTCTCTGTAAAGCAAATGTATTAATTCGTTGTGTAGCGTGTTTGTAGACTTTAATCAACAACAGAAAATGAAATGGTGTTTTATCTTAGCGCTTTCACTAAAACAACGATACGCCACGGATAGAGTGCAAAATGTTTATCTTACTAATGTTTTAAAGTGTATTGTGGTTTTTCTTACTTTATTACTTACATTGTATAACAAACATTTTTACCTCTTACAAATATACAAAAATCCGAAGTATTTCAATTAAAAAATATATAAATATTAAAAAAATACAAAGGCCACAGCTGTTTATGGTGATCATGATCTATTTATTAATTAAAATTTATAACATAAATATATTAAAAATAGGTTTATTAGGTTTATAACACACAAAGCGTTGCGTAAGCGGAGCAAAATTGACAATGACGTTTGAAATCTCACACGTGACAAGCATATGACTTACCGAATGTCAGCGATATCGCCAATCGAAAGATACTTTGGTTAGCCCCCCTAAAGTGTGTAGCTGTAGTATATATCTATGTAGTCAGATGGGGTCATTGTCCTAACCCTTATTTGGAGTATTATTAGGTTTACGTCCAACACTGAGCCGCAAAGAGTGATGGATGAGCGTGCAGATATAGATAACAAAAAGTACTTTGTCCAAATATATTATATCCAAACTTGAACTAATACTAATAACATTTTGAGTGTTGCTAATATATAATAGAATTTAATATCAATAACTAGATGTTGTCCGCGATATCGTCCGCGAGGAATTAAAAAATATTTCTTATGTTACTCAGGAATTATGTAGCTTTCTAATGGTAAAATATGTTTTGTAATAGAGCCAGTAGTTCTTGAGTTCTTTCAAATCAATATACAAACATACAAAAATACAAAATTTCTCTTTTTATAATATTAGTATAGATTGTAAAGGCCAAACACGGTTTAATTGGTGAATGGTTTATTAGAGTTTACAAAGTTAGAATAATTCTATGCGCGAACGCATCCGCGACCGCTCGTGCAGGGAAGTGAAGTCCTGTGTTACCATCCCGCACCCGGATCCGCGGCGTTGCAGGGTTGCCCGCATATAGGGCGCGAACATAACAACAGCGCGAATAAGTTGGCTTATAACAAAGACAGGTTATAACGAAATAACTGTCACCAATGAGCTTGTATGTGGAGATTCAAGTTGAAGTAAGAGAAATGTGTCAGGAACTTCTAATAGAAATTGTTTATTATTGTAGACCATTTAAGTTTCAGGCGTAATTGTATATTTTCGCTTGTAGTGTTTTCGCTTGTTATTGTCTGCATTTCTTTTCTATTAAAATACAGCTATCAATTAGCGTAGCCTTCGCACTAGAGTTGTTGAATTAATTTGAGTAGTCGATAAGAATTGCATCTTCCAACTAAACTGTTCATATTCAAGTGGGAGCAAGATAAAGGAAAAACTAAGCGAGATATATTTACTAATATTATAAAGAGGAAAACTTTGTATTTATTTTTTTGTATGTATTGAAAGAACTCAAGAACTACTGAGCCGATTTCAAAAATGTTTAGACCATTAGAAATCTACATTATTTCCAAGTAACATAGGCTATATATTTTAATTCCAAGCTGACGAAGTCACGACCACGAGCAAATTATTTAATTATATTTTTTATTGCAACTGTCATAGTTGGTAAATAGCCTCGTTTAGTGTATGTTTAGTATGCGAAATCGGCACTTAGCGACTGTTTAAGTAAGCATTAATTAACTCCGAGTTAAACAGTTGAACACTACGTTCCGTACTTTGTATGACACAAGACAGATGACATAAATACCAAAGATTTTATGTTATTTTTGCAAGCACTCTTTAAGCCTTTCCTCAGTGAAAAGTGGATAATCTTTGTTGCACCAGAGAGCTTATTTTTGTAAACAGAATATTAAAAGTAAAGTATGTTAAGGAAGAGCGTTACCGCAAATAAGATGTGTACTTTGCGTCTAAAGCGAGCTTGCTTCTACGTGGAGTGGTTTCGCATTCTGTCAAGGATGGAACACGAAATAGATTTTCATCACACGTAAGATTTTTATTTTCTAACGTAAATTTATACGAGTATGGATAAGATCCTTGTTTATCTATTATTCAAAATACAGTTTGATTTATTTACTTTTATTTAGCTTCGTACATTTTTAAATGGTACTTATTTCGTAAATTCGTTAACTAAGGAACTGAGATGTTTAACATTAATGATATTTGGAAAATCCTTCCCTGTCTCAATCCCTCTATAGGGAGAAAGACAGAATGATGATGATAACGCTTACCTGGGCAAGGTAGAGTAATTTGATTGTTGATTTTCATATAGGTTTACCTCTGTTCTGCTTAGAATCTACGTTCTTTGTACACGTATGTTTGAATATTTTTCTCTTTCTACTCGAATAAGATAAGAATATAACACTTATTACGTATAAATATCAGTTTCCTTTATTGTTTCCTCGTTCGCAAATGGTTTAATAAGGTTAAATGGATTGTCGTACAGCTCATTATACAAATCGATGTTGTTATTTGCGGAGTGTTTGCGTGTATGTGGACAGAATGTGGAGTGTGACGCACGTGGTCGCCGCGGAGGAGGCCTCGCGTCAATCAACGCTAGGGTTGACACTGATGTCACATACTGTGACTAATGGTGTCCAATTACGCTTTATTTACCATAATGAAGTATTACATTATTTTATAACTTCTGATAACGATTTTGATTCTAGTTGCAATTATAGTTAGTGCCGAAAAAATGCTTTTTTTAGTTTTTGTCTTAGCTTCTTTATGTGTAATTCTTTATTAATGTAAGCTTACAAAATAATATATTGTAAGTAGTATTTTAATAGATAACATTATCTCTAGTCTTGATGTAGAGTGTAGAAGTTTAAGTACGTAAATTTAACCCACAGACTATGATATTATTAGAATATGTATTTGGTATTATTTAATTCATAAATATAGTAAAATAATATTTAATTGCTGAGGGATTTATACCCTTAGTTACTACTTTAACGCATTTAGTTTCATAATGAACAATCGTTAAGTTTAAACTACAAGGATAATGGTATACTTTCATTGAGGACATATTATAGTATCTGAGATTCAAAATAAAGAATTGAAAACATATGTTATAATTTGGTTCAAAAAGAATAAAAATAAATTAAATATAAATATAATGCATATTATTAAATAATACACGAATCATACGTTTCATTGCAAACGTTGATTGGAAGACTTAATTAAGGCTTTTGGGCAATGGAATTAATGAAATGATTGCTTATTATATTCACTTACTGGCGTATAAATTATAACCTTAACACACTTGGGATTTTTCTCTTACTTTATTGTTTTCTTTATAATACTAGTAAACCGTTGTCAACTAATTTTAAAGACATTGAAAGAAATTTTTGGGCGTTCGCGTATTATCCATGTTATTCGTTTTTAGATCTGTTATTTATTTTTCATGTTATGTGAAGCTTTTTGTTAATAAATTACACATTAAGCCGAAAATAGGAAAAGCAAATGATTCTACTGTTCTAATTTTGCGAGGCGTGGTTTCTATACTTCAATCAGCGACGGGAAATGAAATGGAAACCCATTTTATTTAGAACTCTTTTAATGTCGCCCTATTTGGTAAATTCGAGGTTTAATGGACGAATTAATGTCGGGTTATTTACTGATGGCCTTTAGTTAGTTGGTCGGTTAGATTTTCGTTGATTTGACGTTACGAAATTTCCATATTAACAATTTTCCATTTTAATATAGCTCAATTACGTCTAAAGGAAGTTATATGTAGTGTATTGAATGGCCGGATAGGGGTGTTCTCGAAGTTTCTCTGCCTTATTGAACCAACAAAAGGAACATCTTAACTGCAATAGTTAACCAAGGGACGGATAAAGTTCTTTGTTCGTAGGGATAGTTGTTTGAACATATCTTATGAAGTTTATAAGGTCTTAATATTCATTATTAAATAATTATAATTGTATACTCTAACAAAATAACATTGGTATACTATTTTATATATTTTTTCTCACTATAATGGTGTCTTTCAATTAAATACTTATTTATTAAGCGCCAATAGCGTAAAGGTTTGGGGCACGGGCTGCCGATCCAGCGGTCGCGACTTCGAATTCCGACATTTGACTATTGTCGTAACCCATATCCTAAAATAAGCTTTTTCAAGTTTACCAGGAATGGTTAAAGGAAATATTAGTAAATGAACAAAAATCTAGTAATATTTTCATTAAAAAAAACCTATCATGTGTTTAAATTGTACCAATCTTTTCTCTAATTCTCTGTTACATTGATACGGTATTTTCTTAACTGTAAATAAAATCGTGATTCGATCTATACTGCTGTCTGTGGATGTCAAATGCATCGGCAAGTACTTCCGTCTGTAAACATACAAACGGTTTCCTAGCTGTTTTTGGCACTCAACTTCTATCTGGTTTGCATTGAAACAATACTATGGCTGGTTACTTTTGTAGCTTTTTAAGTTAAAACAACATAAGGAGTGTCACAAGCGTATTAGTTACGTAAGTACTAACGGTTAGTAATTTTAATACATATTTATATGAATTACTAGCTGTTGTTCGCGACTTCGTGGAATTAAAAAAATATAGCCTATATTACTCGGGGATGATCGAGCTTTTTAATGGTAAAAGAATTTTTTAAATCGTTCTAGTAGTTTTTGAGTTATTTCAATACAAACAAAAATACAAAAATAGAAAGTTTCTCTCTTTATAATATTAGTATAAGTATATATTTATACCTAATCCTAATAGCTATTAGGTCTTGTTTTTGTAAGTTATTTGTATGTTAAATTAAATATTATTTTCTGAAATACAAAACATCAATAGACACATTTATCCGTAGAAGTGAGATTTTTTATTTATTTTCCTTTCTTTACAAAAAGTTTAGGTTTAAGTTAAAGTTTAGTGTCAAGGATGTGTGAAAGATTATTTCAAGAGCTTATTTCTAGAAGTGTTCAACTCCATTTTTGTCCTCTTGGGAAAACAGCACTTATGTATAGAGTTGACCAATTTTGAAAATAAGCTACTGATTTATTTCAATTTGAATTACGATACGTAAATAAATATGATGTGTATAAATTTTGCGCAACTCTATCGTGTAGAAGCGGTTGCCAAGTTTTGCACGAGAGATCGATCTCTCCAATGATGGAGATACGTAGTCACGTCTGCAGTTGCGCGACTTTGTCAAATTTTACGCATTTCGAAAACACGTGCCTTACACTTGTTTAAATATTTACTAGAATACTGATCAGACGATTGGGGGTTTACCCAAAGTAGTACTACAGAAAAATAATACATTTATTAATATTTTTTAAAATATTGATAACTTATGCCAATAATGTTTCTATTGAGATTTTATTTATACAAAATCTTCTTTCCCTTGAATATATTATCAATGGTATAATTTCAGATAAAATAGATTCTTAGAAAAATTCAAGAAGCAGTAATTAAGAGCTATTACATAAAACAATTTGTGCTGTGGGAAGGTACCTACCGCGTAACTCAATGTTGCAAAAATGGCTATTTCGCGTGCCTCAGTTATAAGCTACGCAATTAATTTAATTCATGGCAACGCTAAAACGTGCCTTTTAAAGGTTTCTTTTTACATGAAGTTTCAGGAAATTTTATCTGTGAAATCTTATAAAGAAAATAAAGACGGTAAACTATTTATTATTATTTTTATACTTGGGTATACCAATATAGGGAATATATCTACATAATCCCTTTTACCTACCTTTTATAGGATATTTTTAAGTAGAGTAAGGATCTTCTCAGTCCTTATAAACTGCTGCTTTATTATTTAAAAAGGCCCAATTTCATTCAAAATATTTTATTTTAACTGTCTAGTTGATATTTTAAAATTGTAAAGTAGACTATATTTTCAGTAATGCGGGATAAGCGGCCAGCTCTGTGCAGGTGTAATTTACATAAATTACGGCTACTCGATCATAAATCTTTACTTCCAGACATTTTGCCCGGCTATAACAGCATATCGTACTATTCCAGCCACTGACATTTACTGGTTACTATTACAAAACTACATATTCGTAAAATTGTATTTTTTAAACTAGCTGTTGAGCGCATTTTTACATTATTTATTTTGTAACAATGATATTTCAAACAATAGAACGGTTATAGCCATATAAATCAAACTAAAAAAGTGTTCCTCAATAGACACACGCATTTTTTATTCATCTTACACTTATCGACAAGTGGTTGGAAAAAGATAGCATAATTAAAACTTAAGCATAAAAAGGAGACAGCTAGTTTCTTCGAAATTTAAATAATTTGCCGGATTTTACACATACTATCACAGAACAAGATTTCTGTTTATTTCGAGCAAGTATAAAACGCGACGTTGTACCGTATCTGTTAAAAAGTAACCTTAAGTATCGTCAGTATTTAATACGAGTATTAATAATACTCAAGCGAGTATCATTATGGGAAACGTCGTGCTACGTAATTGCTACGTATCCGTAGCCGTAGAGCGTGATTAAACAGAGCGCTACGGACTCACTTTCGTTTTTTATTACCACGATGGAGCGAAATGATAAGGCGCTTTATCGAGTTTGTAGCAAATGGGATAGACGTAATCTAACACTCAAAGGGGATTGATTCAACAAATGAAGACAAATGAGTTTCCATAAAGTGTACGGTTCACACCGATAATGTATTTTTTTAACAATGCTTTTATTATTATATTTTGTATATTTGTCACAATTTTTTTAAAGATCTCTTTGTTAAATGTATTACTTAATAGCTGTTGCTCACGACTTCATTCGCATCGAATAAAAAAAATATAGGTGAAAGAATCAGTAGTTCTTTAGTTATTTCAATACATACAAAAATAAACAGTTTCTGTCTTTATAATATTAGTATAGATTAAGGCTAATCAACTTAGAATTCAAAAAGTCGTTTGTTAATTATATTCGAATAATGTGATATTATTTATCATATATAATACTCTTAAGTACTTTGAATATTTACAATTATTTTGATGAAATATTTCCATCGTATTTATATTTCAGCAATAAAATCGGAAATATATCCTCGGTAAAATATACACGAAATTTTGATTTGAATATATCCATTGCATATAAAGCTTATTTGAAATTTGATTCAGAAATGCATTTTAGATATTGGCTTTCATTTCAGTTATGTTCGACGTGGTATACGTATTAAGGCTATAGAGGCCCATCAGTGGCCTCTGTTTCCCGAGTTTCCTGGTAAAATCATTTTCCAAAATGTAGAGAATAATGCACCTAACACAATGTACTGCATATATAAACATGTCGACACCCATGGCTTTAACGGTGACTTCTGTTCTATGGTGGGAAGTAAATTTAATTCTTTTACTGTATCCGCAAAGGTACCTGTGATTGAGAAAGGGTGGCATTTTATTGGGATTTTAATCGCGCATAAACGGACGACAAAATAGCCGGTGGCCTTTTCAGTTATCGAACCATCTCGATATGACCCTGATAAAAAGCACTTGTTTTATAATCCTCTTTCTATATTTGGTAGAAATATTTACATTTCATTTGATTTGTAGCTTAAATATATTGTTTTATACCTACTTCTTTATCTATATGATTTAATTTATCTGTCCTTCTAACTTGTTACATTATGTTATTTTTTTATATCTGAATATTTAGGACATTTTTCACGATATTCTTAAAAACGTGGGCTGTAATCTTCCATGCTACATCTTGCAAACTGCTAAAAACATTGATACTGCTATCAAATTGTATAATCTAAAAGAAAAATGTATCTTTCACCTCTCAATCCGTCAATAACTCAAAACAGAATGGCCAACATAAATCCTATACATATTTTTTGATATTCAACCTTTCAGGTTTTGAATCGTAGGTGAAAATATGTGAATGCGCAATTCTATTTTCCACGGTCCGCTTGAGCGCATATTTTAACCGGTTTTATACAGTTTTTTAGGCGTTCAAAAAAGGTCCATTGGTCGGACCGCGCTCATGTTTTTTATTTGTCTCGTTTTTATGCCAGAGTTGATTTACACCCCCATGCGTTGCACTCGTTGAAATTCAAATTGCGAGTAAATGAATACTGCTGACTAAAATTACTATGCATTGTTTTTTTAATATAGAATTTTCATTCAAAGTTTTTTTACGGTTCTTTTATTTGGTTTCGGTTTCGGTTCAACTTTGCTAAAACGCTATTACAATAAAAACCAAAAAACGTTGATAGAGTATAGCTCATCATAAGGTAATATAAAAAACGGCAAATGAAATAATGGTTGACACTAGTCAACTCTGCTTGGTGACTAGAGTAACCTAGCGTCGATGGCTCAGGGGCTTAGCTCTTGACTTGTAAACTGCAGGTCCCGAGTTCGAACACTACCATGTACCGATGTGTTTTTCGATTTTCGAATTTCATATGTACTCGTACATATTTACCCGACGCTCTAAGGCGAAGGAAAACATCGTGATGCAACCTGCACATATTGGCTAAGAAATTCAAAGATATGTGTATTCGCGCAAAATACGCGCTAGTCGTGAAGTTGCGGAAAATAGAACCCATCATGGTTCGAACCTTACCTTTACCCTTCATTAGTGATTCAATGTTTTGTAGGTTATACTTAACCGACCATAAGCAATTGTTTAAAATATAATCCATTTCCATTCTGCGTCAATCATTATTATAATATGAGTGACATTTGCAAACAATTGCCGAATCGAAATCAAATCGGTACCGGTTATATGAAATCGGTTTTATTTTGGTCGTAACGTTTAAAGAGGGAAGGGTGAGTGACGCACAAACGGAGGGGCCCGAGGGCGCGGCTCTTACGTCACCGCTTGCGTCACCATTCATCCCCGGACTATATCTTTTTGAGTCTCTCTTTAAGGCCCTGTACCAAAAAAAGATCGATTTACTTCGTATGGATTAGTAATTAATTAAAAAATATAACTGACTTTTTTAATTCAATACCATTGTATTTCATTACAGGAGAATAATTCAGCAACTTTGCAATTAGTTTGTTTTCTTTTATGATATTCTAATTTAAAAAACGCTCAACTTATCAAATAATTAGATGAGATAGTTATTATTTTAAATAAAGATATTCTGAGGATAAAAATGTTAGAAATAAATCCACTAACGATTCGCATTAGACTTCATTTGTTTTCGCTTTGAGCTTTCAGTATTTCCTCTTGAAAGTTTTGGTATATTTTCTTGGCGATGTTCCAAACCTAAGTTAGTGGCTCAATGTGAGTGAAATCTTTAATTGTTTAATTATACTTTAACGTAAACAATAAATAGGCAAGGCTACTTGACATAGACAGAAATAAGAAAGTAGGAAATGTGTAGTTTTGAAAAATTAAGAAATGATGTACTTTATTTCTTCTAGTTATCGTGATCGTTCTGGATCGATGAGGCTGAAAAAGACATAAGGGCTCCACGTCCTCGATTGGGTTGGGATGGCGCTGGATCGCCAAGTTTGGAGAGATTTCTTGTCGGAGGCCAAGGCCCACTTCGGGTCATCGTGTCAGTTAGTTAGTTAGTTATAGTTAACATTACGTTTAAATATTTTGGGTTTCTTTTATACATTGTTTTACGAGTTACTTAATTTTTTAGATTTAGTTTCTCAAGTTTTACAAAACTATTTTTTACCATTTAACTCTATACAAAAGGTGTTGCTGATTTAATTTTGTATAAAATCTTTTAATTAAAATCTTAAATGACGCTATCTTAGAGTGCGACGGTGCAAAGTTCGAGTCCATTGTTGTCAAGTTCAACGATATTTTGTATCGTTTACGTCGCTCAAGTTTGTTAATTAACAAACTTTGTCATTTACAGTTTGAGGTAAATTAGTTTTGACACGTTTCATAAAATATGTATGTTGTGTTACATGATGGATGGCAAAAAAAAATACGACAAGAAGATAAAATACGATATGTAGAGATGTAAAAGGTTTAAGTTCCGTCTAAACATAATGAATCTCTATAATTTTTTATTTATCTTTATTTTTTTTAAAGAAAATGAATACCCAAAATGGTTTTGAACATTTATTTCTATGTGAAAACTCAAGGTTGGGTGTAATTAAGGAATAGCTTTACCTAAATCTGATGATTAAACGTTAAAAAGGTTAAAGATTTCGACCCATGATGGGCTCCATTTTCCGCAACTCCAGGACTTGAGGAAAATCTGATGATTTCTATGACATGAATTAAATGACGTTTACCAGTTTTATTTACTATTTTGAAATTTTTAAGTTTTTATTGTTTAAATTGTCATTTTATTACTCATTTTAAAACATTACTTACTGTAAACAGTCTTGGTGTTCATATTTGTAAAGCGGCGACGAGGCTTGGTGTGAGGCGGCTTTAATTAAGAATATTTGCAGAGACGAGGAC
>QDHC01006619.1:670108-709789 GCA_013186455.1 Papilio dardanus tibullus | reverse complement strand
GTTAGACGTATTTCACAACCTGTTGATTACCTAACTAAACATCAACATATTCCTCACGTTTTTCTGATTATATTCAACTTTACTTCTATTCCTTTTCTTTTTTGTAGGACCTCTACCCAGGAGACGGCCACAACTGGAGAAGCATCATATTCTCTTTGATGGTCATCAGTTTTGTAATAGCAGGAATTGTCACAGCTATATATTTACTAGGGTAAGTTAACACTAAAAACAAGCAGCTGTCGAGGTTGTTAACTAGTTTTGGTCATTTATACTTCCTTATAAAACGTTCGAGGCCACACAAGTAGACCGATAAAGACAATAAAAACACTCTTTATCCTTCTCATATATTTTACTTTAACACAACGTTGTGATTTAGGTATGTGGACGAGTTACTATACTGGTCGGGTCGTCGCATGCGCCTCGACGAGTTCTTGCGCGGCGACCTGACTGGGGAACGGCTACCCACGACGTGGGTGAGCTCGCACCAGCTCGTGTACCAGGCGGACGACGGCAGCCTGCTCGCTCTCGATACCTTCAACAACACCCTCACAGTACTCGTCACCAATCACACGCTAGTGAGTGACACTTTACTCATATTACACTTCTTCACTTAAAAACGGGTTCTTTATATTATTTAACAATGTTTTTGTCACAGAGGCAGTTAAATGTGCGCGGATATCAGTGCTCCCCAAATCTACATCACGTCCTTTTCCAACACAATATCAAAGAGGTATCTAATGTTTTGTATTCTACACTTGAAAATTACATGTCAATTCTTCATGAGCATTGAAAACAACTGTAGGCTTTTGTTTTCAGGTTTACAGACGGACTTTTACAGCGTACTATACAGTTTATGACGTCACAAATGAGTAAGTATTACATGAAAATAAACCTTCCAGTTTCTTGCGTATGATAATAAAATTTTATTGCACCTGTTTCGAGGATTTAAATTCTTAAAGAGCGCCGTCTTTTAAGTAGAAACGTAAACATTTAATATTAAAAATATATATTTTACTTCATGACAAATATTCGGATTGTAACGTTTAAGGCTATAAGGTCTCCTTTAATACGACTGATGTAAATTAACTTTATGGCTGACGTTCAGCTTCTTTTTCCTTTTGGGAAAAAATATCGAAAGCTTCATGAAAACCTAAAACTCGTATTACTCAGCCACCACATCCCGCTGTTTGGCGAGGGCCAGAGCAGCTGGGAGTGGCAGCACGCGGCGTGGCTGGGCACGGAAGGTGCGCTGCTGCTGGTCGCCGACAGCGAGGTGCTGGCGCGCCCCGGCCCGCCAGCGCGCCGCGCGCCTATCCTGCGCCTCACCACCGACGCCTACACTGGCACGGTCTACAATGGTGTCTCAGACTGGCTCTATCAAGGTGCAACTACAACAAAATTAAACTAAACAGTTACTATTTTAGACACAATTTCTAGATTTCACTTTTTTCCTCTTAAAAAGATAGAGTTGCCAAAATTCCACTATTTATTATTTTTGTTAGAAGCCGTACAAAACAAAAGATTAGTTTCACCATCATCACAAGGCTTCTATTTACCGAAACAGAGGAGGTGACAAAAACAGCATCCGCGACTTGGGGTTCGTCGGACGGTACGCTGGTCTTGTACGTGCAGTACAACGATACAATGGTGCCGGAGCTGCAGTTCCCCAGGATATCAGAGGGTATCGGCGGCGCTGGCGCCTCCAGGTCCGGTTTCCTGTTGCCCGCCCTCAACAACAGCATACACGCTGTCTTCCCAGACCACATGACGGTTAGGTATCCCACGGTAAGTAATCTTTGTACATCAGAAGCATTATTACTCGTATTATTGTCGTTTTTAAGACCGTTGCTTCTCATCATCATTGGTTTCGTTTTCCGCATTTAATAATTTCATGACTTCTTTTCAGCCCGGTAGCTCAATCCCGAAAGTTAAATTATGGATAGTCGCAGTACAAAATACAACATCCCCGCCAAGATGGGAAGTTAAACCTCCAAGTACTTTAGATGGAATGTATGTTTGTTTGTTTAAATGTTATAAACCCGCCATTTGATAGCTGTAAACACTTTAAGTAAATACTTTTTTTTAGTGAATATTATCTCATATCAGCCCAGTGGGTGGGCAAAGATAATTCTCACGTGGGAGTAGTGTGGATGAGCCGAGCCCAGAATCTAACAGTGTACAGTAGTTGTTACGCTCCTAATTGGACGTGTACTGAGGTAAGTTTAACAACGAACGTTTCCACTCAACTTTGTTCGAACAACGACCAGAGTGTGTTCGTGGTTTAGAACATACAAGGTTCGAACGTCAAAGTAAATTGCAATCGTCTTTAAATAAATGAGCATTGCATTTTTGTTTTAGACACATTCAGAAAAAGCTACAGATGAACCTTGGCTTGAGGTTCATCAGAAACCAGTCTACTCAGAAGACGGTAGTGCCTTTTTACTATTAGCAGCCGTGCAGGAGGGCGGGGGCCAATATTACACGCATATCAAGCATATTGACGTGCTGCGTCAAAGAATAGCAGTACTTTCACACGGAAAAGTGGAAGTTGCCGAAATACTTGCGTGGGACCAGATAAACAACCTGGTTTATTATTTAGGTACTGTTTTTGAATTACTTTCTAATAGTAATTAGATTATTTATAATTTTTAGAAATAGTACATTTCATGCTTTGTAAATTTTTATTTTGTTTTTTTTTATTGAAGGTTTAGACAAAGAAAAGTTATACATACCTAAACTGCATCCTGATATGATCAAGGAGGCAAATCAAATTAAGTATTAGCATTGGTTGCGATTGAGTGATGAGTTTAATCGATTCATAGTGTCTTGTTTACTAACCTTAACACTCATTTTGGCTACATGGCTTGTTTCTACACGTAGTTGTCATTTGTACACCGGCTCTGGAAGCACGTTTAGATCAGCCAGATGAGTGTGACGATTTGATGAGTGGAATACCTCTCGGTATATACTGGTGGATGAGATTTAGTTTGATTTTAGGTAGCGCCGATAGGCCTGGGCAGCGTCAGGTGTACGTTGTCCGGGACCCGGGGTACGGCGGGGGCAGCAACTCGGTGAAGGCACGGGCGGAGCGCGAAGAGCCACGCTGCCTGACCTGTGAGCTGGCCGTGTGGCCCGCGCGCCTACACTACGCCAATTGCTCCTTCTGGAGAGCCACCTTCTCGCCGCCTAAACCTAAAGTTGGCATCACGCATTACGTATTAGAATGCGGTGGTCCAGGTCCGCCTCTGGCAGGCTTACATAATGCTAGAACTCATAAGCTAGAAAGAATATTATATGACACGAGGCCTTATAGGTAAGCTCATACGATAACTTCTCTATTTTCTTGAGGGAATGGTTTTAATAAATATCTTTCTTGATTATTAGATCCGTACGTCTAAGAGAGCTAGCTCTGCCGACGCGGCGGTCTTTCGATGTGAAGCTCAGTAGTGGCTCAAAAGCCCGAGTCCAACTTCTGTTGCCACCTTCCTGGCGAGAGGAACTCCGTGATGCAGCGTTTCCTGTTCTTGTTCATGTGTATGTCTTGTTATAATTATAATACAATTATCCCCGATTAAAGTAACGTTACATTTTGTAATACATATCCTATTTCCCAGTGATGGTAGACCCGGCAGCCAGCAGGTTACGGACGAGTTCCTGGTGGACTGGGGTTCTTACATGTCATCCCGCAACGACGTGGTGTACGTCAAGTTAGACGTAGCTGGCGCCAGAGGGCTTCCTCGAGCGCTACTGCGCGGCCGCCTTGGTGGGGTTGAGGTCGCTGACCAGTTGGCTGTAATTAGGTAATTACGTTCGTTATTCATTTTCACATACGGCCCAGGCAACCGTTTCCTGGTAAGCTCGGTGTTGAAACTTTTCAGTTTAGACCATTGACCAAGAACAATATTTCGTTTCTTTCTGCAGGTACTTATTAGAAACGTTTAAATTTCTTGACGTGACGCGCGTGGCGGTGTGGGGCTGGGGCTACGGCGGCTATGTGACTGCCATGCTGCTCGGCTCGCAGCAGGCCACGCTCAAATGCGGCATCGCTGTCTCACCTATTACCGATTGGCTTTATTATAGTACGTAACAACGCATAAAACCAACCATCTAACCTACCATACTATCTCACTTTACCTTTACCTAAAACTTATTAATTCTGATGCTTAAGAATTGCATTTATTTTATGGACTTCAATTATATTTTCAAGCTCCACAATGACTAATGTCTCCTAAGTCCCATAAAATATGTTTACAAAAATATACAATCAGTATGATATTAGATGCGGCATTTACGGAACGCATCCTGGGCCAGCCGTCAGTCAACTACAAGGGGTACGTGGAGGCGGATGCGTCGCAGCGCGCGCACTACGTGCCCGCGCACGCGCTCTACCTCGTGCACGGCATGGCCGACATGAGCGCCCCCTACCCGCATGCCCTGCAGCTCGCTAGAGCGCTGACTGACGCAGGCGTACTCTTCAGATACCAGGTGACTAGAATAATCAAAGAACCTTAAGTTCTACTTACTACTGATATCAAATTGCACAGACACTCCCAAATGTTGGGGTCCAGAAGCCATGTTTATATAAAGTAACATAGATAATTAATTCTAGGCGTACGCTGACGAAGGGCACGACCTAAAAGGCGTCATCGAGCACGTGTACCGTTCAATGGAAGATTTCCTTCGGGAGTGTTTATCTCTCGACCCCGAAGACACAAAGTTGCCTCCGCCGGACAGATAAAAATGAAATTTTCTCCCCGACCTTAGCCGGGAGGGGCGCACTGTACCCGGAGTTATCAGAGTTATTCATTGTTATCATATTTATATGTAAATATGTATATAGAATATAGTGCTTTAATTAAATGTGTTCCAAATTATTTTAAACTCGATTTCGTGTTTCATTTTGGTGTATTAAAATTAAAAAATAGTTGGAAATATGTGTAAAAAGCCTAATTGTGATTAGAAATAGACAATCTTATGATGTTATTGAATTTTATTTTTTACTTAAATAATTTATCTTCCTCGACATAGAATAAGATTATTTGAAAGTAATATTAGTGTTGTTGCATTTTGTTCGGATCCTCGTTCATTCAGTACATCGTACCTCGCTTAGCATCCTTCGCCTTGACTTCACTATCTCTAAACTGGTCTTTTAATAAGACTTAATAAATATTTGGATGAAAATTTTGTGTATTAAAAATCAATATTTTCACAATTTCTCCAATACTTAGTCAAATTAGTAAAATATATAAATGTTTGAATATATAATAACGTGTTAATATACACATTGTTATTACTTTAAATAATAGAGTTTCGAGCTTTTCCTCTTAAGCTTT
Organism: Papilio dardanus tibullus; assembly: GCA_013186455.1. Classification (NCBI taxonomy): domain Eukaryota; kingdom Metazoa; phylum Arthropoda; class Insecta; order Lepidoptera; family Papilionidae; genus Papilio; species Papilio dardanus. Next base: position 704,456 of record QDHC01006619.1, on the reverse strand, counting down.
TACTAATAACCTTTTTTCTACTGCAACTTTTTACATGTAAAGCTAATTGAAATTTTCTACGTATAACTAAAATCTATGAAACATTTCACATGACTTTCTGTACTTAGGAAGTATTTTCATAATTACTTCTCAACTCTAAACATTAAATAAATCAAACTCAAATATTTATAGTCAATTTACATCAGTTACTAAAGTTAGATTATGTGACACAAAGAGCTTACCACTTAGGGAATCTAACTAGGCACTTTCAGATTAAATACTTATCTATAATTTTCTAAATAGTTAATATAAAAACCCGAACTTACGAGTAGGCTCAGATTAGTTATGAACTTGCCGGAGGTCCTTTTACGGAACTACGCGTCTAAGTTCACAATAAGGCGACGACTAATCCTACTCACCCCCGTTTTGGACTTATGGAGGGCCCATTACCAGTCCCTGCCTTCAGTAGACGAGGTCAGTAACAGTGCTTTTAATTGATTATTTTGTTAATAATGTGTCAGGTGAGTTTTAAAAATAAATAAATTTGTATGATATAGCTGTTTCCCTCATCTGAAAATGTACATAAAATAGTGTCCGTATCATAGACTATCAAGAGACTCATCGGAAAGTATTATAGCTAATTGTAATTAGAAATGAAGTGACCTTGATCCCTTAACCTTCGCCGCTTTTGCTGTCATTTACATTATCTTGATACGCATGCGATATCTAATTATTTTATTATAATTTCTAATTCACACTCAAGAACACAATTTTGTTATTAACTTATTATTTTATGAATATTTATTTAAATAGATATTGAATTAAATATATCAAAAGTGTTATATTAATGTGTGTCTACAAAATAGAATAATTAAGCTAGATGTTTGCCTTCGATAGATGGGTTTGTTTGTAAAGTTAGCGATGGTTGGGAAATCTATTCAAATGTCAATAAATAATACAATAAAATTGAAAGAAAATAAAACTTTAACATGTTTCATATCGAACTAAGAGTTCAAATAAGCAATAAAATGCAATTGAAACAGATTTTATGGTGCCATCTTAATTGATCGATCTAATTACTCCATTATCGGTTACAAAATACTGGCTGATAATTTTTTTGTATTTTGTATTTTTTGTATTGAATGTAGCTAAAATATCAAATCAGAATACGTTTTTTTTAATAGTGTAATGTCACATTATGTCAACACAACCAATTTTCTTTGCGACCGTACCTTGGTAGTAGATGTCAGATATCTTGGCGATTTGGAATCGCTGCACTGAAGACAGTTTTAAGGCACTGCATAGCGCGAAAATAACCAAGATATTTGGAATGGACTATAGGTATATCTTCGAAGCGTTCAATTAAGATTGCACCGATTATAAATTTGATCTGTGGAAAGCTACGAGTAGTTAGGTTGGTTATTGGATGGGTCAGCTGTATCGTTTGGTACTGTGGCATAAAAACATAGGTAATTTGTTGTTGTTGTATAGAGATAGACGTCTACCGATGTTTGTTAAGTGTTAACGGATACCTGCATAGACGCATATCGTACATTCCATGTTTGTGAAGACTGCCAATTTGGTCTAAATTTTACATATAATACGATACGTCGAAAAGATTTATTTGAAATAACATTATGGTCTTAAGGATGCTGTGATTCTTCTATTGCGTAGTTAAGTTATTGTAATGTTAATGGTATCCCCCATCTTGCGTAGTACTAGTGGCAAGGATTTGTTATAACTAAATGAAATAAGATAAATTAATTTACATATTTAAAATTCTTCCATTGTGGATATATTGCTTTATTCTTCAAAATATTTAAAACATAGACAATATGATTATGGGCTACGTGTATTTCACAAAAAAAAACATTTGAGATTTTATAGTTAATACAAAACGAGAGAGTTCGGAAACCGGGTGCTTTAAATTTTACATCATGTTATACATATTGATTTCTTTAGCGATTGTTCTCTAGTTATACAATAATTGGTATTTATTGGGGGGCTACACAAACTACTTTTCGATTCGCGATATCGCTGATGGAATCTATAAAAATGTATGAAACTGACATTGAAGTTCGATAAGTCATGTGATTGTCGATCGTCATTTTTGTCGATTCCATCAGCGATATCGCTAATCGAAAAGTACTTTGGGAAGTCCCTCGGAACGCGACAAGCGCACGTGGTAATTGTGACTACGATCCAAAGCGCTGGCTGTGCTCAGCCAACGAGTCTTTGCAAATAACACCAATTAAAATCATGTAGATATTAGGAATAAATTGATCATTATACGGGTTGTTGTTAAATATCACGAAACTTCCAGAATACGTTCGCACGCTTAGGTTTTTTATAATTTTATGTTATTCCTCTTATCTATATGTAGTACATAATTTAGTCTTCCATTATAATGAAAGCTTCTATACCATATTAATATAAATTCTTGGATCAGAACTTAGGAACTATGTGATCGACTGTGTCAATTATTTCTTTATTCCAACTCTCAGGTCAGCTGTTGTCTTCGTGTTATCGTTTTGTAGAGTTTTAAAACCTTCGATATGTTAGTTTAGACCTTAGTTTCGTTTTAATTAATTGATGTGGTATAAATGTGAACCAGTAATGCTGTGTACTTAGAAACTTTGTAACGAGCTGGATTGTACTCGACACTATTGTTTATTCTACAGAACTGTATACTTTAGTCAATTTCTATTACTTGTCTGTATATTTTTATCTATAATTTAAATAAAATTATTTCTAGAAAGACAAATTCTTATAATATAAATATATTGTTTGTATGATCATTGTTGTGCAAAGACACGGTTGTGAGAAAATGTGGTCTTTTGTTGCATTATTGTTCTTTACGTTTTTATTGATTTTGGTATTAACGAATAATATATATATTTTGTTTAATAATAACTTTTCCCGACAGTCGAGTACAGTTGGGTCGCGGTAGTGACCGCTATTTAGAAAGCGGATTGTTACTTAGCCGTTAGATTGTTGTATCAAGCGTTATTGAATATAATAACCAACGTTGTATTTAGTTCGACCCATGATGGGCTCCATTTTCCGCAGCTCCACGACTAGCGCGTATTTTGCATGACTTCACACATATCTTTGAATTTCTTCGCCGATATGTGCAGGTTATCAATGTCAGATATTAAATTTAATTAATCCATGATAAATTGATTACATTTTATAATACTAGCTGTTGTCTGCGACTTCATCCGAATGGAATTAAAAAATATAGCCTGTTACTCGGGGATAATGTAGCTTTCTAATGATCAAAAATGACATCAGCCCAGTAATTTTTGAGTTCTTTTAATACGTACAATAATATAAAGTTCACCAAGTCTAATATTAGTTAGTAAGTTAGGAGCGTCGGCGGCTCAGGGGTTTAGCTCTTGACTTGTAAACTGCAGGTCCTGAGTTCGAATCCCGCCATGTACCAATGTGTTTTCGATTTTCATATGTACATATTTACCCGGCGCTCTTACGGCGAAGGAAAACATCGTGATGCAACCTGCGCATATCGGCGAAGAAATTCAAAGATATGTGTGAAGTCACGCAAAATACGCGTTAGTCGTGGAGTTGCTGAAAATGGAGCCCATCATGGGTCGAAGTACTACTAATATTAGTATGAATTATATTCAATAACGCATCGGTTGATGGTCCTAGAGAATGTGTCGCGCTATCGTTATCAGTGTTATGAATCTTTATCAATCTTATTTAAGTTCTGCGGCCGACAACTCGAGATCACTCAAAGTCTGACATTAAAAGGTACAAGCCAAAAGGTCCTTTAGTCTCTACGTTTAGTGTAGATATGCCGATTCTCCTGAGTCCTACAACTACAGTCTAAACAAATTGTTATAAAGATTCGCGCATAAAAAATCTGGAGGGTTCCTAAAAGTACATTTGCTACGAAGCGATTCGATAGCGAAAGTCAAAAATGTATGAACTAACAATGACGTTCGATATTTCACACGTGACAATCCTATGACAATGTCAATATCAGTTTCATACATTTTTGTCGATTCTATCAGCGATATCGCCATTCGAAAAGTACTTTGGGTAGCCTTCCTGGAATGCAGTAAACGTCTTAATAAGCGTGTGTGTTCTCTAGTATAAGATCATATTGTTGTCTTAGTTTTTTTCAGATATTAAGTATGTTTTTGTACGAATGTTCCAGCAATGGAAACCAACGCTAAATAACAGTGACTTTAGTTTTCGGCCGTAGTTGTATAGATCGGTACATTTAATTTGTAATCAGATATTATTCTGTTATTGTAAAGTTTCTTTGGATAAATAAAATTTTCATAATCGTTCCTTATTGAGTTTTATTTTACTAATATTAATGGGCAGCGGAAACAATACAGTCTTTCTAGACAAGTCTAAAAATACTTGACCTTTATTTTAAACATCAAAGAAATCGCAGTAATTATAGCTTTATTAATAGTACTGTAGGAATAAAACATTACTAATAATAAAGGAATCTATAACCCTCTAGGTTAACAGATACCTTATCCCTATCAGGAGGTTAAGCAAAGTACTCTTCAATTGGTGATATCGCAGATGGAATCGACAAAAATGTATAAAACTGACATTGACATTCGATAACTCATTTGCTTGGCACGTGTGAGATATCGAACGTCATTGTCAGTTCCATATATTGTTGACGTTCGCTATAGTATCGCTTGGTAGCGAATGTTCTTCCGGTAACCCCCCTGATAACATCTATTCCATCGCAAGGAGTTTTAAGGCGTTCAAAACACGCAATGCTTTAAAACGCAGCTATATTATGGCCGACATAAATCTAACCTACACATAAACTTAACGAAGGCCAACTTATTCATAAATGCATAAGCAATAAAGGCTATGTCAATGCCATAACTTTAGTGCCATAGTTTAGAGAAACTATATTTACTACTACTGATATTTGTTTGGTGTGTCCCTTAGGTTTTATAATGAAATCTCCGCTAAGTGACCCAATAGTAGACAAGTTTAATATAAACCTTAACTGAATTTTTGATTCCCAATTATTGGTGTAAAAAGTTAAGACATGTCAAATCCTTTCCTTATTTTATGTAGGCTTATCAGTAAGAGCCGTCAACATTTTAGCAAGTGACAAGTCACTTTACCGACCTATTTCTAATCATGTATAATTTGCAAACGAGGCCACAGTTTAACCTTTGTTTCACAGCAGTGTCCGGCTGATAGCAAATCTAATGAAGCACGCGAGGCTTGCAGCCGACCTACCTTACACTGGGATTGATATTTGATACGATAAGAATTAGGGTAACTCTCGCCATATATGTATTGTGAGAAGCTAATTATATCACCTATTGTGAATTTAAATAAATCTAATAACCTTATCAATTAATGATTAATTGGCTTTATCATTGTCACAGACATGTTCGAAAAAAAACTACCAAAAATATATAGAATGTCTGTATAACGAGTTTACTACGGAATTTTTTTTATAAGAGAAGAGGGCAAACGAGCGGCTGGATCACCGAGATGATCTTCGACGCCCATGGACATTTGCAACATTCGAGGAACCGCAAACGCGTTGCCGGCCTTTAAGGAATAGATAGGCTCGCTTCTTGAAGGACCCTAAGTCGTAGAAAAAGTCGTGCAATAATAAGTACCGCGGCAGGCCTTTTATGCAGTGAGCGTGTTAAATAACAACACAAAAATGAATAAGTTTTTTTATATAGTAAGAGAAAAACTCTTATTTCGTGCAATCGATTTTCCTTTAATGAAAATTTATGAAGTTTAAGAAAATTGAAAGCAAATTCAATTTAAGTGAGCGCTCGTGCCCAATCTATGTCAGACGTGATCCTCTGTAATATGATACGGACGACGTCAGGACAATGCGCACAATATATATATTTACCTATATATATAATTAAAAGTATAGCCTCGACACTTCACCCCTAGTGCACTCCCGCGAAAGCGAACCCTTACCCAAAGCACATGCGCTACAAAGTGATTTGATACCGAAGATCAAAAAAGTATGGTACTGAGCATTCTCAGTTCGATATCTCACACGTTAAAAGCACGTGACTTATCGAACTTCATAGCCAGTTTCATACATTTTTGTCGATTCCATCAGCGATATCGCCAATCGAAAATTTATTGGGTAGCTCCCCGTAAGTAAACTTTATTTCGATTTTCCAGCGTTAACATAAATTGATCTAATAAATTCCTTCGCACCTGGAAATACTTTTCTTTGTATTAAATTGACTAATATCAAAAGTAGTCAATAGAAAGGTAAGGTAAGATTCGACCCATGATAGGCTCCATTTTCCGCAACTCCACGACTAGCGCGTATATTGCGTGAATACACATATCTTTGAATTTCTTCTACGATATGTGCAGGTTGCATCACGATGTTTTCCTTCACCTAAGAGCGTCGGGTAAATATGTACATATGAAAATCGAAAAACACAATGGTACATGGCGGGATTCGAACTCGGGACCTGCAATTTACAATTCAAGAGCTAAACCCCTGGCCAATATTAAAGAAAGTAAATTCAAATTAAAGGAAAAAAATCCTTTAGGCAATCCAAGAGTAAATTATGTGGACTGAGTGGAAAGTTCGATTCGTTGGTGGGCGCTCCGCCAAGACTTAACAAGATGCTGCGGAACTCTGCTCGGCATGCGACGACAGCCTATAACTTTAGCAAATCATATTAACTTCAATAACAATTTTGACTCAAAATAGGCGTAAGAGAAAAATAATGCAGACAATTAGTTCAACACAGAAATAGAGCTACAAATACAAGTTTTTCTTCTATAGTTTCTAATCTATATCTATACTAATATTATAAAGAGAGTAACTTTGATTTTTTGTATTTTTGTATGTATTGAAATAACTCGAGAACTACTGAGCCTATTTCAAAAACTCTTTCACTATTAGAGAGCTACATTCTCCTCGAGTGACATAGGCTATATTATTTAATTCTACGCGGACGAAGTCGCGCACCATAGCTAGTTGGTTATATGTTTACAAACAGTTTGTTCTACTTTATTTCCGACGTTTTCCTGCCCTTGAAGTGGTCCTTGATTATTTATAGTGCTACAAAGTTACGTTTTGTAGTCAACAATTATATTTAACAATGGCTAATATTAAATCGCATGAGCCATTTATTATGGGGTCGCGTGCATGCCACCAGATTGCATCTAAATGGCCTGACGAGGTGTTCTCGAAGGTTGAACACTGCAGTGGGCATATATTCTCCCTACATTACAAGTTATGGATATGTCGCAATCAGAAGAAATTAGTTTTTAGAAATGAGAGATCTTTACTAAAGCATTGTTTGTATTGTACATTCTGAACTAATTATAATGTGATTGAGAAGTCCAGAGTGTATTCCTTGATTCCGACATCACCCAGTGCCACCTACGAGTTATAATAACCCATAGCAATTCTGATAAACTGCCGCTCTGGTCGTTAGATATATTTATTTGTTGGAAATCTAATACTTAGACTGACCCTTGAAATGTTTTGTTGTACGGAAGAATTAAACTAAGTTAGAAACGTCGATACTACGTAAAACATGCGTTTCATTTGAGTGTATAAATATAAACAAATTTTATTATTTCTATAAAGTAAATTAGTACAGGGTGCTATCCAAAGTACTTTTCGACTGGTGATATTGCTGATGGAATCGACAAAAATGTATAAAACTGATATTGTCATTCGATAAGTCATGTGCTTATAATTTGTGAAATAACGAAGATCATTGTCAGTTCCATACATTTTTGACGTTCGCTATCGAAACGCTTTGTAGCAAATTTACTTTGGGTAACTTTTTAATGACTTACATAAAATTATAGCAGATCAAATAGGCTCAATTTTTTTATAATACGTTAAGTTGTAAAGTTTACATTCTTGCCCTTAAAATACACTTTTAATACGATTTTAGTCGTTAATAGTAATGGAGTTGACTACTATAATGAAAAGCCATCAGAATATATTGTCAACCATGTTTACCAATCATAACTTTATTGCAAAATATCACGCAAAGTTTCCAACATTACATCGATTACTTTCAAATACCTTTTATAAATTACTACATGAATCAGTTGTTTACTTAATTAACGTTATTTTATGGAATTTACTTGGTGTAATTATTTATGTGTACTAGCGATACAAAACCTTAGGGTAGGCTCCGAGTCTCTCAAGGGTGGCGTACAGTGAGCTGGTGATGATGATGATGCTATACTTATTATTAATTAAAATGTTTAGTTAAAGTTGTAAAGCTGTAACATTCTCAAGAAAAGTTATCATCCTGTTCATTATTATTGAAAAAAAAAAACGTACGTCTTTACGAATGCTTAAGCAGTAACTCAGTGTAACAAAAACTACAATTTCCAAGCAACAAAAACTTATTTTAAACTTATTCTCAAGCATTTGAGTTGAACTTAATTTCAACGAAAATGACGAAACTCATTCGTGTTAACTGCAAGACGTTGAAGTTAAAATTTCATTCATTTATCTTCTTCAAAGTTGCATCGGAATGTTGGACGATGTTTCTCGAAACTTATTCATGTAAAATTAGTATACTTTTAAAATTAACAAAGTTTGATGGTGACTAATAAAATAGATGGAAACAATATGTTTTTGTAAGTGTTTGTGTGTTACATTCTCATATGTACATATTTACCCGACGCTCTTAGGTGAAGGAAACATCGTGATGCAACCTGCACATATCGGCGAAGAAATTCAAAGATATGTGTATTCACACAAAATTTGCGGTAAATGGAGCCAATGGTCGAACCTGTAACCTTTTTAAGCTTTTGTGTGTGTTTCGTCAGAGGAAACTTGGGGATATTAAGAAAAATTGCTAATAATTATTTGTATGAATGAGAGAAGTGGATGTTTATTGGTCTTCTAATATATTGATTGCTATAAATAAGGCTGGGATCAAAGACATTAATTAGACCACAAAGACTGGCAGAATCGATAAAAGCTTGTTTATACAGGATGTTTCAAAAGAATTAGAGTTGAAGGAAAACATCGTGATGCAACCTGACTTATAGATGAAGAATTTCAAAGATATGTATATTCACGGAAAATACGCGAAGAAGAGTAAAATGAAGCCCATCATGGGTCGAACCTTGTTGGAGAGTTGGTTATGTGAAAAGTCATGAGTATACAATTTCAATACATATTCAAATGAACTTATCAGTAATTTATTAAAACTTTCGTGAGACTAATTAATTAAAACACAGCTTAACTCACGTTTATTTCGGTGTAGGTACCTTATCAGTGTCTGTTGATTGGTAATTACTATGAATTGTTTTACCTATAATATAAGACACATAAACCAAAACGCTTTAATGATAATTTCCGTTAATTTAAAAATTAAACAAAATACTAATACTATTACTTTATTGAATAACTTGAAACTCATCATAAAATATTGTACTGTTAAATATTAAATTATTTTTGGAGCAGCCTCTATGATTGTCGTAATGTCTTTTGATCGACGTTTTAATGAAGACATTAGTTAACGATTATTTTATCTTATACTTATTGGAATAAGAGATTAATTTCTATATTTATAATAAAATATATTGATGTTGAAGATACAGTTGTTACTGTTCTGATAGGAACAATTTAAACTGCTATTAATCTACACTTAAATGTAAAATTAATACCTCTACGTCTTGATAATCACAACAATAATTTTAGCTGAAAACATACGGACACATTGAGAACCTCCTTCTTTTGGAAATCGGTTAAAAAAACTTTGACCATTTTAGGAACCTAGTGAAAAGGCCTTGACCGTGGGTTGTGTATACTAGTATTGAAATAACTCAAGAACTTCTGGGCCGATTTCAAAAATTCTTTCACCATTAGAAAGCTACATTATCACCGAGGCTATATTATTTAATTTCACGCGGACGAAGTCGCGCACAACAGCTATGTATAGCGAAAATACTAGCGTATATTTAAGTAGTATTGCAAAGGCGATTTTTTTTCATGAAGACAGTTCACGCGATGGCCACGCTCCAACGCTGGGTTTAATTAATCCACAATGATAAGCTTCTAACGTATTGCGCTAACGTTGCATGTGACATTTTCATTACCAGACAACAATCTCTTTGCATTTTAAATTCTATTCCTTAAGATAAAGGTACTACATACATTGCACTATTTATATATATTATACTAGGTGTTGTGCGCGACTTCGTCCGCGTGGAATTAAATAATATAGCATATGTTACTCGGGGATAATGTAGCTTTCTAATGGTGAAAGAATTTTTGAAATAGGCCCAGTAGTTCTTCAGTTATTTCAATACAAACAAAAATACAAAGTTTGTCTCTTTATAATATTAGTATAAATATAGCTATAAATTAGCTATACAATAAAAAAACTACTTGATTACTGCTTTTACTTAGTTTGAAAATCTAGGAACGTGTTGAAGCAATGCCGAACCATTTTCTCAAACCAATTTTCTCAAAGATGCTGCGAGCATCATTGCACCCTAGTGACTTTATTATGTATTTACATAATTATCAATAATCTTCTGTGAAAATTGAAATAGAAACTTTAGTAACTAGGAAAAAACATATTTTCAAAGCTTGAACAAATATAGAGAGGGACATTTTTGTATAAAAGTACAGAATCCCGATCTCCGAAGCTTATGGTAATACAAATTCAAGGTTATTATCATAATCCACTCCCCGACCAGTGGCGCGCTCCCACCAGACAACTCGCTCATCTCACTGTTTCAATTGTTAGCTCTTTGCATATAAACGGAATGTTTAATTTATATTCATTAACAAAGCGATATGTCGCATTGTATATTAATTTCATATGAAGTATACACAATTTATACCTTTTTATCCGACGCTCTTACGGTGAAGGAAAACATCGTGATGCAACCTACACATATCGGCGAAAAAGTTCAAAGATATGTGTGAAGTCGACCAAGCCGCACTGGGCCAGCGTGGTTGTGGGGACATACGAGTATAGTGAGCTGGTGATAATGATACACAATTATAAAAGGACCAATGCGAAAAAAGACTACTCACTAAAATATACATAATTAGATGAATAATCTATTATACTTTTAAAAAGTTTACTTATATGTTTTTACAATTTTTCGGAGACGTAGTAAATTAAGTACATTACTAATTTATTATACAGCAAACATTTATAACATTTACCAACAAACGTCCCAAGAAATCCGGAACAGAGGAAGCCATAATTCATATAAATACAGTTTATGATAGTATATTGTTTAACAAATAAACTATGTACTATATTTTAGCTTAATTTCCATTTAATACAAGCTATAAGCTAACAAACCTAGACTTGATTTCAGTCTAGACCTGTTAAAGTTTCTACCTAACGTTATAGGGAACTTCTGAAGTTAGAACAATCTTCGCATATCAAAAACACACCAGATCTTCAACGTTGTTCTGATAAACAGTTTGAAATTGCTTGGACTGAGATACTCGTTCTTAATATTTTCTCAGACAGAATTTCATAGATCTCCTGGAAATAAAATAAGAGTAATAGATGTCCACTTTTTACTTTTGACAATTGCTGTAAAAGTTTTAATTTAGAATCGGAGTCAATACTTAAATTCACCAAAGACTAAGGCAAATCATAAAAACAAAGTGAGTCGTTTAATTAATTTTTATGCGCCCCGAACAAGATGTAATGAAATTCTGTTCGAGAGGAAATTCGTAGCACGTTCCGGTTACATCACACCCATTAGTCAAGTTGTAATTAAATAGCATGTAACGCGTTATTCCTGCAACGTATAGGCGTTGTTTTAATTAAAGTAACAACTTCCTTATATTAATATTGAATTCAACATAAACTCAACTTAGTCTTAAGAAAATAAAGATGTAGTTTTCAAGGTGATAGAAACCCTTAATTGATAATGTGTTTCACTAGCTACTCATAAACTATTATACCTTAGCAGCGGTCGCTATTTGGGCACATTCAGGCGACCGCTTGCTCGTTTGCCACCTCATATAAAAAACTATAGTAATATAAATGATGGCCAAAATGACCACATGCTTTAATTAGACCTAGGCTCTTTAACAGATCAAGTTAAACGGTCGAAACAATTATTTATATGCATTTCACCTAGTACATTTGTATTCAGAAGAGAGCTCTTCGCTTCTGCACAATGGCAATTTGCAGCTCTGTAAAGACAATTTGATTATTAGCCTTGCTGCGTTCAATATTCAAAAGGCCTGGCATGGACTGGCTACCTTTGCACTAAATAAATTTCTGCCGTGTTTCACTTAACTTAGTTTCAATTTAGTACTTTTCATGCAATTTATTTGTTCCTTATTATGCTTTTTAAATGTTTGTAAGTATTTTTAATATTGCAAGTGGCAACCATTTTCATGATGAATTAAAATTAAATTGTTGGTCCTTCGAGCAGCTCTTGACTGCGATTTATTTTGTATAATGTGATATTACATAATTGTTTAGATATAAATTATAAAAGTACAATTATGTTTTGAGTATACAAAACTGCTTGTTACAATCATATGACAAAAATAGTAAAACGGAATATCTTTGAAGCAATGCTACAGTTTCAAACAAAAGAAACATATGTATCCAAAACGGATGTCGTTGTTTTCCATCGAAAATTGACTCATACGCCCCGGGGACTTGTAGATTGTACTTTGCAATGCAGAAACTTACACTGTCTCGAGAATACATGAATACAACGCAAAAAATATACGTTTTTTTTACGATAAACATAATACATTTACTGGAAATTCCTAGAGTTTAATTTTTATTATTTATTTATAAGCAAATTAGCGACGGGAACACAGAGTTGATCATCGATGCCCATAGACATCTGCTATAACAGAGGAACTACAGATGCGTTGCCGGCGTTTGAGGAGGTGATACGCTCGCTTCTTGAAGGTCCCTAAGTCGTAGCGGTTTGGAAATACCGCCGAAGACACACCATTCCACAGTGCGACTATTTAAGGCAAGAAGCTTCGCGAAAACCGCACGTTAGAGGATTGCCAGCCATCAAGGTGAATTCGTTATTCTACTTAATTCTAACTTTCTTTACTTTGTCACCGCGCGTGCGGTTCTTATTCTTTTCATCTTCTGACCCACTTAATAAGGCAGTTGCTTTTAAACCTTTTTCCTTTCTTTTGTTCAGCACGCGCTAATAGCGAGTCATTAACGCTGTACCGCGTTTCACCGTACAGCTTTTATTATGATTATACTAAAGTATACTTTGACAATTGTATATGTTAAGAAAGCATAATAAATAAAAGAGATATACAATTCATACTTATGTTGTTTTGGAGTAATAAGTGAACAATAATTAATGGTTTAAATTATTATTTCAAGAGTCCGTTTTGAAACACAAAAACCGGAGTTTTGAAAATTGAATGTTAATTCTAACAAAATAAAGCCGGCTACAGACGCTCATTTTTAACAGTACAGTTCGACTAAGCTGTTGAAACTGACGTATATAGACAAAACTGAGAACTGTACAGCATGGTCGAACAGTTCAAACTGATGTGAGAACGTCAGCTTAAACTGTACAGTTAAAAAATTGAACGTCTGTAGCCGTCGTAATACACGATAAAATACTAAAACAAATTGATACAAAACGATAATTTCTGCTTAAAGTAGAATTGTTTCTTTGTGTAATTCAATATTGTTTTGTGTTGCAGTACCGGCAGGACGTGCCGCGCATTCTGCCGCGATAACCTCTCGCAAACGATATTTACTTGTTTACTTGCATTTACAAAATGTATACTTTAAATTCTATACATAAAATTAATATAAACTAGGAGATAAATGAAAATAAGATACTTTTGCTAATAAACGAAGTGTACACCATATTGACTTCTTGTGTGTATTGACCCTTGTTTGTTGAAATTGTATCATATTTTATTGTTGATTAAAACATATTCTACGTAATAATCAAAATTATTAAATGCAAGTCTTATTTGAAACAACCATAACTGTCATACTCTGTCTAAAGTATTATCTACGAAAATAAGTAAACTAAAATGAAAATTAGTTTAAGAAGTGACTCGGATCACGTTTTAGTTACAACGTAGTGCAAATTATCTCCTTATTAAATTGCTAACAGTTGCAACATTTCGACGCAGCCACTGTAATTTAATTTCAAGATCCCTTTACGAAACATTGCTGTAGTATAAAAAAGGCATTTTTGCATAAACCTTGGTCGATAACTAACATTTTATTTCATTAAAAAGTACATAACTTCGTCATTTTCGTTTCATAAAATACAGAATTCCCAAACTCAATTCAGAACAACGTCAATGACAAAAACTGGAACTTTTTTCCAACGGTCTGCCGAATTTGAACAAAACAACATCTCGTCCAACAAGCACTAATGAAACTTGCCTTTGAAACTCACCTCCGAATCAAATACTCATCGACCACATTATGACTTGCAGTTGAAAAAATAACGCCAAACAAATTTCGCTTTTATCAGCAAGCAATATGGAATATATTACCAATCTCCGCATTGGAGTTAAGCGCATTGACATTGGTTCAGGTATAAAAGGAGGATTATCGGGAAAGCCAGAGCGCTTCAGTAAAGCGGCAAATGGTACTTGCGGTGGATCAGGCATACTTAGGACGTATCCCTACCAGCTTATTGGATAAACCTATCATGTTTTAAGCAGCTGATATTTGGTTCATTCAGAAAACTTACTAAAAGAATTAACATTGAGTCATTAATTTAATTTATAATCCTCTTTTATTCATTAAAGAAAGTTACTAACTAGAAAAGTAATAAAGAAAACTGAGTTAATTATATTGAATGGAACAAGGCTATCCGTTGAAGAACATTTGCATATAAGTAAGCAAAATGCGATGAGATTTCGTATATTGTAACTAGTATATGGATACTCATAGAATATGTTATGAACTGTCCTCGAGATTATGGTATAATATTCATGCATACCAAACAACTACTGCGTTATTGAGCAATCAAACGCTGTGATCACAACATATAATAATTTTATCTAAAGATGGTTAATCTACAGAAATATAAATGTAACAAGATAATTAACGAATGCTCTGACAACGGTTTGAATTACAACTACTTATAACACTAGAAAAATCGAAACATAATAATTTTCAATAATCAGTTGCTCTATCTTGTGACAGTCAAAATATTCCAGCAAAGCCCACTATATTCCGTACTTAAATAAGTAAAATAAGAGTTTAAAGATTTTGTATTATTGGGAGTGATATATTAAATGAATAACATAATATTGACCAGTACAAAAATAGTTACTGTTATTAGACATATTGGATACTAGCTGTAATGCGAGACTTCGTCCGCGTGGAAAAGAACAATATAGCCTATGTTACTCGGAGATTATGTAGCTTTCTAACGGTGAAAGAATTTTTGTAATCAGGGTAGTAGTTCTTGAGTTATTTCAATACATAAAAAACACAAAGTTTCTCTCTTTATAATATTAGTACTTATAGGTATAGAAAAATTACTTCAAGGTCAAAACCAAGTTACAAGTTACTTTTAATTCTTAAATTCAACATCTCAAAGTTTGAAGCTTTCTAAAAGTTATATTAATTTCGCTCTATATGCAAGCGAATTGACTTCTTGATTTGATTACATACATATATTTATTTAAGAGCGCAGTAAATTTGAACTAAAACTTTATTAATAAGGCAGAGATGCAATTAAGATTCACACGGGTAGTTACTTGGCAGGTGTTGCGCTGCAGATTGCATTATAACTTAAGACATCATATTACGTCACTGGCATAATGAAGATATAGAACGAAAAACTTATCTGACCCGGTGAGGATAAGTGACACATAAAAATTCCAAATAGTCAAAAGACCCTTGTCTTCCTTTAGGGTCACCCAAAGTATTTTTCGATTGGCGATATGTATGAAACCGAAAATGACATTGGATACTTTGTTTAAAACGGCTAAAAAGTCACGTGTAATTTTCTGTGACAGTACCGACTAGTTACGAACTCTTCGGGAGTCCATCATCAGGGCGTGTACTTATTAAAGTATATTAATTTCTCACGAAAGTTTTAACAATTTAATTGACATTGGACAAATTATGTGCTTCACACGTGTGAGATATCGAACGTCATTGTCAGTTCCATACATTTTTGATGTTCGATGTCGAATCGTCAAGTTTATCTTTACCCTTTCACTTATTTTGCCAAACAAGCCATGCCTTGGCAGATATACACGGATGCTTGATACATATAACCGGTGGTTTTCATTGTCGTAACAAACCCTTCCTAACTACATGAAATACAAGTCAAATGACACCTCACTGGTTTCGGTTCTGCTGTGTACACATGAATGGCAAACAAATTACTTCCCTATCAATGAGGAATAAAGATACTCGAAATACAGCTTTATACAGGAATGAAAACTTAATCATAGTACATGTAGTATGATTAATAAGAAAACGTATTTTAAAGTCACTTACACACGATTCCGCTTCCTGCGTTTTATTACAAAAGGTCACACCTCTTCAGGCAGGAAGATAAGTGGCTCGAGGCACTAATTAACCTACGTCAGAAGCCTTCGACCGAGCCGATTACTCTTCCCCACTGACAAATGCAGGTTCCGCAAAAAAAAAGCTTTTTTTCTTTATTTATCTGATTAATTTACAATAGCTTCTGATATTTTTTTAATTATTTACAGTAGCTGCTTCGAATTATTGACATTAAATAAAATACACTGCAAATTAAAGTGTATTTCTCGAAAGCATTATCTAGCCACGTGAATGGGTTTCGAAACACATTTAAGTTCGCTGATGGACTTTGCTGTTTTTTTTAACTTAAGTTTAACCGGATGTTGGTTAAAGTTAAATTGGATAGTCGGGCATGATTCCAAACTTATTGATAGGATTCTAACTGCAGTGCTATAGTGAATTATGGTAAGCTACGTCGATATCCGCCTACGCCTACGTAGAGGTCTACAACTACTTCTACGACACGAATTACGAGCTTGCAAGATGTAAATGTTTTTTTTTATTTCTGTTGGTCGTGATTATCCGTCTTATACTGACTATAACATCATTAAAACTTTAAAATATTATAAATAAGTTAAGTATCAAAGTTTAAATTACTTTCGAAGTACCGTTTTAAAGCACCAGCTGGTGGAAATATTTCAATTTTATTATTTCTGATTCTACGTACTTACTAACTACATAAAAAAGTTGATGTCATGTTTACGGTTACTTTCCGCTGCCGTATACACAAGTATAAGAATCATCATTGTCATATAGAGTATTGTATATTGAAGTCTCGCCTTATTAAGGATTTTATGGTAATAAATTCTTGTTCAAACCAAGTAATATTGATTTTTATTTCCCTTTTCCAATATTCTCACTTCTCTTTTATACGAATTTCTATTTCCTTGTCGTATCTGTGTGCGATAAATCCATTCTGTCGATAGATAGGTAAGATGTCCGAGCGGTGAATTCGAGAAATTCTAAGCTCGAATTTAAAATTCAGGACATATTACACCCTGTATATTTGAATGCATGGATAGGTAAGTCCCCATTTGCAACACGTATATTTTCAAATGAAATATGACCTGTAACCGCTAAGATCATGTATCTTGGATACGTCTGCTTAATAAAAATCTGCAAATAAACAAAGAAAAACTCGGCAAAAATCGATTCAAATATTCTATACCACAAGCATAATCATAAATTAAAACCGGTCCAACAATACATGCCCTCTGGCGGTAAAGACTCGCCATTAGCGCGTGTTGAACAAAGAAAAAGAAAAAATAAGAGGCTTAAGAGCTGGTTCATTAAGTGGGTCAGCAGGAAGGAAAATACGTCAACGTATAATTACGAAAGAGAACTGGTTGAAATAAATAAAATGTTTAGTTTTCCAGTGGACTTAAATAAAATAATCATTAAGCCGAATAAAACTTTTTAAATACTGGACAAAATAACAAAATGAGATTTTTAGTAGTTCTCTAAAAATAGCGCCTCTGACTGCATAGTAGTTAATAAGTACTCTTTGGTGAAAGAAATAATCTTAAATTATTTTTAATATTATCCACATAGTCTAACTAAAACATTTTGCATTTTGAATTGCAACATCGGAGGCCAAATTCAACAACGTGAAACAAAATTCAGTAGTGCAACTTTTGGCAAACAAAATACAGAAAATAAAAGGTTTACGGACACATTCTCCGCATCGGGAACGTAGCACGAGGAAGGAAATTGTATAAAAAAAACAATTTAAACAAACAAAAAGGTTAAATCAAAATTTCCTGTTAAAATATTCTGAATTTTTCCCGGCTAAGGGAAAACATTTAGTTATTTGGAATGTTTTTACAATTAGAAAAATATTTTGATGAGTTCGTAATGTCATTTGGAGAAACTGGCTCAGAATTGGATAATTTAAATCTAAATAAAGGTCAGTTGATACATTTATTTCCACTTGGACCTTGTTTATCAGTAAAGTCCATTTCCGTTGAGAAAGCCGGCCGCGGTCGCGGAGGCGCACGCGATGTTTCCGATTTAAATCTAATATTAGGGTAATGCAATACTAAATCTTGATATTATCATTACGACCTTTAAGTTAGCTTTTCTTGTACTGATATCAGAAATCACAGCTTTGAACTACAGTGAAGAAAATATACACATCATTTCAGGCAATAAGTTTCTATGACGCTCGAATAAATCCCGACTTAGCCCACGACACTAAGTCGGGATTTTCTACCGATGCCCTAGTAGATATACTAGGGCATCGGTAGAAAATGTAAATGCGAGTAATATTTTGTAGGCGAGAGCTAACAATTCATAAGTGTTGCATGCATGTAAAAGAAAAAAAAACAACGCATTGCATGCTGCGATTTATACATATGACTTAAGATAATATACTTATCATTATTACTAAATACCTAAGTAAATATGTAAATGTACACAACCCATTTAATTTTTGTAGAAGTTGTGAAGTGTTACAAGTACAACAATATAACATTTTCATAAAATGTTGCCATGCAAATAAAATACTTCAAGATTAAATACATAGAGATATAAAATAGCGATTCAAACTTCCATAAATAAAGTGCATTCCTTAGCGTAGCTCAGAATTGTATAAGACTGACATAATATGACAAGAACATGGGTTACTGAAAGTCATTATCAGTTCCATGCATATTTACTTTCTACCTACTGATAAATTGTCACCGCATTTATAAAAAAAAACCTTATTTAATTTCAGCTTTTGATAAATCTTGGACTTTCCAAGTACGTTGTTAGACGAACATAATTTGTCAGAGCTACGTAAGAAAAGCAATAAACGAACAAAAGCAGTTTCAAAATTTCCAAAGTTTAATATTTCAAGCTCTGCAGGTGTTAGTTTACTTAAGATATTCTTTATGCAAAGATATTCTACATTTCTTGACAAAGGTAGTTTTGAAATATTGCGCAGAGTGTCCGGTGCACAACACGGAAAGTTTTAAAAATAAATAACATTCAAATAAAATCATTGTCTCTCCGTTCTTAATATTACCGTAGGGTCGGAGCACCAGGATTTTGTCCTCCACGTTAATATATCTTCCGTCACCTCAGTCGTGACTCCCTTCTTGAACATGTACATCCATCTCTTTCTAGCCTACCTCTACCTCTACCGGTGTATGTTCACATTCATACTTAACGCTCGAATAAAATTATAAACGTAGAATTTGGATTTTAACTAATTAAATATTGCTAAAAACTTTTTGCTCGACGTTCCGTTTCTCTATAAAGAAAACTTATCAACCCACGAGATTTTTTCTGCTTTTTAACTAAAGTTAAATTTATGTTTTAAACAGAAAATAACTTGTATATTTCGTTTTAGCTAATGTTCTAAGTAGTCTTAAGGAAGGAATTTAGCACAGGTATGCAGCAGCACAGCTCCATTTCCCGGGAGAATAAATTAAAATATGAGGCTGCAAGGCGCCTTAATTATTATTGAGAACTATTTTATTAATAAAAAGGTTAATTTATACTTTAATAAAATATTATAAAGAGTCTCAAAGATGTTTGGCTAGTTTAAAATCTGACTTTATAATTACAAAGCTTATAAAAATATATTTATTTTGCTTTCGTTTCCTCAGAGCGATATTTTATGAAAAGAATGAAAAGAAAAATGATAAGAGAGGAATACGCATGCAAAAATTTTGCTGTTATAAAAAGGTTCCTTGAGACATTTTTACCTGTTAGTGAAATAAACGCGAACGAAATTGGAGGCGGGCGAAAATAACATAGTCGGCTTCGTTCCTCAATGTGAAGAAACGACCGCACGCCCCTTGTCACGCCAAATTGAATTATTAGACGTTACGTGTCACCAAATGAAATTGCTATTTTCTTCTTTCCTTATCCTTAATTTGGAAATAAAAATATGCATTCGATGAATTTATAGTAATTTGTCACATTCCTTATATTAATTGGCGCCATAAACAGCAATCAACTACAACTACGAGAACAATTTACAACAATCCCTTCGCTACGTCCTATAGAATATTTTATCTCTTTTTTTTGTAATTCTGAAATGCTATGTACAATGTTCGTACAGCATTGGACGGAGGCCAAGGCACGCGTCCATCAGCCAACTAATATATTCCCTGGACGCCACTCCCTGACTCTGGCAAACTGAATATAACTATTTTCTACTTTTAAAATTGAATACATGTTAGTTAAAATTAACCATGATATGGAACACAATAGTAAGTCGGCGTTTTATTACTTCTAGTTGTCTGTTATTGTCTATAATGCTAAAACTTGTTAACAGTAAGAAGTATGTAGGTTTTAGGAAGTATACAGTACTTATTTAAATAAATGCATGGATTTATTATTTACCGCAGCACAGCAAGTTATTTGAAGTTACCGTTCGCAGCGACATCGACACGTGCACTGTTGACATCTTTATTAATGGATATTGGTTACTGCCAGTTAACAATGGACATTTAATACCTACTCTAATATATATGCAGATCAGTATTTACGTTATTAATAGGTTAGTGCTAACCTAATAGTCTAACCTATTATAAAACCTATTCAATCGTCTATATCCAGCTATCATCTTGTTTTAAAAATATAAGATCTATTGCCGTTGGACTGTCGCCAAGCATCATCATCCGGAGTATTCCCTATGATGCTTGCATCACTCTTAACTTCATTTCGTAATAACTATCATGACTAATTTCAAAAAGACGATTTATATTTTAACGTCTTGACTTGAAGCTACACTAGGAATTAAGGTGGAAGGTTCACGAAAGTAGGAGCAAGTTAAGTAACTAAACAAAAAAAGTTCTTTAAAAATATCCTATGATTTTGATTATTCGACTGATTTTATTAAGCAAAACAAGCTGAGTGATTCTACTGTTTTGATTTAATACCCCCAATGAATATAACAAAGGCATTGATATAGTACGTGTCAGGTCGAAGAGTCGGAGCCGGACAGTCGTAAATCACGTCGCATGGAGGCTTTGCATCTGCATTGCAGGCTGCAGCTTACTCAATTCCGTGGAACTTCCGGTCAGGCTATAAACACTGAACGAAAACAATCCTAACTCCGTTCCTCATTGAATTTTTGCAATACATTTTTATTAAATAAACCGTTCTGAATCTAATGAGGTTACGATTGGTGTTACTTATTCTTAGTCACCCCCTCAGGTTTTGGAAAAAAGGTCCTTACATTTTTATAAAAGTAAACTAAAAAAATAGTAATGTTGTTATGACCAATAATAAGTTTTGCATTTTTAATGTAGCAATTAGTAATGATTTTGCTTTCAAGAGTGTAAGATAATGTGAAGAAAAATATATAATTTAAAAGTCAAATATATTAATTGAGACTTATGGTTATTTGTTACAACTGAAACTTTTATAAAACAGAATGCGCAAAACATACAATTGTACTCAACTAATCTAAAAACAGTCCCGAAATTCAGTGAACCTTAAAATTGCACTGAAGCGGCTGTGAACTCGGAGTAAAGGATACAAAGTTACAGTTTTATATACAGTTAAAAATAAATAAATAACAAGATATGAAATAATTCATAATCGAATAAAGTAAAATAAACAAGCAATATCTAAAGAAGTCGTAATACTAGAAATCAGGAAGTGAAGAAAAAAAATGCCTGAATAAAACAATTCAGAAAGAAGCTAAGCAATATCGTATAAGCAACACTGCAATGTTTCGCTAAAATACTTTTACTTTAGAAGGAATTTCATTTTCCGTGCCATTTCTTGGGCTTGAAGCCGAAAGATACGTAAAGCTCCATGCCGAATTTGGAAAAATAATATTGAAGAATTTGAATAGAATACAGTTACTATAAGTTAATTTGTTTGAATTAATCTTGGTTATCTAATTTTGAGACAACAGGTCTCTTAATTTCCTTGTTTTTAGGTAAATCTCGGGTAATTATGTAAACACACTGTTTCGCAAGTCCCTGTGTAATTTTACTACCCATTTTGAAGAAAATGTACAATTTGATTTAATTTATTGCTTTAATTTTCACCCTACAACCACGTAAATACAAATTTACGGTCGCCTGCTACTTCCCTCAGCTTATTAGGTAAAGGCTTCCATTTCAATTTACTTACTGTTTCTCTTTAAGCCCGATTTGCATAAAATGGAATTAACTAAATAACTTTTTACTGTGCCCTTTCGTATTTTTATCTCAAGTAAATATTATTCAAAATATCATCTTACATTTCTTGTTTTATACGTCTCTACCAACGGTTCATTATATTTTAAACTGAAAATACGTATAAAAGCATTTAAGATATACACCAAATGAGATTAATTATTTCATGACGGATTATGATTAACTTTATTTCAGAAAGCTTGCGAAGAACTTTGGTAAAGTTTATATTAAATTGAATGCCATGTTATGGACTCATTCTGTGACATTAGGTAAAACACTGCCTTGATCCCCACAAGTGCTACTGTTAGACCACAGCTCGGCGCTTCTGAAGTACCTTTCGAGATGTTCGTCTTTCACTGTTAACTCGACGGGGCTCCGGTGTTTGTTGCACGTGTTCCCGCTGCATCCTTCGTCTGAATTACAATTTGAAAATGATAAATTCCTCAGTAATTCGTACTTAGAGAGATCGGTTGAAGCGTGCGAAACACTGTCAGCGGAACATCTGAATTTATTATGTTTACCTCCGGTAGTAAACCCATCTGGAGGCTTGCCATGTATTACTGGTGATTTACATTTTACATCATCGAAAAATTCGTTAGTACCATTTTCTTTTATCACCTTGTCCCTCGGTATATCCAGAGACCGCGCCCCTCCTTTCATAAATTTACCTTTAACAGCTTTGTTTTTCACTTGGCAACTATTGTCATATGACCGAGCTTTATTGGTATGTTTCTTTTCAGGTGTGAGAACTATTTTATTATCCATATTGTAGTGTGGGAATTTTGGTAATTCAATTTCATTTTATCAATACTTTGGCTTCCTTATCCGAGACATGACCGAGACATTCTATGTGACGATGTCATTTATAAAAAATGACAATGACAATGCCAATGTTAATCATGTTTATTTTTAAAGCTCTACTTAATAAAAAGATTTTAATAGAAAAAAACGTCACCCATACAGTCACGGTTATAAAAGATTGCTTAATATCTTATCAGATAAATTAGTAAAAAGCATTGAATATTACTTCTGTTTTATTTCTACGTTAGTTGGTCCAAATCTGATTTGTTAAAATACATTTTTTATAACTTTTTTATTTTATCAGTAATTTCTTAAAATTGTTGAAGCGCCATCTCTTAGGACGCCATGAAACTAATACGAAAAAAGTAACAACTTTAGGTTCATTTTCACAATTTCAAATTATTAACTAGATGGCGCTAACGGAGGTGGACGATAAACTTGCTTCAAACTAGATGACGCTACTGACTTCTTTAAAAATGAGTATTTTCATTTTTTTTAACTCACTTCCAAAACGATGTTTTCAATTCGGCTGTATGATTTTACTTAAATTAAAATAGTAACACAAAGTTGTGAAAAATTAAACTTTAATAAAAATCAAGATAATATAATTACTTACTTATTAATGTTTATACTGGTTCTTAAAATAATAACAAATAATTTATTTAACCAATTATTTCAGTATAAGTTTTAACCCAAGCTATTGTCCTCTATAATTTTTGAAGGTAGATAAAAATCGCAAAGCGCAGCGGCGGTCGGGCACAACGCCTCGATCTCCGCTTTAACACCGCTCTCTAACATTTCCTCCAAATCCTTCTTTATTACGGTACCTATAACAAGAAGTGTGGGTAAGCAGGAAAAACTATATTTTTTGATTGTTTTCTTTATATAATACAAAGTGGCAAACGAGCAAGTGACCACTAGGATTCGCTGAAAAATCCGAAGCCAATGCCCATAGACATCTGCAATTGCAGATGCGTTGCCTACCCTTAATCTATGGAGGAGGAAACGCACGGCAAGGTAATAATACCTCTTTCTATGCGTCCTTTTCTCAGCCAATCCACTTCCCATTATTTCCATATAAGGAAATGATATGAGGGAAAAAGTGGACTAAAGTCCTCCGGCACCACACTCGTCAGTCGAAACACGGAATAGCTTCCATTTGACGCGTCTTCTGTGTGGTCGTGGTTCACCAGGCGAGCCGACCAATTCCTGCGATGATGTTAAAGCGGGCTCTACCACTGTTAAGACATGTTTTTGTATTTACACTGTTGTCTGCACTTACCGACTTCCGTATTGAGGTAAGGTCTCTTGAGCAAACTGGCTATCTTCCTCTTGTCGAGCGCGGTGAGAGCGAGGCGCGCCTCTCTCGCGGCGAGCGTCATGACGTCAGCGTGGCGCGCGCCGAGCAGCCGCAGCGAGCTGCACGACAGCGACTGCGAGAGATGCGACTGAGCCTGGAAATGTATGAAAGTTACACACTGATCTCTAAAAATGGACTGACTATACGACGTGGTATTTTGTCTTTTTGTCATTTCGGCGTTGACGACTGTACTTAGTTGATAGAGGTGATAAGAATTCCGACTGATAAAGATGCAATTAGCTGTTAGTAATGTTAACATGCGCTTTTAAGTTCGAACGAAGCAAAAATTACCTATCCATTCTATAGATATCAGTGACGTTACCACATAATTTCTTGCATTGCGTGTGTATGAAATATAGTACTTGCCAATGAGCCGTATTTATATGTGAGAAATATTTCGTATCCATGCGGATCAGCGTCAACTAATGCTAGTGCTTTCAATCGCAGCTCGTTGACAAGACGGCATAGAAGTTGCCGAGTGCAAACGTCCGGGTAGCCTTTACCCTAAAAGAAAAAAAAAGGCAAGTCAATTCTATGTAATTGGTGCAAAACAAAAATATTTATTTCAGAAGAACAAAGAGATCCGATGAACATTTAGTAAATTAAAAGTCAAACGCTAGAAAAATAAATGCTCGCAATATCTTAAAACAATATTAAGATTAAAAAGAAGATAGATGCACATACTGTCAAAATAATGAGGGGACCCAATCTCACGAGAGCTCCTTCGTCTAATAACTTCTGGAAAATGGCATCTTTTTCAACGACTAATATATATTTTGCAGTCGATCTAAACTCTTTTATACCAACCACATCCTGTGGTATAAGTGTTCCTAAAGTAGGCATAATAATATTATTTCATAATCTATCTAAAGTAATATTATAAAGATAGAAACTTTGTATTTATTAAAATAACTCAAGAACTACTGGGCCGATTTCAAAAATTCTTTCACCATTAGAAAGCTACATTATCCCTGAGTAATATAGGCTACATTATTAGTAGGCCACGCGGACGAAGTCGCCAGCAAGGGGTAGTATTAAATAACATAAATCAGTATAAAATGCACTTACCACCAGCACCAAAACAATCAACGCAAGAACCGTCTCTCAGTAATAATTGAATATGGCCCGCGATCAGACCTTTAGCTGTCGCCGTTATTCCTAAATTCCAAGGAGGTGTTTGTAAAAGACAACACACGTCTCTCACCGCAACGTCCAGGTTTGCCTGATTTCTAAGTCTTGTTACATTTTGATAGAAAAGTTCCCTAATCCAAAAAAAATGCATTAGATTATTTCACTTTGTTTTGTTATACAAAGACTTAGGTATCATCATTTTTGTGTACCTTTTGGTAACTGCAAGATTTTTCAACAATAATTCGTGTACTTTTGTTAAAACAAAAACTACAGCGTTAAATCTCGTCTTATCTTCTCGGTTGGAATACTTCAAAGTTGTTTTCTTAGCGTCCGCGAAAGCTTTTAATGTTACTCTTAAATAAAATACACAAAAGTATTTGATACTTTGAGGTTTTAATTTAAAACATAACTTTTTAGTAGACGAAGTATTTTCAACTAAATCCAAACCTGTCCAAATCATAAACGCAGTTACTCCATAGCCGTTGATTCCGCAACAGTAATATTGGTGTATCCCCATTCTCTGCAGAGTTCTTTAGTTTTTCCAGTATTTTTTCTATATTTTTAATCAATTCCTTTCTAATATTACTTCTTTCCTGCGTAAACGTACTTGCTGTTTTATCTAAAAATATTCAAGTTTTATACTACAACACAATATCGTTAATTATTCTTGATTTATTTATGTTTTCCTATTTGCGCATTTACCTGTTTCTTTAGATGATTTATTTAACAATTTTTGGACTTCATCAAAATTAAGCTTTCGCTCTGGCAAAACAATTTCACTATTTATCTTGTCTTCCTCATTTCTACCGTAAAGTTTATTAATCGCTGCTATAAGTTTTGGATCTTGTTTGAAAACAGACTCTGACGTTGAAGCCAAATCTTTGACCAGCATCCATAAATCTCTATTCATTAGTTCCATTTAAAAGCTTATAAAATCTGAAAGAACCATTCAGGTCAAAAATAATTGACAAACTCGATAGAGCTCCTATTAAATAAACGAGCGGTAAAAGTGAAGATGATCTCTACCCACCTAGTGGCGAGATGTTTATCGTCCGCAAACAATAACAGCGTCACAAAACAGAGGTCGTAAAAGGCCCCCGAGACAATGAAGCTCCTCCAGAGTTTTTACAGCGAAATCGAGCGAAGAAACGAACAGGAGAGATTCATCGTCGGTGGCACATCCGACTCGCGCGCACTGAAAAAATGACACAATAGATATAATCGAGCGATAGTCGAGGCAGGCGTCTCGAGGAGCAGATGACACGGCGTGACGGCGGCACAAAAGGCGTGAAGTGACGTCATAATAGCCTCGAATTATCGCCCCCTCTTGTCTCTGGCAAATATTTAACAGCAAAGTTGTTTTTGTTCTCTTTCTTCGGCAGGAGATCGTAAATATGAGGACCGAGAAGAGCCCGCGCCGGGCACCGTTACCGCAGCGCTTTGTTACCTGTGACATATTGCTACGAGGTGATGTTTATGTCTTATTATGGATTCGTACGTGAGTTATGGTTAGGCTTCGCATTTCTTGGTAAGACACTACTAATAACATTTTTATTTCCGAATGGTGGTCGAGGCAATTAATAAAAAAGTAAACTTAAAAAAGTTGACGAGTTTATTTAACATGGGTCGCTATTATAACCCATACGAATAGTTGAGTGAACACCTGTTGCATACAATAGCATGAAAAGCAGTTTGCTGAAATGCTTTACGCTTAGAAAAAAAACCAAGTTTTCTTCGCACTAAAAAACAAACGATGAAAACTATCTTACTATCAACACGCTGTTATTAATTTTATTATCGACACCCATTAACACTTGAGGTGTGAGAAAGTGTTAAAAAGAGTTCCCAACGGGCGCGGCGCGGGCACCCCGAGGCGCGATAGCATCGCCGGGACAGCCCGCACAAATACCATACAAATTGCTCGATAGCTCCTTCACACTGATTGTTGCAATTATTCGGCGAACCCTTTCGCAACGCCGCGACCGCGGGGAGGTGAGAAACTACTTATCTGTTAACTTGATCGCAAGCACACAGCATACAACTCTTTGAGTACGGTGTGAAGACACAATCGTCTGCGTGCTGCTGGCAACTCGCCGCGGGAAGGCGCTTCATTAAAAACTAACTTCTTAATAACTGTTAAGATCAAGCTATAGATATGAATCGTCTGATAAAATTTATACGACGAAGCAATTCTCCGAACCTTAGCTATTGAGAAAAGGAAATAATGAATCTTACAGGTCCAGTGCAGTTATTATAAAAATAATTGTTAAGAAATCGCGTATTAAAGAAATAAAATCTGTCAATAGCCAAGTAATAATGTACCGATATAATATGTAACTTAGCTGTTCGATTACAAATAACTTCCCACAATACGCGTCCTTTCATTTGGCTACCGATGCGGAAATAAAGCAACAATTACAAAAACTGCAATATAAAACATTGGTGGGCACTGAGCAGCGAGTGGTGCAGCGGCCGGCCGCAGCGCCGCCGGCCGCCGCGGGGCGCCGCGTCACAATGGACCACCATCGCGCTATCTCGATGGACGATACGTTGCCGCTTAATTGACTGCTCAAACGTTATTTTAATACTTTGTTATTGAATTCGGATACAAATTTGAACTTTATATTACATCATAGTTGAAAAAGAATTTTATTGTGTATTTTTTCTTTTACATTGGAGCAGATTTTAAACACAAAAGACAAACAAACGTAAAACATCAATTTAAATAGATACACTTTTACAAACAGCAATTGATTTTTAAAAACATTGTAGCTGAAACTATTTATCTACCAGCCTTGAACAGCATAGCATTAGGCCGTAGGTTCAATAGGAAAATTTTGTATTCTAACGAAATAAACAGCATGATTACGTACATTGTCCTCGTTAAAGTAATTACTATTATAACATATTCAAGTTGTCCCGCGAGTACTTATTCTGAATCCGAACCCGTATTCCCACAAACGATATCGCGGTGAAATCGCAACTATTTCTCATATTATGTAGTGGCTACTTAAGCTTTGTTCACGTAACAATGCCAACAATCACAAGACTACGAATACGTCTACAATTCACCTCAGGAGAGGTTGACAAGTGCTGGGGGCTTTTAGGACTTTGTTTCTTTTATTGTTTTCTTTGTATGCAATTAAATTGATACGCTCCGTGTACTGTACTGTGGCGACTATTAGCTTCATAATTAAACATGTTATTATTATTTTTAATTAAAATAAATTAAATGTTTTTGGAGATATAAAGAAATTCAGTAATTCGTTATACAGTGAAGACAAAATGTGTTTTTAGAATTATGAAAAATACATTTTTTGGCAATTAAGGTGGTATCTAGGTTAAAAAATATTTAACTACTGTAACCTTTTAAAATTACGAAAGACCTAAATAATAAACAGCAACCCCAGAGCGGCTGCGGCAGTGAAGTGGCGTCCCGTTGTGCCCTACGCTTACGTTCCCACCCCACTTCACCCGCCAATATGCTACTGGATAAATTTACATGTTAAAGAGCGACTGTCACATATTAAAGGACATAATTATACAATCTATTAGATTTATAGCAGAGAAACAATGGCATACGAGTGCGTCCAACCCTTTTGTTTAACTAAATCGTAATAGCGACGAGTGCTTTGCTCATTTATGGGGTAATTAATAGAAAAGTTCTCATGGAAATGAGAGGGATTACTGACAATTAAAAAGTTTTTTTTTTGCTTTATTTTATAATAACAATACGTTAAATGACAATCATTTATCTAATAAAATTAAAACAAAAATAATCTAAACTCTGAAGCGAAAACGCTGAGTACAATCCATTTTCGATTTTAAAGTTTTAATTTTAGTTGGCAGTTTGTTTTAATTAAAAAAAAATTACAAAGGTTACTTAATATCAAAACAAGTTAAATTATTTTCACAAAATTTCAATTCAAAATTCAATTGGAAATGTGCTACGATTAACGTAGTTTAAAAATACATCTACAATATTATGACAAGCCACATTATTAGGAACACGTTTGAAAGTATTAGTTACCTCATACAAGATTATGATTCCTAGTATTATTAGCAGATGTTCTCTACACGCAGCTGCGTTGTACCTAGATCTAGTACAATCTTATTTTTCCGCTAATACTAATCAGTTTTACAATCTATAAAAAACTTGCAATTAATTATTATAAGTCTACTAATGTCATTAACATACCTGCAGCACCCTAATTCCAATGTTAATAAGTTGATGCTTGAATCAAACCAATTTAAAAAGTAGTATTTAACTACAGTTCCAAAAAATAGGATTAATAAAGTTATAAACAGTAAAAACAATTGAATTACTTTACTTTATCACTGTTATTTAAATTTTAAATTCGTGGTACGCACATCTAGCGATCGATCCCAAAATGGCGCCAAAATGTTTATTTTTTATGAAATGGTTTTACACTATTCAGCCAAATTAGAAAAATATTTTTTGAGTGTATTAAAATATTTATTTAAACAATACAATATATTGACGTATTTTTTTGTAAAGATTTGTTTTGATTGATGATTTTTTATTAATAGATTTCTCATATGTTTCCTTCTGTGATAAGAAAAAACTACATGGCTTGTTGTTTTTTTTTCTAAAGCCTAAGTATTTTTGGTGTAAAGCCACTATTTACTTTACAACTTCTGCGACCACGACTATTTAAGCTTTTGAAAAGATTTTATCTATTCTTAAATACAACCTATGAAGAGATTAAACCGAACATCTGAAGTTTAATTTATCAGTGTTTAGTAAACAGACGGATGGTTAGTGAGCGCGTGCGTCAACCTGAGGCAAAAACTACACGTGTGTCGTCCAACAAGATTTTATCTATGCACACAGCTGTTATGGTCGCCATTCGTAGAAAAAATTGCGTTTAAGGAAACGTATAATGCACAAGCGCTTTGGTTTACATAATATTTAGAACTTGTATATACAATAAAATTTAGAAAATATAGATTACAAATCTTATTTGCCTTTGGTACTGATCACGCAAAAAACTTTATTGACAACATAACCTAAAAATGTACGAGGAAAAATTTAAAATGCTTTTAACTCTTTCTTTCCTGAACAGAGACCATTGAACTATGAGCTACAGAATGCTCTAAGACTTTAAGAACAAATAATGAAAAACCATTTGTAGTTATAATCAGTTCGCTCGCACCTGGCTGCATTGTAAGCGATCATTTTAACTCAATAATATACGACGGACTCCCGCCTAGCCTCTAGCCGCATATTAGATGTCATTTTTTGCCAACGCAATGTTGCTATTTTACATTTTTGCCCTAGTCAAGTCTGTATTTTAAAAAACCTAATATGCTATTATTGTAATTGGTTTGTTTGCAATTTTTCAAAAAAGACACATTTTTAAATTGACATAAGTACACTCCAGGTGAATTTCTTGAAGCAGCCGTGGACTTTTTTTTTCATATTACTGTAGTATAGCTAATATTTATCCTTTCATATTACATTAGCCCTTGTTTATTTACATTGTGAACAGTTAAACATTATTTAAATAAATTGGAATAAAATGCAATTTTAGATTTAAATACTCACATAATTCCTGACGTCTCTCTTATATTATTATTTGTTGAGCAATTGAGGATTTTTCGTAGAGTGCCGCGGGGAGTGGGAGACAGGAGGGAGGGCTGCATTCCCTCACACCTCGCGTCAGCTGGCCGTCCTCACCCTCGCCCTCTACACTTACCTATTAACTTCAATTGAGCTCAACAAATTTACATGAACTCATGAGGCCCTGAAACCAGCGAAAGGAAACTCATATTAAGTTTAAGTTACGTTTATTTAACGAATATTTTTCAGAGTACCTAATAAGAAAAACTAGATTTATAAACTTAATTTACAAGTCATACTTATGTATGCAGTTCTCATTTAAAAAAGTTCAAAATACTCGAAGTTATTTTGATTGAAGTTTAATTTTTACAATAAGTTTGTTTTAGTTTACAAAAAATGCCACTATTTTTTTTTAACATTCAATTAATAATGTCATAATATTAATACATTAATTATATCTGATTTTTGAGGCATTTTGGGGAATAGATGTCTGTTTTCATGGCCCGTGCCGCGGACGCGCGCCACCACACCATATGGCCCGACCTACCCGACTCAAATCGCTATTATATTGCTTTTAATTGATAACAATTTAAATGTATTTGATGATTCACACTTACAAACCTCATTATTATTCATCGAGTCATTATCTCCATGTTCGCATTTTACTTTTTGATCTTTATCTTAAGCACAAATGTGTTTTTCCTCTGTATTGTTGTCGTCACGCCAATAATTTAGAACGTTGGCCTCTGACCACTTATCATACAGTCTTTTCTAGAAGATAATTAATAGATTCATTAATTTAAGCTGAGTACAAAACACTTGGACTCTTCTTTTCGCTAGAAATAAAATGTAGAGTATAAAAATAAGCGGAATTAGTGAACACAGATTTGTATAATCCGCGCCAATTGTTTCTATTAAAAAACAAATGCAAACTAATACGATTCAATACTAGACAGCACCTCGTTTATTCCGACCATAACTTAAGCACGCTAAAGGAGCTTTAAAGAGGAATTATGACCTATAAAGTCGTTCCATTTTGCGGGGAAATTTTTATTGTTCAATAAAAACATTTTGCAACAAAGGCATATTGAATCCCTGTGGTTTTCGGAGGCCGTAAATCAGGAGCAAGGACCCCTCGGTCGGCTTGCTGGAGCCGAGAGCTGCTCCTGCACTGTCAAGGTCTCGTTGTGGTCATCCGCACGGTCCCAAGGAGCAAACAAAGCGTGTTTGCTGCCACAACACGGAACAGTTACTACTTAGAAGGAACAGTCAAATAATGTTATTGTAGTTTACAGGATCGTCGTGCTAAATTACGTAGAATTTTTGATGCTCACCTATTATTAACGATGCAAACAATTATTTAAATTATAATTTAAAAGAAATAAACTGTTTTCCTTCCTGTAAAATAATTTCTGGGGCTCGATAAGACGTAAAGTCAAATGTACTATAAAAATTACACGCAATGAAGTCATCAGAGTGTTTTATGATTAACTTCTTAATAATCTTAGTAACTGGCACATAATAAAAATAGAAGACAATTAAAAAGAATGTGTGTCGCGTGTCGATGCAGCCAGATAGCGCTGCAGTGGCCGGACCATATTGCATACACGGCATTTACATAATTTGTTACAACACACGCCACTCTAAATTATGGGGATGTCGCTAAATTTAATGGTTTTAATTTCAATTTTAAATTGTTCATTTTAGTAACAATTGATAGTAATTAATTCTAGTATTCTCTTTGCATCGTAATTGCAATTAACAAAACTATAAGGAATTATAAAAACGTTTCTATGCTTATCAGACTAGAGTTTACGCTCGTTAAATTCTGTATTATTTTTATTATTTTTATTAAACAAAAAGTAATATAGAGACTTAATTGTAGTTAAGTACATATTTAAGTAGTACGTACTATATGTGCCTACTCTCCTTCCAACATTTCGAATATTTTTTACAAAGGAAAACACAAAGGTTGTATTTTAATAAGTAATTAAACAAAGTGCTTTGACCGCGCACCTACGAATTATCCTTGTGCCAGATTCAATGGGCTAATTGCATTGCATATATGAGATAAACTCATTAACAAGGATAGACGCGAGATTCCGTCGCTGGCACAGCCCAGCTTATCTCCTAAAGCCATGATTCTGCAAACTAGCGCAAGCGATTACAAAATATTTTCTTTACAAGTTACTTCGTTTTTGATATAACTATATACAAAATATTGAATTTAGGTAAAGAAGTTTTTCTTCATCGATTTTAAGTGATTACTCAAGGAACATGTTAACAGCACGAAATTCTTATTACATTTTCAATACTTGCTACCGCACTTTTATTGTCCACATTTTCCCATTATTGTGATTTTAGCAAAACGAGTTTTTATAACTGAGAAAGATCTCAGTTGAAGACCAATTAGCGACTGAGAGTACCACTTAGTATAATAGAATATTCATATCGTCCCGCTAAGCCTGTCACCAAAGACAAAACTTTATAGTCCACAAAGGCCTTTGACGCGTAGCCGGGGCGGCGGGGCGCAGGGCGGGCGGCCCGCATGATCGCGCGATCGGAGACCCATTTGCGGCTCGTTACACGCCGATAGCACCAAACAAAACACACCCCAAGTAATTAGGGAAAGCCTTTTCCAGATACCGTAAGCACTTGTGACTTTTCCACGGCTCGTAACTACCGACAGGTATTTTCGTATCTACATGTGTTTTCCTATTGTTTTTCCTAGCTTCACATTTACGTACTTACAAGGAAAACGGTACTTAGCGAGTTTTTACTATTTGGGATTTTTTCTATGACAAATAAGTAAGAGCATCGGGAATTTCCCTTTACGGGATTTTGAAGCAAAGCG
>QDHC01006619.1:652659-669715 GCA_013186455.1 Papilio dardanus tibullus | reverse complement strand
CGTAGAAATAACTACTTACGTGTACATAGAACAAATAGAATTTATTAAAAGATACTGAATATACTCGTAGTTTCACATGATTTCTTTTAATTACATTATCCATAAGTTCATCTACCTCTAGAAGCTACTAGAGGTTCCGACTGCATAGAAATTACATATTTATGACATTTTAACAATTGAAAGTAAAACTTTATACTTCATAAAAATAGACAATGTTCTAGTGAGGAGAAAGGTGCGGATTTTTACGAGCCGCCGACCGCAGGCAAACTTCTAAGTCTCGTCGCGGTTAAAAAAAGTTTACATTGAGTTAATACTCGTCGTTCTGTGTTCTAACCACATTACTATGTTTCAAATCAAACACATTTCTTTTTAAAATTGAGACTTATAAAATGTCTATTTTTTTTATAATACATAGTAGCAATCGAGCAAGTGGCCAGCTATCCAGGATTCGCTGAATCGACCCTGGCCCATAGACATCTGCAATTATAGATGCGTTGCCTACCCTTAATCTACGTAGGAGGAGACGCACAGCAAGAGGATAATACCTCTTCCTATGCGCCCCGCCAATCCACTTCCCATAATTTCCTAATAAGGAAATTATAAGAGGAGAAAGTGGATTAAAATTAAGCCTCCGGAACAACACTCCCTGGACGAAACACGGAATAGCTTCCATTTGCCGCCTGTCTTCTGTGCGATCGTGGTATTTCACCGGGCGAGCCGGACAATTCGTGCGATGATTTTAAAGCGGGCTCTACTACTGTCTATAATAGTTCATTCCAGTTTTTGCCAAATGCTCTTAATAAGATTTCGGTCTAACTAATATAAACCATAACAATCCCTGTTTCTGTCCATCTTAAGTTAAAGATACAACAGGATATCTATAAATTCAAACAAATCAACTATCGACAGATGCAAACCAGAATGTTGACCATAAACAAATGAAACCGAAGACAATCAATTCGCGTTAAAAACTCGATTGTAATCAATCGATACAAATGATCGCAAGTTTAGAGATCAGCTATGGTAATATTGTCCCGGACGAGTTCCGTGTAAGGAAACAAGATGCGAATGGGTGAGTAGTGACGACCACCTGGGTCGTCGGGACAATGCCTCCCTTTTTGTACCGTCTCAAACAATAATAAGCGTACAAAGTTAATAACCTGCGTACAGGTTTCATACAATCTCCTTGTTTTTAATTAAGAATTATTTATTGCGACATAATTAGAGCAATGTTTTTTGCAATGATTAATTATTTTTTAACCATCGCCGTGAACCGTGATGTATCTTTACTCAGCCAATAAATAAATCAGGTCCTACTTATTAACTTAAATTTAAATTTGGATTTATTTTCTTTGTTACCTAACCTAAAGCCTTGTTCGCACCAGGATAGTATTTTAGTCGAGTAGCAAGTAGCATTTATCCGAACAAAGGATTTACTACTCTTCGGACTCGTTTAAGCCTAAATCTAAGCACTAGGGTAGTATTCAGTAACTAAACATGTCCGAACAGCAACATTTTAGTAGAATAGATTAGTAAATCCTTTGTTCGGATACTTGCTACTTGCTACTCGACTAAAATACTATACTAGTGTGTACGAGGCTTAACTGCTGCACTGAGTCGTAAATCGATCAGAAAGTAAGACCCTTAGTGTAGATTTCTCGTGCTAAGGTAGGCCGCTTGTCAAGTCTGAGTACGGCAGTAAACACTCGACCTAGTAGCAATCTTCAATTGTATTAGGTTGTATTTGGGTGTCTGCAGGAAGTGCAACAGTATTGCCAAGCAAAGTGTGACGCCAATCATAGTATGCGGGCACACAATTAGTCGCACGTGTCGTTACTACAATCTCTTAATAAATGAAATAAATTCTAATATAAAGTGATTTGAAAGCATTCATTTATTTAGTTGTTATGCGATACATTTTTTTACAATAGGTTAAATGTCCTCTACTCATTGTAGGCTTAATTACTTTTCCTCTTCCCATTCTGAACATTTTAAAACAGAAGTCAGCATAGAGAATTAGGAAGAAAAACATTTCTTTAACATTAAACCTGAATGCGTGCAACACTTCTTTACTTTACAAGCTTAACAACAACAACAACAGATATTTTATAACATAACATTACTTTTACTATTAAAAACGTGTACAGATAAATAAAAACAACAAATTTATTTTGTCACTAAATGTAAATATATTAGTCATAATAAAAAGATATAATTTAACCATCGCTGCCAACATAACACAACTGGTTCCGACATAAAAATCATCTCACGTTCAATGCTCGCTGCTCGCTGCGAACATCTGGATACGGGGACAGACGATTACCATAGAGTTATTGCGTAATGTTCTTCGCGAGCAGATGCGCGAGCTGATTGCTGTTTGGTATATTTAGCGAACAGGTGCTGCCCCACGTGGCTGCTCAGGGCTGCTGCAAACTCTGCACCCTACGAATACCACTTAAATTTAATGAACTAACAAAAATGTTACCATTTATAAGATATGGAAATCGTTTCGTGGTTATAGCTCTTTTAGATATCTATTATTACTATGTATTAGTTTTAAACTATATTTTTCATCATGAGACAGAGACATTCTTGGTGCATATTAATTAAAAATTGTAAAATAAGACTAACATAAATTAGTAATAAAACATTATAACAGTAAATACATATAACCTTAGCTACTGATATAAAGGACTAAAGATTTATTTTTAAACTTTCCTGTTAGACAGCCCTATAGGTTAGTACTCGCCTAGCAGGACTAACCAGTTGTTGCGATTTTATAGGAAAGGCATTGCATAATAATTACCGATGTGATAACTGCGCACGTATGGAGTATGTATATTATATTTATCAACTGCGAGTTCACTTGCCAGGTTAATCACCTATTTTGTTTATAAATATGGATAAAATTAGAAGCTTTGATTATAAGTGACTAGACAGATCACGACCTGGATGCTGATGCGAGAACTAGATGCTATTGGTTTTGTATTTCAGAACTAACGCATTTTAAATGTCACAGAAATTATTGGCACGCAAGGTAATATGTTGTTTCGACATTTTTATTTTAAAATAAAAGCATTGAGTATATCATCATAGCTTCCTAATTTACACTCATGTTGATATCGCATCTGTGAGAGATATATTTACCCTTCAATGCTGTTAAAGAAAATTATAGCATAAATATGAACAACCGCTTATTTCAAAACACTAGATATTTGAAAGACGCGTGTTAACATTATTACAAAGTTAAGCGGTAGGACAACTGACGATCGGCAGGAATACATCGGGAATCAGGCCCAGCAGGTGACACTGATCGCCTCCTTCGTAGTTTTTGCAGAGATATCAGCGTATTAGCAGCTGCAATGGAAGTCGCGAAAATTGCTAGCCCCTATACACTAATAATCTAGGAATTAATAATTGCTAATGACCAAATGGTAATGCTAACGTTTGGACAAATGCTATAAGCATTTGCTGGTTGATCGTTAGACTAGGCAAAGGATACGGGCGCGACGCCTGCGAACACCGGAACCATTTTTAAATTAAAATGAGGATATTCAATTTGTTGAATAGTAACGCGTAATGTAAAGGTGACAGACAATATATAACATTTTTACTTGACTTTTTAATATTATTGTATTGGATAAGTTATCCTAAATGATTTTTCTTTTATTTTGTTATCGTCTTTTCTTTTAATGTAGAGATTTCCTATAGTAACATAAACTTAGAGTAAAAACTTAGATGTTAAAGGTTCAATATACGAGTAGCTATCTATTTGTGAATACAAACTCCTATAAAGGTGAATTTAAACAACTTCTACACTATTTTAAATATGTTCTTTGTTGCAAAAATCTTAACAAGTCAAATCATAAACATCACATTTATTAATTCAATGCAAAACATTGCAAACCTTTTGTGCGAGCGCACATGCGCCCTCAACGTTTAAGAAATACCGCACAAAACGCTTTTCATTTCGTTTGAATCGCTCTGCGCAGATTGTGCGCAAGCGCAAGATGAGTCACGGATTGTCATAGACCCTCGAAAATGTAGACATGTCAATTACCAATTATAATAAAATTGTAGCTAAGTTATTTTCTAATTATATAACATTTTTATATGAAATTGATGAACTTTATATTAAAGCAAGCTGACATTCTAATGTCTTATTTGGTATTTTGTAACTGCCACCTTCCTAAATTACAAGGACTCAAATAGTTTATGATGACTGTTTCCACACAACTTTTAAATAGAAACCATTTTCCTCGTCAATTGTGCAATTATGAAATAATAAGAGAACTATGTTCTAGAGATTTGAAATTTAGAAATTAGGTTGTTTGCGAAAACTTTGCTCGGTCTAATCTTTGAGCGCGCGTAATTAGTAGCGGAGTGAGCGTTGTCTGTCAGGAATTCTTTTGAGAGGAGACAATCGGAGGAGGCTATAGCGAGCGTCCCGATCAATGGGGTATCGTGTGTCGGCCACCTGCGCGTCCTTTATACTCCGCGCCCCGCCGGCCCTGCGCCGCGCCGCGTCCTCGTCGCGCTCTCGCCGGCTCTGCACCGCCGCACTGAATGCGCTTCTGTCTTCAGCACGGTTTTACCAAGCAAATTCAAATTCATCTTTATTTAAACACTAGTTATTCGCGACTTCATCCGCGTGGAATTAAAAAATCTAGTTTATATTACCCGGGGATAAAGTAGCTTTCTAATGGTAAAACATTTTTTGAAATCGGCCCAGTAGTTCTCGAGTTATTTCAATACATACAAAAATACAAAGTTTTCCTCTTTATAATATTAATAGATATAGATATAGATAAATGTATGGAATTAAAAAAAACTACTTATATTGAGAAAAACAAAGTAGCTTTAATTTAAAATTGTTGCCTGTTTGTTAAGTTAAACAGAGCCCAACCGAGAATGTAACTTCCTCGGATCATATGTTCGCAGGAAGTTTCGATAACATCCGTATCAATAACAATATAAAATTATGAAACATGATCGTGAAATGTGAATTTGTTAATCGTCACATAAACTTTTAAATTTTTAAGGGTTTGTCCTGCATTTATCCATATCCTTACATAGTATAAAACAATAACGCTTTTTTATGTTTGTCCCTATTTAAGCTTGAATCTTTAAAACTACGCAACGGATTTTGATGCGGTTTTTTTTAATAGATAGATTCATTCATAAGGAAGGTTTTCATGTATAATTTTAGCGCTTACATTGCAAACGCTACAGCATTTAGTATCAGCATTATACCGATTTGCACCCGTGCGAGGCCGGGGCGGGTCGCTAGTTATATTAATAAATTGTTATTTATTTCAATATAACCTCAAAAGTTTTACATTGTACAGTCAATCAATAGATCTCACACGATGATACCGTGCTCCGAACACCCCGCTGACTCCTGTGAACGGCTTTCATTAGGCGAATCATTTGGTTTATTAAAATAATTGATATCGATTTTCAAATGCAATATCGATATCGTCCAACGCCTAGTTGTGGTCTTGTGGGAAAACATTAACGATTTTTATGCGCTTTTACTTTTATTGTGCAGCTGCAACTTACGAACATCTTTGTATTTAAATAAATGCAAGTGAATTAATTTCAATTCTAAATATAATTTCTAATTCAATTACGTATTAGCTTAGAAATAATCTTATTTATTGCATCATAATTTAGTTTTACCTGCGTAAAGTCAAGTTTTATTTCAGAAAAAGATGTGTTAGTTTGCAATGTCCGTGGTAAATACGTAATCGCCACATAGCCCTCTATTTAGAGGCGTAAGTATACCTGGGGGTTTACCCGAAGTACATTCGCCACAAAGCGATTCTATAGCGAACGTCAAAAATTTATGAAACTGACATTGACGTTCGATATCTCACACGTGACAAGCACATGATTTATCGAATGTCAATGTCAGTCTCATAGAATTTTGTCGATTCCAAATGTCGCGATGTCGCTAATCAAAATGTACTTTATAATCGATAACAAGGTTTCTAAGATGGCTTCATTCGCTAACTATAATACTCGGATTATAATGGTCGATGTGTTACAACAATGCAACATTCAACGGAAAACAAAAGTAGCGACCGAGTCATATCTCACGCCGATCCCTAATTCAACTGATTGTGGGAAATTAGAAAGACAATAGTGATTATATCAGAGTTAATAGCTCCCATCAACTATCGGCTGGGGTGCCGGTGGGTGCGGGGGTTTCGGGGGGTGCGGTGGGTACGGTGGGTATGGCACGGGGCGCTATCTGTCAGGATTAACTTGCACTGACTCAGCCTATCTGCGTGACAGTATTAAATAGTATTACAATATATTATCTGTCTAGTCTTGCCCTTAGTGTACACTTAGTTCGAGAAATCTATACTGAGGGTCTTACCAAACGACTAATTAACGACTTTGCCTGCGAAAATTTTGTGGCAAACGAGCAAGCGGCCACCTGAATTCGCTGATATAGCGAAGCGACCGCTGCCCATAGACATCTACAATTGCAGATGCGTTGCCTACCCTTAATCTTCGGAGGAGAAGACGCACAGCAAGGGGATAATTCCCCTCCCTATGCTCCCCACCCCCGGAAAAGTTAATTTAAAAGGAAATAAAACTTCATTTACTAATTGTCTATAACTCTTTATTAATTTAATATAGCAAGAATATTATTTAATGTCTTCTAGACAGAAAGTATAATCAATCTTGTATCACCTGCGTAGTAATGTACACAAATTACACGTAATTACCTTATAATAGATTTGTAAATTAAAAATGTATACAATTTTTAATTTTGAAAGACATAGTTTCAAATTATATTCTTAATAATAAATGACAGGAAAAATGACATAAAGTTAATTTACATTGAAGAATATCGGGTGCGTCTTTTTCGCGGGTAATAAACATTAAAGTCCATCGTCCACAAGACTACGAACATCTCTGATTCCAGTCCCTACGCGACTTACATTACCTATTACAATCTGATACTCGTACGAGTCGCCGACATTTTCGGAGATTTGGGTAGCGTTGTGTGGAAAGAAACTTAGTATAGAGGTTTACTTTATTGCAAATAATGACAGGAATTTTGCAAATCAAATGCGGACGAATTGATCAGAATAGATTAAATTGGAAGTCAAAAAACAAACAAACAAACCTAACAGAAAAACATCTTTCCATTTTTCTAAACAAAGTATCAATACTCGTAGAAGGCAGAAAAGAGACATTACAATAGACCAGACACGAAGTAACCTTAATAAAAACTAATAATCAGAGCGGACACCTACAACGTTGGTACTCGGCACACAAGAAAACCTCTTTTATCCATAAAGTGCGCAAGTATGCAGCTCATCATGACAATGTAAAAACGACTTTGAGCACTGTGCATTAAGTATAGATTCGTTTGCAGAACCTTTAGTATTATGCAAGGGGGGCAATGAATGTATTGTGTTAATATCACAATATGGCGCTGTCAGTTAATTGGAATAGATTATGGGAATGAAGTTTGTTTGAAGCGGAGAACGGTCCCGGGGGATGCGCACTCGATGATCGTTTTACGATTTTTTTTTAACCAGTCATCGAGTGACAATAGCGGAGAGGCGGATTATCACAATATTTGGCATACGTCGTGTGCCAACCCTTGAAATCTAAGACCGGTTGCGGTTAACTGAATAGGTTATTTAAATGTTTATCAGTGTGATTAATAGTGTATAATTGTATATTTATACGCTTACTTTTTAGTAAACAAAGAATTAAAGTACTCTTTTGATATAATTACTCGGAAAAACAGAACCATCAAGGCGTTTCTTTTAGTGTAAAATGCATGCAATAAAGGACTCCCTAATGACTGACTATTACAGTTATAGCTGACTACTAAATCGAATCATAAAATAAGTGCCGGTTACAATCTATCAAACATAAAAAGTATGGAATTTGGAGTTTGAGCATCGTCGTATCATTTAAGACGCTATTAAAAATGGTACAACACAAGTTCAAAATCAAATGATGGACATCTAATAACCTTTCAACATCTACTTGGTACTTACGTTGTTCATCTCATCGAGTGATGTCTAAGGGAATCTGTGAACGTGACCCAGTGGGTAGGCCGGGCCCGCATGGCTCGCAGACTGCGCGGCGACATCGGCTGACTCACTGCTGCAAGTCTTCTGAGACGACCGTCTCAAGAGGACACATCATTGGTATTTCCTAACTTGAGAACATTAGCCCCAGACTTCCGTCGCAAACTTGATTGTTCCTCAGATTGATCAATTGTGGAAGTTGATCGTTAGCATTCCTTGAAATAAAATGCCGCTTGTACTACTTCATTCATGGTTTGAATTTGAATGAATATTGACTTTTATTTAATTTGATAACTAAAAATCGACTTCATATTGATTTTACTTGCTTAAAATTACTGATTAGTTGTTTGCTATATAAAAAATGTGTACCAGATATTTTTTACTAAAACTATTTCTTCAATAGTTCCTTAATATTTGTAGCATTATAACATTTGTATGTTACTACAAAGGTATTAACAATAGATGTATTACAGCGTGAAAGCATACATCGTTTAGTGGCGACGTGTGTGTCGATAAAAAACGTAACAAAACTAACAAAGCTTTGAAGATGAGCAATAAAAATGCAATAATGCGTTGTGCGCGCCGCTGCCGTCGGCCGCTGCTGTCGGCGCACAATGACGTGCGACAATGGACTCAGCGGCGCGTGCGCACCGCACCTAACGCTACCACCTTGCCTTGATCCAAAAAATACTAGAATATGTATGTA
The DNA here is from genome assembly GCA_013186455.1 of Papilio dardanus tibullus. Taxonomy (NCBI): domain Eukaryota; kingdom Metazoa; phylum Arthropoda; class Insecta; order Lepidoptera; family Papilionidae; genus Papilio; species Papilio dardanus. Next base: position 660,943 of record QDHC01006619.1, on the reverse strand, counting down.
AACCCAAAGTTAATCATGAGCTTTTCCAATACTAAGTTAACAGTGGTAGAATCACCAAAGGCTATTACACAAATACGTTTATGAACAGTTTATGCAAAATACACAAATTGACGCAAACAATTTTCTAGTATAATATTAAAAGCGTATTCATTGTTTTAATATATTGGGTGGTGATTATTTTTAAAATTTGGAAAAATATCAGAAAAAAATTCAATCGTCAGTTGTCAAAATTATCGATTTATTGACTCAAAAAGCAACTAGCTTAAGTTCCCATAAGCCATTGTGGGCAAATTCAAAAAATAGGCTTATAAGCGAATAAAAATCTCCCCGCCGATACTTCATAGTAATCTTCAATGGACCATTGTTCGATTTTTTTCTTATATTTGATTTGTTGCTACAAATAGCCGATATGAAAAGCATTTGAGGTACTTAATGTCCAGTAATTGGCGATCAATGAGGATCAGTGGGCACATTGTGTTAGTATCGAATGACTACGCTAACCATTGTCCGAATAGAGAGAACATATTTATAAAAAATACGCCAAGCCACCCGTCAAGGGTCAGCATTAACAGCGGCCTGTCGAAGTTGCAGGATTATAAAAACTTTGCAACTGCCAAAGTTTTTTTTAAACCACATAGATTTAATGCGATGCGATAAGCTGTTACGACTTCTGTGGATCACACATTTTGACAATAAGTATAAAAAAAAAACTTTTTTAAATAACTGTTTTACACAACTAACCCATTATGTACTTTTATAAATCAAAATTAATAAAACGGTATAAATTTTACACAATCATTCTGGTAATAAAAAACAAGGTTACAATAAACTGACCGAAAGTACACCAAAGTAGGAAATTATTAAACTGTCTCTGATATGATAGCATCTATTAGGACGTCACGTTACGCAAGCAAATGATCTGTCACAAGGTGCTACGTAACGGTCATCAGGAGTCGTTTTGAAAGTTTAAACAAAGCTCCCGATGCGTAATGTAATCAGCGGCGCGGGCGCAGCGGCGGCGGCGGTCCCACGCGCCATGAATAAGAAATATGAGCTGAACGGATACCGCTATTATCAAAACATTATTACAACACTCGAAACGCTTCTCCCTTCCAATGTAAAAATTAAACAACAATTGCCTTTAATATTTGCTCGCTAGTACCGACCCTCGGGTGGTTTTATAAAAAATCTGTCAATCTGCTGCAGATCAATCATTGCCAGTGAATGGGAGGGGTGAGCGCAGACCACAATCGAACTTCACAGATAATAAAAGGCGCACCGTATTTACGTAAACGCATCGTTTTGATGCACAACACTGCGGTGCATCCGACACTGAGTCGTCCCCTTCTACTTCTTTGTGCCGACCCTGTAACTTGAGTGACGTTTGCCAATACCGCACAAACGTCAAGTAGACGAATTGACGGAATTGATTGAATTGATCTTATTGTCAATCAATACAATGGAACAATTTAAAATTTTACATTAGCTTTAATTCCTTACTTTCGTGAATTTAGGTGTTGATACGCGTAGTCCGATCCTAATTGACTACATAATTAATGTAGAACAATGTATTAAATAAAATAAATTCAATTGCTTACCTAAAAAAGTATGTTTTTAACACGTGCTTTCGTATGGTTCATTAAATGTAAGGAAGCGAGTGGGCACGAGCCAGTAAGCTGACAAGACTATGTACTCAACGCGCGCGGAGACGTGGCTGAGCGCGCGTGGCGGCGCACGTGCCAACCAGGTAACACTCATTTCCGAAGTGTGTCCTCGATAAGGGAATTAACAAATGTTACAAGAAAATACCATAGTGTACCTTTAAAAATAAATGGTGCATTTCAAATGCATAGCCCCTTTATTGTTGTGTAACAAATATTTTACAATTGAAAATTATTTTCCATATCAGTGTTGCCATAATTATGAGTTGGTTTTAATATATCGTCAAGAATATTGTTACAAAAATTAGGAATAAAAACTGGGACTACTGGAATATGAAAGAGTTATTAATACTGGTAATTGACAACTTTGTTTTAAAAAAAAACTGTCATTATCATCCAGGTGATCATAAAATTGCAAACATGCAACTTATAATAGAAGTTATTACATTGTACAAGTTTGAATTTTTCTACCCTATTGGAAACATCACGAGTATTGGTAAATAGTAAAATAGAAAGTAATGAGAGTTTACAAAACCCTGCATTAGTGCGCGGATAATCATAGTGTCAGCCGTGCATTTTATCACCGGAGCTAATCACCTCACCGACAACCCTAAACCGGCGCCATCTTGCCATTTTATTGATCTACTGTCATTAATTTTCTATGGGTTTTTTAAACATACACTTTTAGAAATATGAAAGCTAATATGTAATATATTTTGCAATACTAAAACTTATCTTAAATTATAAGTGAATCTATCGCTTACAAAATCTTTCTAAACCGTTCAGTTTAACTGCACAGTTCTCAGTTTTGCCTACAAACGTCAGTACTCAGTTTTAACTGCGCAGTTGAACTGTACAGTTTAAACTGAGCGTCTATAGCCGGCTTTACGCTCATAAATTGTAGAGAAATATGTGAATATTAATTAACAATTGTGCTTAACACGGATGTAAACATTTATTATTGACCACAATAGCCGATAATCGATTCCGGAACGCTTAACGTCCGTACGTATTGTATCTTTACAAATACCTCTGTTTTATTGTATTCTACTGGACATCAATATGATTATGACCAGTATTTACGTGGCCCGTGTTAAATGACAAGGGGTGTGATAATACCTCATTAATTTGCCTATAAATCAATTTTGTATTAAGAGAAAATAAACTTTTACCGAGGACTCTAACACGAACATTAGATATACAATAGAATTTTGCAAATGTCAAAATTTTACTATTTTTCATAAAGTTTATTTTTGAACGAGTTACCTCTTAAGAATTTAGTTATTAATCGGATTATTTATGAAGTTTCTCTTTGTATTTAATAATTTTTTCTAATAATAATACTTATTTCCGATACTCATCTCCAGCCGGCAACCAAAATATCACAACATTTTTTTCTGTCATCATACGTTTACAGTTTTAGTTTGGTAATGTTATATCATTCGTATGATATTTACGATGGCACTCAGCGGTGAGCATAATCGTAAATATCCAAAGTACAAATATTGTTCTAATAACAATAAACATAAAGCTACGGTGCGCACGCGCAACCCTTTCCCACCGCTCTAATTTTACTAATGCGCCCCGCACAAGGGGTCACTAAAGTATTAAGTTAAACAAACTCTTTAAAACTATCAACGAATTTTACTAATTACTAAACACTGTTTAATCATCGGATTTGTTACACTGTTATTTTTATATGTTCGTTACTTTTTTCGGTTTCAAATTACGTAATATTTTTAAACTAAGTAACTTAAGATTTAAGAAAGATAATATTGTTAATATAACAAAAACATTGAAAGCATTAACTTACAAAAAAACTAGACAAGAAAAAATATAAGCACGAATTTTCTGCCTCTAGTGTTAATTAACGTTGCAGAAGTTTTTCATTTATCTTATTTGTAAAACATCATTAAAATAAATATCATTAGATTGCCACGCGTCCTAAAAACTTTCAAAACTATCACAATCGAAATGGAATCCGTTCACATGACGTCTGTTGTCACAATCGTAGCTAATTGCGCATAATGAGAGACGCAAGAGTGCGATATGTTTTTTTTTACTCGTTTATTATTTATGTGCCGCGAACGCCCCGACAATTCTGCCACCCTTCAGTGGCGGGTTGAAATAAAATTTAATGGTCCGTCGGAAGCGATTTGAGTACCAGCTTTGTGAAAGATTATGTTATATCGGATTTCCGGACTCTAATAAAATATATATTAAACGTTTAACAAACCTCTAGAGACGTTACGCACAAATCAATAATATCGTGCACCTCTGGGATCATTATTGATGTAGAGCACAAGTGATATGGCAATTATAATTTTTATAAGTAAAAATTTCCAAAATACTCAGCTGAACACAAAAAAATACAAGAATAAAATGCTACAAATGAAATCATAACCTATTATTTTTACAGATAAATTGAAAATTACTAAAATCAGGGTTAATTTTATAAGTTACGTATTGCATCATGGAAATCAAAATGGCGCGCATTCGTCTTCCCACGGTCGGTCACAACGAGAAACAAATTAGTAAGTTCAATTAATTAAACTGAGCAATCAAGGTGCGTTCCCACGTCATGATATCTGGCAATCACGCAACATCTTTATTCCTTTATTAGATTATTGAGCACCCCCTTCCCTAGCACCCTGTTGTTTTTGGGGAGAGCGTCAAATGGACTGACCATAATTACTTTTAAAATTTATTATAAGTTAGTAATATGAGACCACACTAGCACAACATTTGGAAACAATGAATATGGAAAAATCTTTTTTGATGGTTTTGTACAGATTTTTTTACCTCACCAAATAAGACAAAAGTGCAAATGATAAAAAGTAAGATAAATTGTTTAAATTAATAACGAAAGCAAATTATACGATTATAATATTTACGCAATTGGAATAACAAAGAGTTAAATGCATGGAACGTGTAACAATTTGTATAATTCAGATATAAATCAATCCTTTCCATTGAGACGCCGCGAGTTGTTCGCGACGCGCCCATGTTTATGCAAAATATACTTTGTTACGAATTTGGAGTGGGATAAAAAGGAAGTGTAGGATTAGATTAATAAAATAATGGCGCTAATTTATAACATTTACAAAAGAAAAACATCTTATGTGTAAAGAAGTAGCCATTAATCTATAAATCTCCAATAAACCTGGCCACAATCAAGATTATAAGAAAATACCAGCATAGATTAAAAAAAAATTGAAGATGACACGCACATTCAAAGGTTTAAATTTGGAATACAAAAAAAGTTTAGTAGCAGTGTGCAGTCGCGTGCGGTGCGCGGGGTGCGGGGTGCGCGGCTGTGCGNGGCGCTGCATGGCAAGCAGGCGGCGCGGGGCGGCGGGCGGCGGCGCACGCGCGCCCGCATCGCGCCGATAACGGACGACAATAAATTAGCGACGAACACACGGCTTTTCACAACATATGACTATTTAGATTGTCAGTTTTCACCTTGCCTTTTTATTTGCTATCAATTTCAAGGTACAATTTTTTTTTCTGCATACACTTTTAATGTGTTAAACATTTTTAGAATACAATGGAAATATAAAATGAATCGATAAAGGAAAAACGCTGCTAATGGAAATTACCAGACCGTTTAATAAATAATGATAATACATACTGTTTGGTTCAGTATTTAAAATTCAAATTTTAACCAATGGTAGAGTGACACAGGCGTAGGCGCAAGGTATAGCTGTAGCACGTAGGTCCCATATGATTTAGACATTGGACATCAGTAACGTAACAATTACATGACACATAAGTTCCTTAATAAATGAAAATAAACACAAAACTGTTAATTGCATAACCAAAAGCTCTATATCTGTAACAAACCGATTCACTTCAACCCATTCGTTACAAAATTGAATAACCATGATACGTAAGTAATTCGAATCAAATATTTCTGCAAAAGAAAACGATATCATTACAAAAGCCGCAAATAACTATAGATATGACACCCGGCAAAGCTGATATATTCCACAAGTCACTGGGATTGCGCATTTCCCAACTGTGGGATTAGTTACAGTGGGATCGTGGACCAGGTCGATCACCGTGTTTGTTTGGTGACAGTTTGCGCGGGGGCGTATTTGTTCGGCCGCTTCCAAATAGTTGTTTGATTAACTCTCTTTCATGTCGCTGTTCATCGGAACGCGATTGTCTGCGGATTTTGTTTAATTCGATGCTTTGTTTGAACCGGTCGCGCGGAACGTAGGGCGGGGGTCGGATACAATCGAGATACTCGTAGATATTCGGGGACGGGTTATCTCACTTGTCAGAGACAGCGACCTGTGCTTGATACGTGAATACTATCGGATGCTTCTACAACCAGGTATAGTTTAAATATCAATGAGACGAAAAGATTTATCCCTTAAATACATCTTGTTGTTAAATGTATACATACCACGGTTCACGTTATTATTAAAGTCATGCGGAATGTGTTTAAAAAAATATGCAAAAGAAATTATGCAAGTTTCGGCGGCAAATCTATTCTTTTTGTCGTTTCTATTTGGTGGTCGACTAAGTGTATAGAGTTATAAAAAGCGTGTCCGTAATTTTGTAATCATTCATTCCACGCCGCAATAAAAAAAACATGCATTTAAGGGTTAAATACAAAATAGAATAGCAGATTTCAATGCAATTATTAATGACACACAGCTTCAAAATCCTTTGCCTCTACTTGTTAAATACATTAAGGTTAACAAACTTAAGAGAAAGGAATCAATTACATAAAAACAAAGAGAAAGAACAAAGTTATGTACATCTGGAAGAGATCGTCAGCAGGCAGTCGGCAGGCAGTAGGCACGTGTCGTCGAGTCGACTGTGAGAAAGTGTCCGCGAGCGCCATGTGTCGCTTTGATCCACTGTTTACTAAAGACTTTGCGCACTTCTCTACAATTTTACTATTTATTTTTGTCCTCTCCCTCCCTCTGAATAAAAAGTTATCTGTTATAAATGTACAAGAATTTTGCGATTTATCATTCTATCTCAACCAGAGGCTTTGTAAAGAAGTAAACAAAACTTTAAGAAGCAAATGAGAGAGAATAAAAAAACTGCCGAAAAATTATCGAAGACCTATTTTGTTATTGTTGACCCAATTGTAAATGTTACAGCTCTATGTTTATTGTTTTTAATTAACTAAATAAAATGTCACCACATTGTGATTCTTCGTTTGATAAACAACTATTGTCCCTACAATGTAGAGTCTCCGAGAAGCTACGGTAAGCTACGTCAAGAAGTACTAAGTTTGGAGTTACTTACTGCCTCTTACAACATAAGTTAACCTGTTGTAAATTACAATAGTAGACATAGTTAAACTCTTAGTTAATAGTATTAACCGTTTTATTATTTATCGCTGCTCCCCCTTTTCTGAATAAGCACGCAAATAAATTTCCTTATCGTCCAAATGATTTAAGACAGTAAAAATCGCATTGAGATGAAAATCTTATGATATTTTTAAAACATTAAAGATGTTATTTTAATATCAGTTATACTCAGAGTCGTTAAATTCTTTTTAGTGTTGATTTAGTTTGTAAAATCTTCATTAACGGTCTCCCATAGTGACTTACGACTCCAAGTGAGACAGTATCAGTACGGTATTCACATTCATACGTCGCAATAGAATAATCGATTTAGCGAATTGAGAGGTTCCGGTGTTCTTGCGTAGCTGCGAGCGCAAATTGTTGGCGCGGCGGCGGCGGCGGCGGCGGCGGCGGCGGCAGGGCGTCAATTGATAACAGGGGGCGACGGCCTGCACCAATCGCGGACCTAAGACCCAGCCTACAACACAGCGTAGCATACTAACTTTACTAGTTACTGCACGGTGAGTTTGCATTGTCCAAAACATGTTGTCATACCTCATTCTTATTGAAAAACAGATGAGAACGGAAAGTTGTATTTCTGTTTACCCTACGGCTTTATTAGACTGTTGTCACGCAAAAAACGACCTTACTCTGAATCAAAATCTCCGTTTCTATAGTGATCTCGGTTTAATAGCCATAGGGTAAGAAAATTACCTACAGTGAAATATTGTTATCAAAACGAAATACTTATTAGATATTTTATGAAAGAACCAATTTGTTCATTATCATTTCATTTAGTGTAAGAATTCAATAAAACATAATGAGATTAAAGTTCCAGATACAAATGTAGTGGTTTTAAAAGATAAAGAAACGGATTTAACTTTCAATAATGTACAAACATGCGGCTCTTACATAAATGGTATTAGTCGTAAGATTATAATAACTTCTTACAACAAACATCGTGAGTCTAAGCCGAACTAAAATTTAAACCTATTAGCACGGGATTAAAGATCCCAACCCGGGATTCGAGAAAAATATCTATTTACTACAGCATAATAGTTACCGCTGCCAAAACACTTGTATAAAATAATTTTATCCCTCGCATTCTCTTTGATAAAAATCCTAAACATGAGACATAAAAAAACTTTCTGTAAATAAAATCTTATGACATAATTTACTACGATCCACAAATATATGAAACACAATAAAACTTTATTGACTTTTAATTTCTTTATTCAAGTAACTAGCGGGCGCCCGCGACTTCGTCCGCGTAAAACCTTTATAAAATAAATTTGAAGAAGTAAGTAATAC
>QDHC01006619.1:625405-642339 GCA_013186455.1 Papilio dardanus tibullus | reverse complement strand
TCTGGTGTCTCTTAGGTCTTCCTCTATCACCTGTTTCAGTTTTGGCGTCGACTTACGGGACACCCTGTATAAAAAACACGATATAAAAAATAAGCACAAGGTTATGCTTAAAAAGATTTCGACCCATGATGGGCTCCATTTCCCGCAACTGCACGACTAGCGCGTATTTTGCGTGATTACACATATGTTTAAATTTCTTCTCCCATATTTACGCCGAAGCAAAATCTCCGTTTTTATCACGAACTCGGTCCAATGAATCCTAGGCATTATAATAGAAAAAACATCCAATGCTATCAGTTAATTATTTTTAAAGAACTTACTAGTTAATTACACTTACCTTCCTTCACTATCATCTTCTCTGCTTTTGTCAACCTCTTCATTCTTCTTTTCTAACTCTTTCTTCAGCTCCGCAATTTGAGTTTGAAGTGCCGCTTTCTCGTTCTCAAGTGTCGCGAGCTAAAATCATATTACTATATTTTCATTGATTCTAAAAGAAAAAGTAGGATAACAAGTCTAAAACTACGTACAAGTGGGTATGAGCGTGCGTCGTTTGTACGTACTTGCGTACGTGTATGCTTACTTACGTACGTGTATGCGTTCTTGCGTAGGTGTGTTCGATTTTGCACACGTGTGTGTACTTGGGTACGTGTGTGCGTGTCCGTACTTACGTACGTGCGTGTCCATACTTGCGTAAGTGTACGTTTCCGTACTTGCGCAAGTGTGTACGAGCCCGTACTAGCGTCCGTGTGTGTGCGTACTTGTGTACATAGTCGCGTACGTGTGCGTGGGCGTGTTGTACCTGTGTCTTGAGCATTGTGTCCACGGTGTCGGTGTCAGGGTCAGTGAGCTGGCGGATGGTGTCCCGGTGCTTGCCGCACTCGCGCACCAGCGCCGCCTCGCGCTCGCGCGCCGACTCCAGCTGACGGTCCTTCTCCGTCAGCAAGCGACGAGTCACCTCGTTTACCGTCACCTGGGGTAAACATATATTATTAGTATACTAGCTGTTGTCCGCGACTTCGTCTGTAAGAAACAAAAACATAATAAACATATATCCATCCATCCATTGGAATTATTAATATTATACATGCAAAAGTTACTAAGAGAATATTATATAGTTTGTCTTTTATACAGTATGTTCATAAAATATTTATCAAAAAGGTCTACGTTTTACCCTATAGCTTCATTAGACCGATGTCACGCAAAAACAGCCTTGCGCCGAAGCAAAATCTCCGTTTTTATCGCGAATTCGGTATAATGAAGCCGTGGGGTTACAATATGTCACACAATACCTGCTTGTCCGCTTCAAATTTGGCTTTAAGTAGTGCAACTTCTGCAGTGATCTTCTGTTCGCACTCCGCTCTGCACTTCTCCAGCGCGACTCTCACTGCCTCCTCTTTCTCTACTTCTGCGTTCTCCTTCGTCTGCATCACTATCGACTTGTGACTGTTCATCTCTATTAAATCAGCGCGCTCGATCTTCTCCAAACTCGACTCCGACGGTGATCTGTCCATATTTGTTAGTGCTACGAACCTAAACCTAATAAAATAGTTAATTAATAATGCAAATACTTCTAAAAGAAAAAGGAAGATTTTGTATTGAGAACTGCAAATGTTTCATAAACAGAAACAAAAGAAAAATCTAATGTCTTACCGTGAACGCATCACTTCTATCTCTGCTTTGAAGTCCATGTGCATCTTCTGCTTTTGTGCTTCCGTCTCTTCTAAATTCTTCTCCACTACCTTTAATTCTTCTCTAGTTTTATCGACTAGTTCTTTATAACTCTGACACTCTGTTTCTAGTCTTTTCATATCTATTTCATATTGCGATTTAATATCTTCATTTTGTCTTTTAAGACAATTAATTATTTCATCTTTATCAGTCAAAGAGGCTTTCATATCGCTCATTTCCAGTTCATGGTCGACAGTTAGCCTCTGCGTCTGCTCTCGGAACCTGATAGCAGACTCTGTATTACTCTTGTCCCATTCTTTTATAACATCTAAATATTTCCCGCACATATACTTCTTTTGTTCATCAATTTCTATTTTTAATTTAACTAATTCTTCTTTTATATACAGTATGTTCACTTTACAAAGAGTACATAATTTACTTAAAAAGTCTTGTAATTTTTCGATGTTTATTTTATAAGTGTCCATATTCTCCTTAAAATAACATAAAAATTAAAATCTCAAGTAATAAGAATGCGTAAATATGGCATAGATAAAATATAACTACAACGTAAGCAAAAAAATACAATAAACTGTTATGGGGCCGGTGAAGACAGGAGCAAAGAAAAACATCTAGTAACCTCCACCCAAATGAGACCATATATTTGTTTTTATAAACATGAAAATGAAGCTTTTACTTTAGATTTAATTCGCGTTATTCTAGAGCAGGGATCCCCAAACTATTTTGGACAAGTGACCCCATTTCCGAAATGAACTGTTACCTCAGACCCCAGGGCCAAATTACGTACTTTTAAGATAGACCCCCCTTATTCATAATGGTCCTCTAACCTAAAACCGCTGCTACAGTGTTATTTTTCATACTGACTCAAGTCAATAGATGAAGACAGAGTGAGAATTAACAATGCTTTAAATTAGCAGACTATTATGAATAAGAGGTCCTATCTTTTGCTTTTTCCTATTGATACAAAATACCTAGAGGTACTAATATCGATTTTTCAAACCTCGCCAAGCCCCAAATTAAGTTTTCAATTATGTCGACCCATAGGAAACCGATATCGACCACTTTGTAAATCCCTGTTCTAGGTGATGTATACAAATAAACTATTTCAAATTAACCATAATCAATTGGTTAACATGTAGTATAAAAATAAAAAAAAATGTCAAATATGTATCTAAAATGAGTGGAGTAACTGATAACACATTCAAAGTGCACCTGTCGCGGCAGCCGGCCCCAATCCAGACTGGACGGTAGCGACTCCTCTATATAAAACTCTGAGTTTTCAAACTCGTCATATATCTGTGTTTCCAATATAACCGGTAGAGTTCCCACCTCTGTCAATGTGGACACGGCTAAAGTATCCGGCGCGCAGGTCGTTGATATATCCATCTTTTGCTTCGAAAATCCACTTTGTCGACTTAATTTCTCGAAGTCACCCGTTTCTGTCTCCGATTCGAAGTCCCTGTGGGAATCAAGTTAGATAAAATGAACTTTAGCTTCATGTATTTAAAGTTTAAATTCGTTTGAACATACTTTTCGAGGTCCACTTGAATATCGATGTCACGTTCTTCATGATCTGATACTGATAGTCTGAAACACCATAAAATATAATAAAAAAATAAATTTAATGCAGACATTAAATTAAATTAGAGGAAAAAAATAAAAGTGTTTTTCTTTTAAATAGACAAACCTGGATAAGCGAGACCTGGGTAAGTGAGAAACCTCTATAAGCGAGTTATTCTATGGTCCCGACGAGCTACCTCCATAAGCTAGATAAACGGAATAGAGAGAAACCTCTATAAGCGAGACAAATATCGCGGTCCCTTAGACTCTCGCCTATCCGGGTCCGACTGTATTTTTATTTTTAACTAGCTGTTGCTCGCGACTTCATCCGCGTGGAATTAAAAAAATATAGCCTACGTGACTCGGGGATAATGTAGCCTTCTATGAGTGAAAGAACTTTTAAAATCGGTCCAGTAGTTCTTGAGTTATTTCAATACAAACAAAAATACAAAGTTTATAATATTAGTATAGATAAAAACAAACCTTTGATGAAAGAACTTGACAGTGGTTTCCATATCATAATGTGGTACATCTTTAGCTAAATCTGGGAAAGTATTTGATATATAATCAACATCTTCATCACTTATATTCGGTAGTCTCGCATCAAAGACAGGGGGCGCCTGCGTCGCGTACGCGGGCGGCAGCTCCGTCATACCGGGGAACAGGTTCTTTAGGAAATGACCTTCGAATAACGAGTTAAACTCCTGGCGTCTGCTGACTTCCTCTTCGTGGATCTTTTGTAACTTCTCCGCTAAATCTGTCGCCCACTGGACAATATTAAAATATTACTTTATAACACAATAGGATATCATTTAAGTTAGCGTATTTGATAACTTCGCCAATAATCATCCATTATGGTTACTAAAGGACGGTTCGCAGTGATAACATGAACCATTCATTTACGAAGGAACATCACGGTATCGTCGAATCTGAATAAAGCCTTAACTGTGCAGTTCGACTGTACAGTTCAAACTGACATATACATGTCAATTTGAAACGCACAGTCTAACTGTACAGTTTTCAATTTTTCCTACACCCTTCAGTTTTAACTGCGCAGTCGAACTGTACAATTAAAACTTAGCGTATGAAGCCGGCTTTACGATGGGTCACGGACACGTGTCACCCTGCCAAGATTTCTTACCTTTAGATGTGATGTAGAGAAGGCCCGGCGTCGCGCGACCTCGTGTGCGGCGCGCACGAAGACGGCGGGCGCGTGGTGCAGCTGCGCCACGATGGCGAAGTACCGCGCCAGACGGTTGAAGCACTGGAACGACAGCATCGCGTGCGCGTCCTGCACCGACATCGAGTTCTCGATCATCAGCACCGCCCTACACACACACAATTATTACCAACCTCGAAATTAGGAACAGGGGGGGAGGCAAGCCGCGGTTTGTTCCCCTTTATCGACGAATTGATAACTCATAATTCACCTAACTTTCACAATACAATAAACAATAGTACATCAGACATGTACTAAAGGGGGGAGAGATGGTAAAAAGTCACGAGGGGAATCGCTTTTTGTTTATAATTTTATCAATATGCCGACTTATGTTATTTACTATTTAATTATCTTAACTACTACGTTTGTTAGAAGTCATAGAAACAATCAACACTAACAGACTGAAAGAAATCACTCACTATTTTTAAACGACATTCGAAAGAATATCATAACGCCACTGGTTTTTTTATATATGTACAAAAATTAAAAAAAATATATATATATATACTTACTCTAATCTAGCTTTCAGTATATGTGATAATTCTTCTTTGGAGTTGGCGATGCGCCTCCTGATATCAAGGAGGACCTGGTGTCCGCTGAGCAGCTTCTCCAGCTGACAGCAGTGAGACTGCACCAGCGTCGGCAGCACTGACGGGTCGCAGGCTGAGTTCAGACGGTCACGGTACTGGAAGAATAATGAATGAATATTTAGTGCCTTACCCCAAAGCTTCATTACCCGACGCTCTTTTGGTGAAGGTAAACATCGTAGACTATTAATATATAAAGACCGCTGGCCAGCGTGTCACCGAAAGCGACAAAACATGTAGGACATGTATATTTCACTGACACTTTTACACACAAAAACACTACAACGCACCATGTTTATGTGAAGTGACATTGCACTAATAGTTCACAATTAGTTTACAATAAGAATTGTTAACTTTTATATCAACAAAATGGAAATAAAACGCTGACAAAAAATGACGTTTTTAGCGTAGTAAAGATCTGCCATATAAAAAACCGGCATGCGGGGTGAAACAGAAGATAGTGCATTCTTCTTTTACAAGACATGGAAATAAGTCCTTCTTTTGATTTCTCTGTCTACGGTAAACATCGTGATGCAACCTGCACATATCGGCGATGAAATTCAAAGATGTGTGTGAAGTCACGCAAAATACGCGCCAGTCGTGGATTTGAGGAAAATGGAGCCCATCAAAGGTCGAACTATGCTACACTACAAATTTTTATCAGCTCCGCGCAGACGGAGTCGGGAGAGACAGCTAGTACATTATATTTGTAACCTGTATAAGAGATGCAGCTTGATCGTGCTGGTCGCGTTCAATTTTCTTAACTTCACTCAACAACTGGTCGAGTCCGTACAGACGATCTTCAATGCCTTTTATCTGCTTCAAGCCGTGCATGTTGGCATATTCCAGTATATGATATAACTCTGCCTCTCTTTCTTTCAATGGCTCTGCATCGATCTAAAATTATCCAGGAAAAAAATTAAATAGTGCAGTATAACTTGACTCCAATGACCCTACGGCTTCATTAGACCGATATCACGAAAAAACCGACTTTACGTCAGAGCAAAATCTCCGTTATTATCGCGCACTCGGTCTAATGAAGCCATAGGGTAAGAACGTGCATGAAACCAGTGGAAAATTTTGACGTCACAACCATCATTTAAAAAAATGTATAAAAGATAATTATTTTCTTGCAATCTGTCCTTAAATATTTTTTGACAGATCAAGGTTACTAGCAGATATTCTTATTTGAAACATGTATGCATTATGGAACTAAAACAATTATATGAAGTAGGGCTAGGATAATCATAAAATCATTGTTTGCAAAGTTCAATAACATTTAAACAGTTTTGTAGGAAAAGTGACTGACTGATAAAAGTGTAGTGTTCCTAATTTCTTAATCCTCATAATATTTAACATCTAAATTACAGTTACCTGGATAAGCAAGAAACCTCTAAAAGCGAGAGTAATTCTCTAGTCCAGACGAGCTACCTCGATAAGCGAGAAAATCGGATTAGAGAGAAACCTCTATAAGCAAGACAAATATCGCGGTCACTTGGACTGTCGCTTATCCAGTTGTGACTGTATTAATTTAAGTAAATTAAATTTTTTAATATCGAAGTAAAATTATAACATTAACAGACTATTTAATAAATGGATCTAACAAGAAATAAAAATTGAACATTCAAACGAACTGTAATTGAATTTACAAGATCAACTGCTTAACAAACTTACCAAAGCTAATCCTTTTTCGCAGTAATCCAAGATATCTTGTAAAGAGGCTTTATTCCCTTGAGCCAATATCCAGTGCAACAAAGTCGGTTGATCTTTCCCATCGTATGAATTAGCTTTAAATAAATCTCCGTCATCTGACTCTTCACTCTGTGGTACCCCTTCTGAAGATTCCACTTCTTTACTTGTCGATGGATTTTTTTGATTAAAAACTAAAATAATTAATTATTATTAGGACAATATCGTATATTGATCATATTGAAGAATAACGAAACTTTATTTGGATTGGTTCCAAAAAGGACTGAACGATCATCAAGGTAAAGAAATGCAAATAGACAAGGTCAGTTTATAAAAATACTAGCTGTTGTGCGCAACTTCGTCCGCGTTGTATTAAATAATATAGCCTATGTTACTCGGGGATAATGTAGCTTTCTAATGGTGAAAGAATTTTTGAAATCGGCCCAGTATTTCTTGAATTATTTCAATACATACAAAAATACAAAGTTTCTCTCTTTATAATATTATTAGTATAGATTTTAAACTAAAAGACTCTATCAGCGACCATCTTAGGTGACAGTAAGTGAAATGTAAAATAATATTAATAAATTATACCATCTTCTTCAGACAATTTGAAAGCTTCAACACCAAAATCTTGATACGCTCTGTTCTCCGAACTATTGTCTAAAGGTTGATTGATTCTGTAATGATGTCCCTCAAAGTCTGTCTCTTCGAACACATCGAATGCAGAGAACCGATGCGCTTCCGCGTGCAATTGAAGCGCAGGCAAGATAGGAATCTTTTTTAAACTTTTTAACACATCATTCAATCTATAACAAAAAGTTTAAAAGCAATTAAACATTTTCATTGTATTAAAAGAATTGGTACAAACAATAAGGAACAAAGATAAGTAATGTTATGTATGTATTTACATAAATTTAAGTAAAACAAAGGTAAACGAGTTTATTGCTAAGGCCAGGGTTAAAATAGGGGACATTGTGTGTTTTGTTTTACACGTTATATATGATTTAATTTATTTTTCAATGATCTGAAAGTTCAAATTTCAAAGTCGTATACTTAATAACTTAATTTTAAATGCATTTGTTCATTGCTGTTTGAATTGTCAATTAGAAATAACATTAATAAATATATTTTAAAAATAGATTATGTAATAAAGGAAATGAAGTTAAATTCTAAAAATATTTGGTTAAAAAATAAAGGACAATCAAGTAATTGTACTTACGTATTTAACATTTCATGATATTCCTCTTTTTTTAGACGATGTTTACGAAATGACTCTTTAAAACTCTTCGACCTTTCACAAAACTCACTGTAAATATCTTCCAAGTTTGCAACAACAGCTGCCCAGCCCTGAATGAAATATAATTTAATTGATATTTGATATAAAAAGCTGGTTCTATAAATATAACTTCTATGTTTATTATTATTTTGACATCTACCAGTATTTTCATGCTGTTCTTATTAAACAAAGTGTTTTAAATTTGTTCCAGTATATGGGTGTTTATTTATTACAACGACTTTTCTAATCGGTATAACATAAATATGAAAAAAAAATGGGTTTCGAAATATACCATAGGTCTTTACATACCTGATGCTGCAAATGCTGTTCCAATACCAACTGATCACAACTCCTGGAAACTTCATGTGCGAGATCACTGAACTGCTGCGCCAATGTTGCACATGATATAACCGTGTGAACAGTTGGCGGCAACGAACAGCACATCTCCACCGAACCTCTCAAGTCAACAATAGACTTGCCCTCGAAAGCACTACGAGACTCGCTACGGAATGCTCCCGTACTCAGTTCTACAATTGGACTGAGATCTCCCACCACTAAAATATTGACATCAAAGGATAGATCAGTTCAAATAGAATAGACACAGACATATTAATATGCGAGTCATTGTACGTGTTTGTTATTTCATTTTAGACAATTATTGCTACAGAAGAAAAATATAACTTACAGGATTGTTTCAGCCGACTATCTTTAACAGATGGTTTGCTGAACATATATATAGGATTAGTGTCAGTGCCAGCACTGTAAGATGACACTATGTGATCTGATTGCAACACCTCCCCTCCACTTACGAGGAGGACAAGAGAATTTGCTGGAACTTTGATTTTCCTCTCTATAGCAAGTTTTAAGTTGGCAACACTAAAATAAAAATGTAAAACATTAAAAACTTTTAACACGGTAACACTCGGAAATCTGCCCCTAATTAGGGCACACTTACCTTTGCAAAGTGAGGTTCATATCATATGTGGTCATTTGACCGGCATCCACATGGAATACGTAAAGCATTTTGACAGCTTTATGTAAAACTACACTCAAACAATATCTATATCTTCATGGTATTGGAATACCAGTTTGTATTTAATAACAACTAAACAAACCTGTAACAATTAAATTTTTCATTATTATACAGTTTTTCACACAACTAAATATGGTGAAACCTGGATAAGCAGGACCTGGATTAGCATGAAAATTCTATAAGCGAGAATCATTCTATGGTCCTGTCGAGCTACCTCCATATGAGAGAAACCTCTAAGTGAGACAAATATCACACTCCCTTAGACTCGCTAAGCCAGGTTCAACTGTAACTTCATTTATAATGATTTATTTATTGTATTATTGGTACTTTGTATATTAACAAGACCTTGCTTCAATTTGTAATTATTTATTTAGGAACTGGATCCTTTATCCTTAGCCAATTACATTTAAAATTAAACATAAATAACTTAATATATTGTGCTTTTGTTTACTAAGTGTATTGTAATAATTGTTTACTAAGAGCTGTGTTTTCTTAAACTGTCGCAAAAATAATGCTAAGTGATAAACTGCGACATTTTACCATAATTAATCGTGTTTACTCTTTATCATACTGACCTCAAATAGGTATTGATTTATTAGTATGAATTTCTGCTTGTTATATAAGTAATAAAATAGGTCGTATTAAGTTCGTAAATAAGAGAAACGTAATATGAAATAAACAACATTTATATTCAAAACATATTACTTAAAAGTCAATTATATCGAAAACACAACTATACAAACATAACTAACAGAAAAATGAGTGATATATTGATTTCCATGTTTAGTTTAAATTTAGTACTAAATTATGTTCACCGTATTAAGATCGAAAAAAATAAATATAATTTGTACCTCCCGACCATCAAAATGGAACGTGTTGTTTTTTGCGTATGAACAACAAAGATACTTACACAAACAGAAATTAAGAATCATTTGAGAATCCTTTCGTACATTTCCTAATTTAACACATTATTATACGTAACACATTAATTCGCGAAATGTAATTGTGTAAGACTATAGGACAAAAATAAACGCCTTATGCACTGAACAAAAGCTTATAAAATTCTTCAGGTCAACACCACCATTGCTATTGACGTAAACTGACATAAATGAAACTCAGCTGACAGAATAGTTGTGTTGCCAGTCTCGAATTAAATATTTTGACAAATTTGAAAATAGAAAAAGAGGGCTTATCGCCTATCCATAAGATCAGTAATTTATAATTTAGATCCCGACATGGATACCTGACCCGGCGATCGACGGGTATAAATGACTGTGAAACTAAATTATAAAAGATAACTAGCGCCCTCTAGAAAATGCCAGAAAAGCGCCGGCATAATTTAGTTCCATTTATAGCCGCTGTTCATCTTAAAAAATAGCGCCATCTGTTGCCCGTTTTTCCATTTTTTTACTGTTACATATTAAATGGAATTATTTATATACCAATCGGTGTCTCGCTTATAGCATTACAGAACACAATGCTCCTATCGAACAGAGTACCTTATAATATACGAAAATATATTGTGGCCCGACGGCTCACCTGTGACTCGCTCGCCGAGGAAGGGTCCATCGACCGGTGGACATCCCACAGAACATATGTAATATATTTCTAGCGGGGCAGCAAGAGCGGTCGCCCTGGTGTCTTACGTGGCTGGTCGTCTGGCGGCTCGCCCAAGTTACCTTATATCAAATCGGGTTAACCTCAGTATAGGAAGAATTTGATGAGGTACTTGGCATTTGGCACAATTTACGTTTGCTCATCTATGCAACAAGCGATCTGTCACTTGGACAACATACATTCCTTTGGGTTCGGCTGTACAACACGCATTAGCCGTTTGCCTTTGAGGTTTAAAAAAAAAGAAATTATTAAACATACATGTAGACGTGCTAAAGAATCGTTATGTTTACTGATAACCGAAGTACCGTCAATTTAGTCTGGTTCGTTATCTTATGATTAAATTAGTACATCATTAAATATGTATTTAAGTCATCCTAACAACGCTATAATGTTTAAATGCATTAACTAAAATATAAAAATATCGCTGTTTATATAAACTACAATACAATTACAATAATTTCGAACACAATTTGTTCGCTTGAAATTCTTTAATGCCCTGATTCGTTCCAGAGGACTGTGACGTGCTTAGCACTCGATGTTTTAATCTTTGGAACACCAACGTTAAACCAAGACAATGATGACATAACCTTGAGTCCAATAAGCCACAGTAAGCTAGAAGAGGAGGCATATAGTCAGCTTATACTTGTGGGCATTGACACGGGGTTTAAGTACGATGACGTCACAGCGGCGAGATACTATATTTGTGTCAGACCAAAATTTTATATCGCCTTTTGTTAATTAACATCGTAGGTACTTATATACTATTTGTAAGCTATCGCAACGGACTATATCGAATGTAAATATTGCCTCGGACTAACGACCCCCTTACAAATAAACGTGACTGCCACTGACCTTTTTATTTAACACGGTTTTTGTATGTTTCTCTTATTTTAATTATTAAGCGTAACAAACGTTGATGAAAATAATTTAGGTACGTAACATAGGACTAGTTTTCATTTCACATCAACATTTTGAGAAACTTTTCCAACAAAATTTACGACTATTAAAAAGTTTTCTAAATAATAAAAATGTCAACATGGGGGTGACAATATTTTAAATATAACAATTCATATATTTTAATGGCAAATAAAATACATTTATGCTTAATTACTTTTATTGTATGAAATAGTGTAAATCCATCAAAAAATAACCATTTTATGGCTTCTTCCTTATACCATGTCTTCATTAAACGTAATATATATAAAGATCAATTCCGCAAAGAATAATTCTCACTTTCAATCACAACACGATAAAGTTTAAAAAAAAGTTCAAAGTGTTTTATTCAAAAGAGAATTCAAATTACTTAATTATTCATATACATATAGTTTGTGCAGATATTAAATAGAATATGAGATTTTATAAAAATATGTAACATTTTTTTTTATATTTCGAACAATAATAACATTAAAATATTTTTATAGAAAAATACCGAATTATAAAATATATTTCAGTTAATAATATCACATAACTATAACATTACGATAAATTGAAAAGCAATTTATTTGATAACAGAAACTTCAATTTTCCACTTATAGATAAGAAGATTACTTGTTAAAATGCTTTTTAATAGAAAAAAGATGTGTTTATGTTATATAATTGAAAACTTTCATTCTGCATTCACATAGCAATGACAATGATAAGGAACTGTAAATTAAATCACTTGATTTACATTTCAAGGTGACAAACATGACCTGTGCATAATAACATTCAGTGATCACATCCTTAGCAATGGAAAATTGTGATATTCATGAAATTGCATAGATTATAAAATTCGTAGATAAAATAACATTGTCATTATTATATAAGACTACATTACAGCAATATGTATAGACACTGTAACATTGATTGCAATAACCTTAAAATGACCTCTACCAAACAAACATTCATAACAAGTAAAATGGAATGCTAGATTCAAAAAAGTCTATAAAGATACTTAAAACTAATATTATTATGCAAGCATATTGTCAAAGTTGTAAAAAAAGGAATTGATAAATACCATCACCATGTTGGTCCCGTTCCATATCACTCCAATGTAGGTTTCTCCCACTTGTAGGACCCTGAATACTTGAAATCATTTTCAGCCAACTTGGCATCAGCTTCAGAAGGCCCTCTAGATCCATACACATAAGGAATTGGTTTCACATGTTGTTCTTCTAAGGTCTTGAGGACCGGAGTAAAGATACGCCAAGCTTCTTTCAGTTCATCATTACGAACAAAATGCATTTGGGTACCAGTGAACACATCTAATATCAATCTTTCATAAGCATCTGGAACATCTGCTCCTCTGTAACGTAAACTGTATGTTAAATCAAGTTCCGTTTCAGTCAAGTCAAACTTCATACCGGGAGATTTACACATCAGTTTTAAATATAAAGCTTCGCCTGGCTGAACTCTTATAACTAATTCATTCCTCTTTGCATGACCAAAGATATCTCCGGGCACATCTTTGTACTGCACCCTTACTTCCGCTTTCCTTTCATTAAGGGCCTTGCCACAGCGAAGTATGAATGGAACGCCTTGCCATCTTGTATTATTAATCCACATCACTGCCAGTGCATACGTTGGTGTAACGGAATCCTTTGGTACAGTAGGATCATCTAGATAGCCTAGTTTTTCATCACCTTGTCCATTGGGATTTCCAACATATTGTCCGATCAAAATATCACTTAATTTTATGGGCGGAATGTGTCTCAGTACTTTGACTTTCTCATCTCTTATATCATTAGGATGCATCGTAACTGGCTTTTCCATGGCCACTAGGGATAAAATTTGAAGGAGATGGTTTTGCATTACATCTCGAACAATTCCAAAGTTATCAAAATACCCTCCACGGCCCTCAGTTCCAAATGGTTCTTTGAAAGATATAAGAACCGATGCAATATTTTCTCTATTCCAGGAAGGATTGAATATTTGGTTAGCAAATCTTATTGTCATCAAATTTTGCACCATCTCTTTGCCCAAGTAATGGTCGATTCTATAGATTTGTTCTTCTTTGAACAATCCAGCTAAGTGGTTACTCAATTTCTCGGAACTCTCATCATCTCTTCCAAACGGCTTCTCTATGATAACTCTAGTAAATCCTTTAATAGCATGGCATGCATTCCTTATGTTAACTGTTACTTCTTCAAATACAGTTGGTGGTACAGCCAAATAGAAAATTCTATTTGCAACAGGACCCTTTTCAAATTTGTTTATATGTTGGTTGAGAAATTCATAATCCACTCTTTTGTCATAAGATCCCGATACATAAGAATTGGCATCCCAGAATGCTTCGAACTTTTCTTCTTCTCCTTGTCGCACTTTCATATACTTCTTGCACTTTTCTCGTACATCTTCCAACGTTTGCTTGGTTCTGGCATAACCTACAAATTTGGTACATTTTGGTAAGAGATTATCTCTATACAAGTACCATATTGTTGGATAAATCTTTTTCTTAGCTAAATCTCCTGACGCTCCAAGTAAAATAAACGTATGAGGATAATGAAAATCACATTTATTCTCCATTTCTTCCTTATTTACTGGCACGATATATTGGTAAAAATGTCAGTCTGTAATCCTTCTTGCACTAAGCTAGTTTTTTTTAAACTCTGCACACAATATAAAATAGACTAATATAATGACTTCAGAAATAAAGCTACAAAATGAACATTTAATTCGTAAGATAATGGAATAATGACAGTAATAATAAAAATCATTCTATTTATACGATTGTTGTGTTCAGTACATAGATGAATAAGAAGTAGATCTGACATGAATATGTTATACTGACAGCTAGTGAGACACACTTATACCTAATACAGGTAACGTGAGAAGGACAGTGACATGGATCTTTGGTCCTTTTCTCAGTAGGCGATTTTTTTTGCTTTGGTCCAGAAGCCGGACCCCACGCAAATGAAAAGTATGGGATTGGGGCGCTCCAAGCGGGTTTTGGGTGAATTAAGGCCTACAGAGATGATATTATTGGTTTATAGCCGTATGTGTGTTGCACACACCATAGCTAAGACCACAGGCTTAGGCTAAGCTAAGGCATATGTATTTATTTGGCATTTTTTGTCTGTTTACCGTATATGCTATGACTACTTCATACTTTTCTCTTTCTACGTTTCAGTACGTAAACATGTCTTTGTGTTGCCTTTTATCTGTTAAATTAACCAACCATTTTTAAGCCTGTATAAACGGTTTCGAAAGCAATTGTTATTTTGATCTTTTTTTTTATTTTGAAAAATATGCTTCTTTGCTGGATTCCTCAAAATATCCTTATTTTATGCGAAATGGATTGTGCATGGCAAGATTTTTAGTGTTGCCTACTTCCTTAGGTACTAAAATACCTGTATCGCACCTATTTGGTACCTATTGTTATTTTCTACAATTATTAATAATAAGTAATAATTAGCAAATTCCAAAGAAATGTTGATTGTTTTACAAATCTACAAGTTTTTTTGTTTTGAAAACAGTTTGGTAGTAAAATCTTTAGTCTATACGCAAACAAATAATGACGTTTGGATGACGTGACGCTATATGTTTTTGGTTTTGTCACTTGTGTAAGGAAAAGGAAATAGATTCTTTTTAAGTTTAAATTATTGTGTTTATTGAACTCAATCTATTGTTATTTTAATCCCAGTTTAATGTAAACGGTTTTGTAAAACAAGTGTTTTTCATAGAATCCTTATGGTTTTGGGTTATAAGTGTGGATATAATTGCATTTGTAGGTATATTTAGTTCAACGACCTTGTTACTGACAGGTTCATCGTTGTGACTGAACTAATATATATGAAAGTGGTATTGTAGGCGATAAATAAATTGCTGCTGAGGATGGAGCCCTCTAGAGACACAGGCAAGTGTATATTTATTAATTTATAAGTATAAATGATGAAGCGCACGACAAATCCTAGTTGCTCCTTGAAAATTACTCCTAATTCTTCCCTTTCGTCTCATAATATAAAGAATTTAGAAAAATGCATGTAAATAATAATCGTTTTTAGGATCATAGCTATTTCCTTTGATTTAATATTATCATGGAAACTGAAGACTTTATGTATCAGTTCAGATTAATCTAATTCTAAGTCTATTGGTAACATAGTACAAACTATTATTATATTTTAAATTAAATTATAAACAAAATACATTTCAAAATTTCTCATTACAGTAGATCAAGTCAATGCACAATCCTGCACATTAATGTGGTAAAAAAGTATGAACTAATAATGTAGATAATCATTTTAAATGTACATATATAAAATAATATCAATAGTTTTGTGATTTCTCTAATCAAGTTCCAACCTCTTAATTAATCTATGTAAAATAGTCTTTATTGACAACTTTTAGTTTTAATGTATTTATATACTAGAAAATATTGTGTCCATTTAGATATTGTTAGCACTAAATAACTTTCTCTGTTACTAATTAGGTACTTAAAATTAAACTATTCAAGTTTTTGGAAATATTCTCACATACCAAAAGCTAAGCTAAGATGTAGAATCAATATTATTGTTTACAGAGGTATAAGCCCACCAAGATAATGTATTATTCCTCTCTCTACAATCCAATCTATTTTCAGTATATTGAAAATTAAGTTAAAAATGTTAAAAGGTATGGAACCCAAGATATTTTTAAAGTATTTAATTAGAAGTGATTTTTTAAAATTCATGTTTCTGGTGCTCAGCAAAATATATAAAATGAAAACAGATTTGAAAACAAACTTGGTGCTTTATTTAATTTTACCTTTATCACATAGATGGCATTTTCTCATATTAGTTTACTTGAATGAGATAGATGGCGCTTGCATACGGTTTTCAAGGAAAAGCCAATATATAATCATTCTCCATTTATTTATCTTGCAATTATAAATTGTATAAAATATAAACCCCTCTTCTTAAATTTACCTTCTCTTACTTTAAGCTGATTGCCATGACAATGACCAGGTGGTGTTCCAAAGCGTATCCTTATCAGGCTACCCATTTCCAATTGGACAATCTGCACACTATGTATACCTCTTTACTATATGCCTACTCTATCTGATTAGAGTTCCGTGTTTCCCATGGAATCCAAAAATATTTTCATGTATGTAGGAATGCTTTAAATCTGTAAGTAACACCAAGTTTTTGTTCTCACTATATTAGTAATGGTCTTCTGACAAAACTTTCTAAAGATAACATATGTCTATTCTGATTCTGCCAATGCTTGAAACCTGAAATGAGACATTGTTATCCATAAAAACCCCATTGAATAATATAGTAATGTCTACTATGAGTAACTATCCACCTT
>QDHC01006619.1:587052-610719 GCA_013186455.1 Papilio dardanus tibullus | reverse complement strand
ATAAAAACACGGACTTTTTGCATTACATATTTAAATTATATTAACACAATAAAGTCAATTGCAATCAATGAATAATTAATGGATACGTTAATAGTTCAAAATTAGCAAAGACCACGTAGATCACGTTTCTCAATTATAACTTTTAATAGTACGTGTAGTTTATATTACAGTCAAACGTTCATA
Source organism: Papilio dardanus tibullus (assembly GCA_013186455.1). Lineage (NCBI taxonomy): Eukaryota > Metazoa > Arthropoda > Insecta > Lepidoptera > Papilionidae > Papilio > Papilio dardanus. The sequence continues at coordinate 610,536 of QDHC01006619.1, read as the reverse complement.
ACTGAGAGTCCAACGGACCGCGATATTGGTCTCGCTTGTAGATTTTCTCTCTAATCCGTTTATCTCGCTTATAGAGGTAGCTCGTCGGGACCATAGAATGACTCTCGCTTGTAAAGGTTTCTCGTTTATCCAATTTGACTAATATAAACTACAGCTACTATTCAAAATAATAATTAAGAAACTTGATCTACGTGGGTTTTGATAATAGTTTTTGAACTATTTACGTACCAAAAAAAAAAAGGTTTGAATATATTTGTCTATTTCTTTATTAATTTTGACTTCATTTTTTATTTCGTATTGTATTTATATTTCGATCCTTCGACGAACCTTTTAACTAATACAATGATTATATTAGAAGTTTTGCACGAGATGCTTATGAATGCAAATATCCGCCATGATTTGCCAATTTAAATTCTTTAGTACGAGATAAGATCCTCTTAGTTGGAAGCGGTGAATTGATAATATGGTCAAAATTCAATTGTAATTTAAATAAAGAACGGTCACCGTTCAAGGTTGTCCGTATCCTGTATCAGTAACATTTCATTCTCATTATTTGCGAATTCAAACGTATAGCAATTTAGAAATCATAAATATTATTAACTGAACACTAACCGCTTTATTCCGAAACGAAAATCAGCGTTATTACTGTAGTACTGTTTAGATTTGGTACTGCTACATAGCAGTACCAAATCTATGAATGTCATAAAGTTTATTCCAAAATACAGAACATCATTGTTCCTGGTAGTTCTTATGATTATTTGGTCTATCGAGACCCCTGGTCTATTTTATGTAGTTCCGAGTGTCCTCCAGTAATGTATTATCGACGACTTATTGGTCCTCGTTTGTGGCAGTACTTTATACATTTTTTTCGGAATAAGGGGGTTTGAAGTTTAATTTTTACACCACGTGTTGTAGGTCGTCAGACACATAGTCGACAGACTCTTCCAAACTTTTACAAGTTTTTTTTTAGAATTTCAAATACCCGGTTGTACAAAAAAAATGTATAGACTTGGCCGTAATTATGTTTTCTAACATGTGATATTAGAAAGGTCATATTTGATTAATTAGGGAGCAATAAAGGTTTAATAATGTAACAGTTTGAACAATTTTGTTAATTTGAATTTAAGTAATCTGTGGCTTTAATTAAAACTTCTTCAGTTGGAAATCTTCGTTCAAGCAATTAGTTTTAAATTGGAATTAAAGGTTAGCTAAATTCATAACCTTTGAACTTAAATGTTTTCGTTCACCCGAATTTAAAGATAAATATGAAACACAATATGGAATGATGAGTGTGCTGCCGGAGACCTAATTTTAGTCCACTCTCTATTCCTATCTTTTCCTTATAAGGAATTGGTGGGAGGGGGAAGTAGATTTGTCGTGGGAGGGGACTAATAGGAAGAGGAATAAGCCTCTTTCTATGAGTCTCCTCTGCCGTAGATTATGGATAGGCAACGCATCTGCAATTGCACATGTCTATGGGTAGCGGTCGCTTCACAATTTCAGCGAATACGAGTGGCCGCTTGCTCCTTTCCCTCTTTATAATAAAAAAATGGTAAATAGATAATAGAATTTTGAGGCGTTCTGTCGATTAAATATTTTGTCACAGCTTTATGTATTGTGTGTGTATGTTTAAACGTTTGATATACAAACAATGAGGCGGCGAGCGAATCGATTTGTCCGCGCGCCTCGCTCCGTCTGCCTCACCAATACACAACGACGCTAAATTGATTCGTTTTGCACGAGTGTCCGGTACCACTAGATAACTATAAATCAATTTTGCAATTTATCGCTCATAACCGAACGCGGTTATAGAATATTCTTGTTCTCAACCTGTTTGAATATCGAAATGCTAATTCTGCGTTTAATAAGCATTTTAGAAGTATTGTGAATTTACTTTGTCACAATAATAAATGCTAAGGTACCAACATTTTACAAATTAATAAATATGACACAATAATTGAGTAATGTAATGGAATATTAATCAATAAAGTTGCAAACTGGTTATATTAAACGGTAATAGATTGATTAAAAATTGACAAGCTTCGTGCGAACTTCGCCACTTGGCAGTCTCGTAGCTCTTTGTAGATATTTATTGCAGTTAAATGAATCATAAAGCCACCCTCCTATACTTACTGCGCTACGTACAATTAGTGGCCATTTACCAACAATTATTGTGACAGAATTTTATTGTATTACTTTTGTATTCCAGTTGCGAGGGTTGCAAAGGTTTCTTCAAGCGGACGGTTCGGAAGGATCTGACATACGCGTGCCGTGAGGAGAGGAATTGTATAATAGATAAAAGGCAAAGGAATCGTTGTCAGTTCTGCCGATACCAGAAATGTCTGGCTTGCGGGATGAAGCGAGAAGCGGTGCAGGAGGAGCGGCAGCGCGCAGCGCGGGGGGCCGAGGACGCACATCCCAGCAGTTCCGTACAGGTCAGTATTACAAAAAGATTTAAATAATATGATCATACATATTACATACATTATATTTAGAAACTTATGTGGCGAATTGTAAGAATACAGTTTAGTTTATGTAACAAATTGAGTCAGTGTTATTACAAACTTTGTAAGAATTTTTGATATGGATAAAGTATTTTGCAAAGATCCGATACCAAATGATATTTAAAAAAAAACATTGTAAACAGCATTAAAAATATTTTATTATGTGAACGTATACGTATACGTGTCGATTGTCAAATATGTATTTGTGTCGACTTTTGAAGGATCGTTGAACATTTCGCTATAAGTGCGTAAAAGTGTTTTATTAAGACGTGCCTTTTGATTAAAATTTACGAGTCGCTTACGTCTTCAAACGACTAGTTCTAGCTAATTAAACACCGAAGCGTCTAATAAAAGTATCGCAGGTAATTACCAGAGCGGTCGGCGGGGCAGCTTTCAAACGTTTATTACCCGTGCACACAGACAGACGAGTACCGTCAGATATTATTATGTACACTCAAACCTGGAGAGATTAGCAAGAAACCTCTATAAGCAAGACAAATATCGTAGTTCCTTGGATCCCTTATACAGGTTTGACTGTATATTGAATATACCACCACGAAGTCGAAGATCATCACAGTGACCCAGCCACTCGTTTGGCCCCTTCTCTTATAAAAACACAAAAGATATGTCATTATGTGCTTCTATAATTTAACATATAATTTTCCCAATATTGCAAAGGCATCCTTAATAAGATTTTTTTTTATTTAAAAATGGCATACGAGCAAGCGGGCTCTACCACTTGTAAAACCTACAGTTAAGTGGTCATATCAAATAAAGGATTTACTTAGTGACTATTTAATTACTCTGAGTCAATCCATTTGTAATAATTTGGGGTTAAAAGAGCTAATGTTAATATAGATTCAATGCGCGTACACGTACGGCAATTGATAAAGTTCTCTATATTGGTGCCACCCTTTGTTATTCGCGGTGACTTCCTGGGACGCTTGTATCGTCCAAGGGCACACGTTATCGGATTGCGAACGTAAGGTACTGCGCACATGTACAGTCAAAGAATTTAATTCGATACCCACTTAGGTTCGAATCTTACACCAAACTATAAGAGCTATAATTTAGCAAGTATGTATGATATGGTAAGATTGTGGTCTTATTACATTCGGAGCGTTAAGACATTTCATTAAAATTGGTAGGTATGAACGCAGATGGGCTTCAAAGGATGGTGCAAGTCCGTAGAAAGTGTGAAAGAGGCTATTCGTAACCCTAAGGCTTCATTAGACCGATGTCATGCGAAACACGGCCTTACACCGAAGCAAAACATACATATTTTGCGCGAACTCTGTCTACTAAAGGCATAGGGTAAGAAGGACCCTCCGTAGGGAAGAGTCCTATATATATTCCAGCAGGTCGATGACGATGGTGGGTAGGAAATAAACTTCCCCAACTGTAAACACTAACATTTGGTAGGTACGTATATTATTATTATAATGTGGCTGCCACGTGACAATCGCGATTTGAATATCGCCTCGCTCCGGAATATTTAAACAACTTTATTCGTGCTTAGGTAATCCGTATATTTCTAGACTAGCGTGTGTTTCCTTCCTTGCGTGTAGATTTAGTGGTTTTATAACAATTCAATATAATGAGTATAATTATTTTCTAATCTTTAAACGACCTTATAATTTCGATAACCTTTAGAAGCCGGTAAGGGCTTAAATGAAGCAAATTATTTCAATTAATTAATGTTTTTAGTTTTATATGTGAGTGTATTAAGGCTATTATTTTATTATTTATTTATTTTATTGTAAGAGAACCAACAGCTATAAATTAAACTAGACTCTTACTATAGAAGGAGTAATTTAACAAACCTTGGAAAGAACATTCCTGATAAAAGTACTCTACTTCTATAAATATATTCGGCATGTATATAAATAGTTATAATTGATAAATACAGCTTTTAACTATACTAGTATTGTAAAGAGAGAAACTTTGTATTTTTGCATGTATTGAAGTAACTCAAAAACTAATTGGGCCGATTTCAAAAATTCTTTCACTATTAGAAAGCTATATTATCCCCGAGTAACATAGGTATTTTTTATACCATGAGGACGATGTCGCCAACCACAGATAGTTTTATAAAGAGATAGGTATATATGCCCGTCTTTTATTAACGTACATTGTAAAGATATGTTTCACGATGCACCGGCATCGCAGTCGATCGAATTAAATCAATAACGACCACGTCGCACGATAATAATGGTGACATCATGAAATATGCGGACTGTCGCTCGCCCTGCTCGCCGCGAGCCACGTCGCTTTATTCTCTATGTATCAATTGTATAATTTATTGCAATTATAAGCGATTAACATCTTATTGCGAGGGTATCTACAGACCAACTGTTAGATTATCTATAAATGTTTATTTCAGATCTGAGTTTTTCTTGATCTCTTGTTATTTGACTTCGAAATTGTCATTATCAAATATTTTTCGTTATTGTTTGTTTTAATCGTAATAAAGAACATATAAAAATGATATCTTCAGTTCTATCCTTTCTATTTGGAATTAAATGGAAGAGATTAGTATATGGATCATTTTTATTTTTGTTTTAAAAGCCATTTTTTTATGTAAAATTGCTGGTACGACGTTTTTCAATGGACACTCGAATTGTAACACTTAAAGGTCAATACAATAATTAGTGTTTGAGTGAATCTTAATCGACCACCGAATTGTGGACGCGAATTGTATGTAAATAAGTGTCTGATATTTTACATTTACACTTTCCTATTTGGTTTTTTTAAGCTTGGACTAGAAGTGATATAAACATTTCTTGATACCACACTGACTTTTTGTTTGTATGTTTTATGACGTACATAATTTTTTTTGTAAGCTCGATTCGTATTCAGAGTGTTACGATCTTATTTTAAGTAACAAATAGTGTTCTTTAAGTATTTATTGTAAATGGTGTAAATAATCGTTCCAGGAGTTATCAATCGAGCGGTTGTTAGAGATGGAGTCGCTGGTGGCAGACCCCAGCGAGGAGTTTCAGTTCCTACGCGTGGGGCCCGAGAGCAACGTGCCGCCGCGGTACCGCGCACCAGTCTCCAGTCTATGTCAGATTGGTAAGTTTTATGCGCAGTTAATGTAGAAAAATGTTAGATATGTGCGCGAGGACCTCGCCAAAGTCTAAGTTCGTACCCCTCTCTTACCCTAAGGCTTCATTAGACAGAGTTCGCAGTAAAAACGGAGATTTTGCGTGACATCGGTCTAATGAAGCCGTAGGATCAAGAGCGTGAGTTTCATTCAAGTTCGAGTTTGTTCATGCATCGAGAAGCGCGATTGTCAGATTGCAAATCATTCCATTTGTCATCGTTCGTATTTGTGAAGGGAGGAGGAAGGACATAAGTGGCGGGAAGTCTGCGACAAGCGCTATATTTAGCCAATGACATCCCTCCGACCGGAACATATCGTTTCGAAGGTGATTTAGCGAAATTACAAATTACTGACATAATTTATCACTAGAATAACAAACAAGTAAATAATTACCTGATCATACTTATTAATGAGTATTATAAATGTGAATTTTGTATGGATGGATATTTGAAAGTATCTCCAGAACAGATAATTACATCTCGATGACATTTTGCATAGATGTAGAACAGTGTTTTTCAACCTGTAGGTCGTAACCCCCTGGGGAGTCGCGAAGCTTCTGGAGGGGGCTCGCCAGAGCTCCAAAACTATTCGAATCCTAATCATGCAGACCGTAAATACGTCGTATGGAATGAATATTGGTAATAATGTAACATACACATACATTAAATACATGATGAAAAAAAACCGAAGGGTCAAGGGAGTCGCAAAATATTTTTTTATACCAGCGGGGTCGCATCATGAAAAAGGTTGAAAAACACTGATGTAGAACTTAGCCTGAGAGAATATAGGCTATTGAGTTTCTTTAATAATTCCACGTAAACGGAGTCGCAGTCGAGAGCTAGTTAAATAAAATATTTCGTGCATAAACAAATGCTGCATTATAACAAAAAAAAGTCAGGACATACTTTGATTATAATAAAGTTTGCATATTGGACCGGTTCTAAATGTCGTCGAATTGTAAACGTCCAAAACATCGCGTAGGAATTCCGCCTCGCCTTATACAGTGTTTGTTGTTGATTTTGACAGTTTTTTTGTCATTATATTAATAGCTATTTCATAAGTATTTTTAAACATCTGATGATAGGTATCAAACCGCTTTATTCCGAAACGAGAATCAGCGTTAATACTGTTGTACTTTCTACGTTTGGTACTGGTGCGTTCATACATTTTAATTCAAAATACAGCATCCTTGTTCCTGGTACTTTTTATAATACATAATTTGGACCAATGAGACCCCTGGTCTATCTTATTTATCGTGTTTAGGTGCTCCAGTATCGTATAATCGACGACTTATTGGTCCCTATTTGTCGCAGTACTTTATATTTTTTTCGGAATAAGGGGGAATATGTTTTATCTGCCAAGTCTTCAATACACTCAATTTAATATTTGTTTGTATTTCGTATAGTGCGTACATTTGCTTGGTCGTTGTTTTCAGGCAATAAACAAATCGCGGCGCTGGTGGTGTGGGCGCGGGACATCCCACATTTCAGCCAACTAGAGATGGAAGACCAGGTGCTGCTCATCAAGGGCTCCTGGAATGAATTACTGCTGTTTGCGATCGCCTGGCGGTCGATGGAGGTAACTATTACATTTTTCTACTAGTGGCGCCATCTAGTTGTAACATTGTAAACCAATGCTCTAAAGTTGAAACTTATTACAAAAAAACAAAATTAATATTAAAATGCAATAAGAATTTATTGTAACAATGGCATTTGATTTCCGAAGGACCAAAAAGCCTTTATTAAATGTGAAAATAAAGGCTCAATAGTCGCTTTGTGGAAACGCATGTTATATCTTTTGTTATAACTCTAGGTCTTCATTAAACCTAATTCGCGATGAAAACAGATAATATACTTCGGCGTAAAGCCGTATTTCGCGTGAAATCGGTCTAATGGAGCCGTAAGGTTAGATTATGATGTTAGTTTTAATTTATTTATATTTTTTTACGTGTATTTCCAGTATCTAGAAGATGAACGAGAGAACATGGACGGCACGCGGAGCGCCGCCACGCCACAGCTCATGTGTCTAATGCCTGGTTAATATTATTTAGATTTATTCGTCTATACTAACATTATAAAGAGGAAAACTTTTTAGTTTTATATTTTTGTATGTATTGAATTAACTCAAGAACCACTGAGCTGATTTCAAAAATTCTTTTACTGTTAGAAAGCTTCATTATCCCCGAGTAATATAGGCTATATTTTTTTATTCCACGCACAAGAAGTCGTGAACAACAGCTAGTCTATACTAATATTATAAACAGAGAAACTTTGTATTTTTGTTTGTATTGAAATAACTCAAGAACCACTGAGCTGATTTCAAAAATTCTTTTACTGTTAGAAAGCTTCCTTGTCCCCAAGTAACATAGGCTATATTATTTAATTCCACGAGGACGAAGCGCACAACAGCTAGTTATTTGTATAAAGACAGCATATACTTAGATAATTGTATTATTGTCGGGTCAACTGATAAACACGTGACGCTTAAATAGCAATTTTAAACGAAAAGGTAACTAAAATATTTATAGCATACACTTTCGTTAATCACGATTTGCATTAAAGGCGCTAAAAGCATTTTCTTATCGCTCCTTGCGTTGAACACTTCACGACTTTTTTTTTCTATTTATGATTTTATTGTTTGATATTAAGTATTGTTGTTATGTTACTATAGATGAATAACTTCGAATAGATTTCTCTCAAAACGTCCTAGATAAACCGACGTTGGCTCTGTCCTGAAGTTATTGCTAAAATTACATAGCTTAAAGTCCGACAAGTATATATTTGAATTGTTTTTAAATGAAAGAGGACGCTTGAGACCTTTATTGTGACTTTTTTCCGTCAGGGTTTTATTACATAGCTTATGCCTCGGCTTTTATAGACCGAGTTCACGATATAAATGGATTTACCCGAAGCAAAAATCTTCCTTTTTGTCTCGAACTCGGTTTAATAAAGCCCTAGGGTAACAGTCATACTTTTTTGTCACGTTTTTAATATATAGAGGGCGTTTGTGAGGTTTATTGTGAGTCCTGCATTGTAATGATGTGTGTGCAGGAATGACGCTGCACCGCAACTCCGCGCTGCAGGCCGGCGTGGGGCAGATCTTCGACCGCGTGCTCTCGGAACTGTCGCTGAAGATGCGCGCGCTGCGCATGGACCAGGCCGAGTACGTCGCGCTCAAGGCCATCATACTGCTCAACCCTGGTACGAACAACTAGATAAAAAGACGTATTTCGTATATTATAAATGAATATTAATATAATTTATAATTTCAGATGTCAGAGGACTGAAGAGTAGGCAGGAAGTTGATATTCTTAGGGAAAAGGTAAGATTGATTTATTGCATATCATTTTTAACACAAGTCATCCCTAATTTAGCCTTCCACTACGTTTGTATCTGTCCACATTTAATTTTTGAGTAATATGAGTATGCTGAATGTGCCGAATTATAATTTCCAGATGTTCTCGTGCCTGGACGAGTACTGCCGGCGGTCGCACAGCGCGGAGGAGGGCCGCTTCGCGTCGCTGCTGCTGCGCCTGCCCGCGCTGCGCTCCATCTCCCTCAAGAGCTTCGAGAGCCTCTTCTTCTTCCACCTCGTCGCGGAGGCCAACATCAGCGGCTACATCCGCGAGGCGCTGCGCAACCACGCCCCGCCCATCGACACCAACATCCTGTAGGCCGCGCCCACCGCGCCCACGCGCGCCCTCCGCGCCCACGCGCGCCCACCATTACTAACGATGCCTTCATTCGATCGATGCAATTATCGCCATGAAAAGATATTTGTCCCTTCATGGTGTTCGCAGCAATACTTATATTAAGTCGCTAGAACATGTTTCTAAATATGATATAAAAATTTGTTTGAAAGTTAATATATTTTTCGAGTGATAAAACTAAAAAACTAATGTAAATACGAACATATCTTATTGAATACATTGTCATATTTTAGTATAATTTGTGATGGTGACATCGTGTGAGGGCGCGCGGCGTCACAGCGGCGTACAAATGTATAGAGAAATACATACACATAGATATAAGAATATACGTTGTTTATGCCAGTTTTAATATAATATAGTTATGTAAAATACACCAACTATTTATTTGAGACTTCCTATGTTACCTGTTGGTATTTATATTTTTTTTAATTCAATTTCTTGTGACGTATGGTGTATTTTATGTAACAGTTAACTAATTAACCATTATCAAGTGTAAACTAAGAAACCGTTTTAAACTTTAGTATCAAAAGCAAAGTCGCAAGTGTACCTGCAGAGTATATGCCTTTTTAAAATTAGAAATTAAAAAATATAAACAGTATAGCAATTTTATAATAGAAATTATTTAAGCCGAGCGCCCACCGCTAAAGCAATAAACGGGAGATGATGAGCTGAGCGGCTTCAAATGTGCTTGCGTCCCCACCAACAAAGAGCTGAGCTAAGCGAGCCCAACGGTATAACGCAGCTGTCTTATTTGACACGGCTCGGCTCTCTAGAACATCACAGCTCTTTTTGACACATCACATTTCTCTTTGTCGGTGAGGACACAAGTATGCAGTTTCGTATGAAAGTGGAAATGGGGCCGCCGAGCTCTTTATTCTTTTACGGTGGGCGCTCTATAATCAGGAACTGTGGCGTCGGTTTTTGTATGTCTAGCATCAGTTTTAGTTCAATGAAAGATATTTCGTTCAACATTCCGTCACTATATCCTGGATGTGTCTTGATAAAAACACCTTTATGTATGTATGAAGATTAGACATTATTTATTGTCATTTTACATACTAAACTAGCAGGTTGAGTTTTTGAATTATTTTACTGAAACCAATTATTTATTCACATATTACTTTGTTTTTCTGAAAGTAACAAAGTTAAAATGTTAGTGACATTATTTTGTGTTTTGGATATTTTTTTAGTCGTTATTTTATAATGCAACTGAGACAGGATAGGACAAGGAAGTTCGCTGAGCGCGGCGAGTGAAGCGATGGTAAACCGGGGCCGCCTCTTCTTACCCTACGGCCTCATTAGACCGAGTTCGCGATAAAAACGGACTCAACAAATAAAATGTCTGTTTTTATCCCGAATTCGGTGTAATGAAGCCGTAGTGTTGTAGTTGTAATATTAAATACAATTAGTCGTTCTTAGGAAATTGTATTTCGTCACTAATGTGTCGTAAGTTGTTAGATTTAGATGATTTTTAACATTTACCAAATCACATCTTCAAAGCACCTTTATATTGTTTAAAATTTCGATTAATTGTTTTAATACTTTATTTAATACGATCTTAAACAATTTTTTTTACACAATTTACATTTGTTATATACTATTTTGGTGCTTTTTAGATGCATTATCATAGGTATTATGTATTTGTTACACGGATATGTAAACATTGATTCCGTTGCGAAATATTGAAATGTAAATATAAGTTTGCATGTACAATTTAAATTACAATATAAATAAGTAACTCTTTATGTAAAGTAATATATTTGAAGTGACAAGTTGAGATGAACAATAGAATGGCCTACTTTAGTTAGCTATAAAATGTAGGCCACTTTATTTTTTTAATAAATGAAAATATAATGCAACAAAAATTGAATAGCAAAAATCATTAATATTTATAGAAATGGATAAATTAAAGAAAATCAATATTGTTATTACTAGTTGTCTGTATGTTTTTGTTAAAAAAAAAACTATTGCAAGTAAATTTTTGGTTTGAGGCAAAAACTTAGTTAAGCGCTCAAGTAGATATTTTACGAACTCGACAAAAATAATGGCAGAGCCTTTATAATTATATTTGGTAATGAGTTGTTGAAGTTTCGGGTTCAAATGCAAATGTTGATGTGTTGATATTATTCTATGGATGGGTTTGAATTTTACAAGAAAAAAAAAACATGTTGCAGCGGTTGTGAGATGATTTATAATAAATGTTTACTAAAATATCTGACTAAATTTAAGTTATATTTTTTGTATAGACATATGTTTAAGGCTTTAAAGATGGAGGGTGATTAAAATAAATCATCACAATAATTATTTCGTTTTATTTATAGTTACAGACAAACAATATATAATATTTAAATGTATACAAAACTGTGATCCTTAGCCTACGGCTTTATTAGACCGATGTCACGCAAGAGACCGCCTTAAGCCGACGCAAAAATCTCCGTTTTTATCGCGAACTCGGTCCAATGAAGCCATAGGATTACAAATCAAACCGATACTTTCATTTGCTTAAGGCACGGGCAAGCAGCAGGTTTGGATTAATTAACTTTATATTATATTTCTTGCATTGCAGTATTTTAATATTCACTTTTATTTTACAAATAATTAAAAAGATACAGTTTGTTGCGCTTATTTGTTAAAGTGTGAGGCCTCCATGGACTCGTACGCTTCTAAATTAATATTTATCCTGGAAAAAAAATTAAAAATTTGACATTTGTGTAATAGGACTTTGATAAGGTCAAAAGAAGGAGTTTTATTTCTTGATAATGTAATAGATTAGATGTTTTTACATATTTTGGCGGTACACATATAAGTGACTTTGTTAACCCTTAAATGCATGATTTTTGTTTTATGTTTAAAAATATATATTTGTGTAATAGATATGTATTACTGTCTAGGAAATGTCTGTATTACTGTTTAGTATGTTGTTTAAAAGCAACATTATGCATTTAAGGGTTAACCCTAAGATAAGATATTTGGAGATAGGAACACTTTTTTTTTTGACTTCCACTTACTTTTGGAATGCGGCCTGCATGTCGCCGACCTTTGTGGGATGGCAGACGAGCGCCAGCGTGCTCTGCGCGGGGTCGAAGAGCGCGGGCAGCCAGCGCGCCGCCGCCGCGCCCGCGCTCGCAGCGTCCACGCCCGCGATCGCGCGCACCAGCTCCCTACATAATATAAGTATCAATTGCTGCATATCAAAATACCAACTAAAACTCAAATCTAACTGAGGTAACATAAGAAAGCTGACCAATACTGCTAAGAGCCTGCTTCTCTACAAAATTCCTTTAATTTGACTACCCTCACAAGTTCTGTTTCCTACTTTGATTTTTTTACGCCGCGGCAAAATCTCTGTTTTCATCGTGAACTCGGTCTAATGAAGTCGGAGCACAAGGAATATTCTTAAATACGCTAATAATCATTAGAATTATGCAACATAGAGCTTCAATTATAAAAAAATCTACACCTTTTTCCTCTATTGTCCTTAGTAACCAGTAATACAAATTCAATAACATTAAGTCACTAAGCTATACCCGTATTCAGGTTGAAATTGAAGGTCATATAAAAAAACGCCTAGCGCGCTTAACATTTGCTGTATTATCGTATTGCTATTATATTCTCGCAGGCGCGGATACATTTACCTGTTGTAGGTGGGCGCGAGGCGGCGCAGGTAGTTGAGCAGCGAGTGGCGCACCACGTCCGCCGGGCACTTCTCCTGCTCCACCGCCTCGAACAGCGCCGTGCTGCGCGCGGACATCAACAACTCCGCATCGAACTTCTTCTCCTTTAAGTACTCCTCCTATTTAACAAAATGTAAAATAGTGTAAAGGCTTTTGATACTTTACAGATTTTAGGGATTTTTTGTTTCGTGTTCATCACTTGTTTGGTGTAATAAAGAATATTTTTATTTTTTATGATTCAAATTTATTTTATATGCCATTTATCAGTAGTGTATCATATATTTAACAATTATTCTACATTCTAATACTATAAATGGCAAAGATTTGATTGTTTCAATGCAAACAGCATTGCATGGGTTCCGAAAAAACTCACTTTATTACATCTTTGATTTGTTTGATAACACAAGCGGTATTATTATTATTTACAGTTATTTTTACTAATATTACAAAGAGAGCAACTTTGTATTTTTGTTTGTATTGAAATAACTCGAGAACTACTTGACCGATTTCAAAAATTCTTTCACCTTTAGAAAGCTATATTATCCCCGAGTAACATAGGCTATATTAATTAATTTCACGCGGACGAAGTCGCGCACAACAGCTAGTTATGTAATAAAGCAGTATACCACAATATTCTTAGCCTTGAGGTATGCGGCGGGCGCGTTGGCGGCGCGGTAGAGCGAGAAGAGCAGGCGGCCCTCCGCCGCGGCCGCGCGCGCGCTGTACCCGTACGACAGCCCGCCGCCGCGGATCAGCCGCCACATCGGACCCTGACACACACACACACAGGTTACAACAGATATATAATTACCCTACCCCACGAAGTAATACTTCACGGTGGGCCGTGAGGGTACAAAAAGTCCATAGAGAGGGTCGTTTAGTCGGTGTGAGACTCATGTTATGATAGATGAGCCTGAGCCCGACACACAGGACGTGCAGCTCCCATGTCTGATGGTGCCTTACGGCATTTTTCCCTCTGTATATAAAAAAAGATATATTATTACCCTACGGTTTCACTAGACCGATGTCACGCAAAAAACGGCCTTACGCGTAGGCAAAATCTCCGTTTGTTTCGCGAACTCGGTCTACTGAAGCCATTGGGTAATTATAATATATATTGAATGTCGTTATAGTCCTGTATACTATTACATCCAATGTTGGTTACGATGTACGGATATTTGTTCGAAGGTTTCTCTGAAACCGCTTAACAAATCTTAGATGTATAACAGTCTAAAACACATATACAGTCTAACCTCGATAAACGAGAAACCTCTATAAGCAAGAGTCATTCTCTGGTACCAAGCCATTTCCATAAGCGAGAAATTCGGAGAGAAATCTTTGTACGCGAGACAAATATCGCGGTTCCTTGGACTCCAGGTTCAACTGTACTGCTACGTTTTTCAGTTCCTCGTAGTAGCTAGTATACGCGTTACCTCCAGCTGTGTAAAGTAGTTGAGGGCGACGAGCAGGGGGGCGAGGTCGCGCGGCGCGTGGCCCAGCGGGCCGGGGCTCAGCTGCGCCGCGAACGAGGACTCCACGCCGCCCACGCCCACCACGAAGCCGCCGCGCCCAGCCGACATCAGCTCCGCGTCCCAGTACAGCCGCGGCCTGATCATAGCATAGATAGATTCATACTGATGACGTCATCAGCACGTACATAACAATGTGCTTAATTAAAAAAAGAAACAATAAAATCAAAGTAATTAATGTGAGACCGATTGTCTACACCATTGTTAAAGTCCAGAGAGGGGGGGAAGGGATTTTAAAATAGACCAGACATAATGTAGCTCAAATATCCTACACACTTGAGGGGAGTTATTTCATTTTCTCTAGCGAATCTCTTCCAGGGCTCCGTGCTGAGCTTGTATCTCTCGAAGTCAGCGGCGAGGTGCAGCCAGGCGTCGCGCCCTAGCGCGTCCTGCGCGCGCCTCGCCTCCCCCAGCACCGCCTCCGCGTCTCCCCCGCCCAGCCGCTCCACCACCTCCTTGAGGAACTGGTGCTGGCGGAGCACGGAGCACCAGTGCACGTTGCTGTCGGAGCGGTAGACCGCGTCGCGCAGCATGTCGTATACCATCTTGTTACCGCTACGACGCACCTGGTATTATACATAAAAACAAATTAGAATAGATTATATTACAAAATATATAAAGGTATTTCAGGTTCAGTAGAGTGGGTCTAAAAACGGTCACAAGTCTGAGGACTCTCCCATTAGAGGATCAGCAGGTGCGTAGCCAGTAGGGCAAAAGAGACTTATATTAGGAAGGCAATTTAATTTTAATCATATGGCTTCATTAGACCGAGTTCGCGATTTACAAGCAAGTCTTACGCTGAAGCAAAATATCCGTTTTTATCGCGAACTCGGTCTAATGTAGCCGTAGGGTAATAAAGTGTTACGACGCAGTGCAAGTGTACCTGTGCGACGTCATTGATCATCCTCTGCGCGAAGACGAGCAGGCGGTCCTTGCTGAGCTCGGCGCAGTACAGCACCTCGTGCAGGTGGTGCACCACCGCCGCGTAGTCCGCCGGCTCGCACTAACCATACAATTATTACCTTATTTAATAGGCAATACCCTTCAATCATTATTTTTTCCCTATTTTTGATGACATGGGGTCCACATAGTTATTAAGCAGTGCTTATTTACTTTTTAAAAATATAGCGACTGCTGAGCCACCGACGCTCTAATACATTTTCACATACAAGCTATGAATGCTTAAAACTGAATATTTGCGTAAACACGGGAGGGGGAGGGGGTTAGATCTTTGCTTACTTTTGATGACAAGTGGAAGTAGAGGGTTCAAAACTCGTACAAACCGAATCAAAACTAAACTGACGTTTGCCATTTCTGCCAAGTGCTAAGTTTTATAGCGTTATTAAAAAAAAGTTTGATGAACTCACCCTAGTTTCAATATGGACGAAGTTCCCAAACTGTCCGACAGAGAAGTTCCCCGGTCTGTCGAAGCCGATGTTATTGCTGAACAGTACAGTGAGCTGTTCAGTGGTGGAGACCACCTCCTCGTGCGGCACCAGCGCCCCCCCGCGCCGCACGCCGCACTCGGACAACCCATTCAGCAACAATGGCAGCCATTTGCGAGTGTTCTCCTCTATATTTGTCGTATCTAAGATTATATTTATCTGGAAATTATAATACAATTTAGTACTCAAAACTATTAATTGGTTTGTATTTGTAACCCTAAGGTAAGGCTGCATTAGAACGAGTTTGCGATAAAAACAGATTTACGCCGAAGAAAAAAATTCAATTTTTATCGCGAACTCGGTCTAATGAAGCCCTAGAGTAAAAAATATACAAAAAACTCAATAAAATGATTAGTTCTTACATAGGACCTCATAAATTGTAAGGAAATTGTGATGCGGGACTCGGCGAATTTTTAAAATAGGTTTTATATCTTTTTAACGTTTCTTCTACCAAAAACACCCATGAAAATTAAAAACCATTAAGCTTAAAAAAAAACATTTTTACTGTGACGTCACACTTCACACTAACCCTACGGCTTCATCAGACCGACTGCACAATAAACAAATCTTCGTTTTTATCGCGAAGTCGGTCTAATGAAGCCCTAGGGTTATGTATATATTCCCCATTTTATTATTACTGGTAATATATAAAACGTACATAAACAAAGTTAGTGTTGAGACTGTGGACCCTGGTGTAGAGAGGGACCTCTTTAAGGTCAAAGTAGGGGCAGGGCTCCGCGTCCGAGCTCCAGGTGCTGATGTTGTGACACTTGAGGTTGTCGCACGACGGCACCGGGATTGAGGCCAGCAGGCCCTCGGGCGCAGGACGCTGCAAACAACAATTAATATAAGATATACAGCCGAATCTTTGGAGGAGGCCTTCACCTGAGAGGGGTCCATGTTTGTTACAATTTCGAATCGATTAATTAATATTTTCATTGTGTAATTCATGGAATAAAAGGCTTTTTTATTTTTTATTTTTTTATTTTTATTTTTTATTTATTTTTATTTATTTATACAGCCGAACTTGAATAAGCAAGACTCCAAGCGATAACGATAATTGTCTCGCTTATCGAGGTTTGACAGAATATAATTTTTTTCCGTAGAAAAATACTACCACCTCCCAAAAACCATTACAATTTTGTTAACTATTACAATTTTCTTTTATTCTACGGCTTCAATAGACCGAATTCGCTATAAAAGTAAAATCTTCGGTTTTATCGCAAACTCGGTCTAAAAAAGCCGTTGGATATAGATAAAAATCTACGTTTACGTAAGTCCTTTCATAACTTGTAATTTACAAAACTATTTTCTTATTACTCTACTGCTTTATTGGACCGAGTTTGCGCAAAAAAAAACGGAGAATTTGCTACGGCATAAGGCCGTTTTTTGCGTGACATCGGTCTAATGAAGCCGTAGTGTTACAGGGTATAGTCAGATTATATTTTATTTGTGTTTTAAAATATTATACCACTGTTTAATACTAAAAAAATAATTTAAAATTGCATTTCTGGCCTCACCTCATTGTATTCCATAGCAGCGGCGAGTTGCGTCGCTTTCTTCTCCAAGCCGCTCGCTCCCAACTCTTTTCGTTGCTCTTCTATTCTTTTTATTTCGTCCTCTGACATTCTTATAAAAATAATAAATTTATTACTATCCAGTACTTGATAAATTAACAAAAAACTTATATATTTTTATAACTCATTTATTTTATAAAGTCTGTTGTTCGAGACTTCGTTCGGGCGGAATTAAAAAACTATGTTACTCAGAGATAGTGTAGCTTTCTAATGGTGAAAGGATTTTTGAAATCGGCCCAGTAGTTATTGATTTTTTCCAATACATACAAAAATATAAAGTTTCTCTCTTTACAATATTAGTATAGACAAATAATAGTAACTTTTATACTAACTTGTTATGTAATTCAATGTTGGGCGAGCCGACTATCGTCACTTGATCGTCGTTGAAATATTTCTTAAGAAGACCAATCCAATAATCTGAGCCTTCTTCTAGAAGTTCCGTTAGCACTTGTTGAGGGTTCATTCTTGATATAAACTGTTTAAAAGAATTAACAAACAATAATTAATAATGTAATTAAGTTAGGTAAGCAAAGAAAGCAAGATTGCAAATTTTTTCATGTTTATTAGGAATAACTCAGAAACTTCTGAATAATTTTCATTAATGTTTAAATGGTACTAAATAGCAGCTATTTTGCATCAAATAAAAAAAGAATCACGTAAATCGGATCAGAACTCGCTGCGTAATTCTTATACATACATAATAAAAAAAATCATTGACTTGATAAACTCCTTCTGTCAGTTAAAAAATGGTAATAAATCATAAAATATGTAAAATAATGAATCAACTTACGTCTTCTTCATTTTGTGAATACAAAGCATCTCCGATACATCTGAAGGCTACAGCATGATGTGGATCTGACTCCAGGCTGGCCATGCTCTCCCGCAACTGCTTCCTCAGCAGCCTCCTCATCCGCTCCATGTCCAAGGGCTCCGCACCAGAGCATACTCCGGACAGACACTTGCGGGCTTCATCTCGGGCCAACTCCAATTTCTTTATTGGCACATTGTCCAGTTCTATTTTGATTAATGGCACTAAATTCTCTGTTAAGTTGTATGACACCTGAAAATATTTATATGAAATTGTACTTAAAATGGTAGGTCTTTGACTTTGTTTTTATAAAACTTATAACTATTAAAAACATTACAGGCTTTATTCATGGAGCTAATTTCATAAGATACTAGCTGTTTATCGCGACTTCGTCCGCGAGGAATTAAAAAAATATAGCCTATGTTACTCGGGGACAATGTAGCTTTCTACGAGTGAAAGAATTTTTGAAATCGGCCCAGTAGATCTTGAGTTATTTCAATACGTGCACAAATATAAAGTTGTCCTCTTAATAATCTTAGTATAGACTCACGTCCCCGGCGAGGGCGTCCTCCCTCTCTACGAGGCAGCGCTGCAGCGGCGCGGCGGGCGTGTCGCACAGGTAGCGCAGCAGCAGCGCGCACGCCGTCAGCTCGCGCATCGCGCTGCGCTCCGTCAGCAGCGGACCGCGCCAACCGAACATCACCTACATAGAAATAGTGTTGCTAACGTCAACATCAAGGATGCTGCATAATTATCGTGCTCAAACGACCCGTTCAACAGTCATGTGTACCGATGTCCCCGGAATAATGTCTGGGATGCAAATCATCCCGTTCCAGATAGTGTAGTAGTATAGGGGATATATAGGCGACCGCACCGAGGCCGAACGCGGACGGTGTCGACGCGACGACAATAGCCGGGAGCACGAGAATAGCGTAAACGTTATCGCTCGCAATTTGCTAATGAAATTTTGATCATGGCTCGCACCCCACCCTTTCCTAGATTACCTACATTTGAGCACTCATGAAAAGCCAATTAACCCTTCCAGGCAAAGCTCCGTCTTCTTAATGTCTTCGCCTGTAAAACCTTCTTCATACCTGTATAGTATTTTACCCAAGTAACAAGTAATTTAGTAACTAAATGCGTCCAAACAATATTTTTATAGAGTTGATTAGTAAATCCTTTGTTCAGACATGTCTAGCCACTAAATTACTCGGTACTCTACTAAGATCTACAGGTAGCAACAAGGCTTAATAGATGTTATTGACCCTTCCTACTCTTCTAACCCTATGGCTTCATTAGACCGAGTTCGCGATAAAAACGGTGATTTTGCTTCGGCGTAAGTCCAGTTTTATCGCAACCTCAGTCTAATGAAGATTGAACATAAAAGATGTTTAAATATAAGATATTTCTTACCTGACCACAATCTTCGGTGTCCGCAGGCCACTGGACTTTGTACTCCCCGTAATTTGATGGCGGAGGCACAGTCTGCCACGGCTTCACCCATTCCTCTTGAGGTTCTTTTTCCCTCTTACAAACAAAATAAGACAATTATTTTTAAAATAGATTTTTTTTTATTACGAACAATAATTTCTTTACAAGAAATTTAATATTTGTTTCGTCATTATAAACATACTCTGTGAATAAATATTTTGCTTTTATATTTCACTAAAGCCATAGTAAACAGCTTAACAGTTATGTAAATAACTAATTGCCGATGTCTATAGGCAGCGGTCACTTCGCTATTTCAGCGAATCTAGGTGGCCGCTTGTTCATTTGCCACTTATTAATATAAAAAAAAATAAAAAACATACAGATGCATTGAGAACCTCCTCCTTTTTGGAAGTCGGTTAAAATTATATACCTTTGCTATGATGTCGTCTTCTACAATAGACAATGCTTTAAACACATCTGGTGCTGCTATCTGTCCCGTCAGGATTATTGTCAGGTTCTCTGGTCTATAGAACTTTTTATGGAAATTTCTAACCTGTAAAGTTATAGATAAATAAACTAAACATAACATAAATCCTTATCCTTACATAGTATAAAACAATAACGCTTTTTTATGTTTGCTCCTACATATGCTTGAATCTTTAAAACTACGTAACGGATTTTGATGCGGTTTTTTTAATAGAGTGATTCATAAGGAAGGTTTATATATATAACTAGCGAACCGCCCCGGCTTCGCACGGGTTCAATTATTGTTAGTATGGCTGTTATATACAATGTTCACAGTTTTTCTGTATTAGTTTTGCACCCATGTGAAGCCGGGACAGGTCATTAGTAAGTTATAAAAATACTTTAGATTTAGAAATTGATGTATATTTCTACTGGACACGGTTAGTCTTTTATAAAAAAGAGCTTATCATATGGATGGCTTACTTTAGTATTATTAGTTGATGTTCTCAAATTTTCCATAATACCCCCAGTCTCTGAAGAATATCCACTGTTTGGATACATGGCACGCAATAACTGCAGCTCACATCTAACAGCAAACAAAATTGGTGTAACTAAAGTGTTTTGTTACCCTATGGCCTTATGTAAAAACGGACATTTTGCTTCTTCCTAAGGCCGTTTTTTGCATGACATCGGTCTAATGAAGCTGCACGGTTGTAAACATAGCAGTTTAAAGTTTACAAAAGTTATAAATTTTAGAACTACCATACAAAAACTTCTTTATAACCACCCAAGAACCCTTAAAGTAAGGTTCGACCCATTATGGGCTACATTATCCGCAACTCCACGACTAGCGCGTATTTTGCGTGAATACACAAAAAAACTTTAAATTTCTTCCCGATGTGTGCAGGTTGCATCACAATTTTTTCCTTCATCTAAGAGCGTCAGGTAAATATGTACAAGAACCCTAACGGTATTTAATTAATAAAAGTTAAATAGTTTATTCATAGTAGTTTTGTGTACATCTAAAAACAAAACCTCAGTAGACCAGTGTAACTATTGCTTTCAAGTAATACTTTAAATTGTAAAGATTATTTCATTTCCTGATTGTATATTGTAATGGTGCATATTATTACAAAACATAAAACATTACTTTATGCAAATATTATTATAGTTATTTATTTAACAATCAAGTCCTACAATATTCATATTATGCTTTACAAACATACTGTAAAGCACATTTATTGTGGATTATGAGTAAATATTCATATAAGTAGTTATCACTGTTAAGTTAATTCTTAATAATCTCCTTATCATATAGTGTAGCACAAGTCTAATAAACTAAAACATTTTAAACATATTTCTGTGGCTTTAAAGTTTGTTATTATAAGCTGTAAGAGTACAAAATTGCCTAATTACTAAATTTAAAGGCTAAGCTGTAACATTATTAAATTGAATACCTGCTGTCTGCAGAGTTCTCCCGACCTTGCATTTCACAGTACACAACCCCAGCATCTTCCCCATCACCATCAATGTGATGGACTTCAGTTATAAACCCTTCCTCAGTGAGGGTAGGTCTGAGAATGTGATCAAGGTATATTGGTAGCAAGGTCAACATTCCTTCATCTCCAGCGGTGTAAATAGTATAACATGTATGATCAGTATCAGTCCAAGCATTAGTCCCGTGAGCCATGCACCGATTGGCTAACAGATCGAGAATGCCTTTGTATGGGTAACGTTCTGAACCCAAGAATATCAAGTGTTCCAAAGTATGCGGCAGACCATCGTCATCGTGAGCTTCGGTAGCTAAAGAAAAACACTTCCAATCTAACAATCATAGGTCTCATTGTCATATATTGATTGCAACTGAACTTACCAAGACAGAAGTAACCATTCACAACAGGCCCTTCAACATCAGCAATAATAACCTTTAAGCCGGTCTTTTCAGACACGTACTTGTTCACCGGGATGACGTCCGAAGCTTTAGTTGATGATATTAGTTTAAAATGAGACATTTTTAAGATTAGTTCGCTCAAAAAAAGATAAAACCTCAAACACTACTTTGTCGAGCCTGCTTCGGGTAGCCGGCAATTTTGTATGTCATTCAAGCCTAAATATACTAAATTAGCCTAGAAATTAGCCAGACCAATTGGAATTTTGTTATGACAATGACATTGACATTTGACAACAAATAGCTGATTGCTGCAGATTAAAAAATGGAGCGACACAATGACTATGCTGGAAGAAACTTATTATCGATTTTAGTCAACATCAAAAATTGAATGTATTGTAAAATGCTCGTAAATAAAAACAAATGGTCCACTTCTTACGATACAGAACGTGCTTACCTTTCAATGTATGAAGGGTTAATTTTGAATGATAAGAATCAGGCTAAACACATTCATTTGTATTTTTTAAGCACAGAGAAATTCTGTATCTTAGGTTTTAAGGGTGTGATTCGTATTCGGTTATCGATTTCTGGGTCTTATCGTTTTATCCCGATCCTGCCATAAAAAATCTAAACATTTAGATTGTGACTGAATCTATCACAAAAACAAGTACTTATAAGTAAGTCAAGTAAGCCATTTTATCTTTACGCGAAAAATTTCGTGAGATGCGTGAAAAAAGAGAACTTAGAAACTACAATACAATATAGATTCACTACTTATCCCAGTAGATGGCGCTGATAAAAGTATAGAGGGTAGCACGAAAGAAGGTCAGGAGCATCGCAAGTGTGGAGAAATACAGAGATAAAAACTCAAAATGTCTGATGAATCGTACTAGCAATGAGAGATAGATATTACAGAGAGTACTTTATTTAATGAAAACGGTAAATAAAATATAATCGTTTATGCCAAGACTGTGTTCACTAATAGTCGGTGTATAATAAATAATCGCCGTGAATTTAAAAATGAAAAGCACTCAGTTACTTTCATGCATCGGAAAATATTATTAGATAAATTATAATGGTTTGTATCGTTTGAGATGATGTAAATTAGGTACATAACCTTCGATCACAGTATATTTAAACCTTGATCGTGACCTGCAGTGGCGCACTTTGAAACTTTGTATAATAATTAATAGGTTTTAATAATTACGTAGCATGTATCCTGATTTCAGAGTTATATCAAGATTCAGTAATATCACACTCGTCAGTTTACTAAAGTCCATAGTACAAATCCCCTGATTTTTGTATTTCAGCGCAGTAACTAACATCCAATGCTCTGACACGCAAAAAG
>QDHC01006619.1:576393-586860 GCA_013186455.1 Papilio dardanus tibullus | reverse complement strand
AACCTTATTGTACGAAAATTATTTGATTTTGCTAGTAAAGAAAAAAAAGGAATGCAATATTGTATGAAGTTCTTATCGTTTCAGCTTATTAAACTTTATCAGTGCATACGCACTTAAACTGAATTAGTGAAAATATTTAAAATATGTGCCTTTATTTATTTTTAAAACTAAACAAGTTTTCCTGCATTTCGATTCCAATTGTCTGACGTAGGGAATTACCCAGCGATATTATTGATCTAGACTAGAAATAATAACTGCGCTTCCACGTAACGTTCAAAATAATTAAGATTCCTCGACTGATATGGAAAATTAGTTACTAGAAAAACTCATATGCTTTCTTCCTACGGCCGCAAATCCTAACCTGGCTGGCTAGGCTGAAAGATGTAACTTTATTTATATTAATTCTTGGTCTTCTTGGTCTTGGTCTTTTATTAAGTCTGTTAAATTAAATTAAAGTAAGTTTGATAAAGTGCCACTTAAATAAAGACAATCAAAATAGCTTCTGTTATTGATATTTAAAACCATTTTATTTTTTATCCAACTTTAAAAAACTATTTTCCTGTTTTCTTGTATTGTTCGAAGGGCAATGGCAACTAATAATACACTTCGATTTCAAACTTTTGTACCCTTTACATATTTGTTATTTATTCCGGGATTAATTAATCGGGAAGCGAAATAAAACGTATACGTAATTAGGAAATAATTTACCGATATTAGATACATATTGATACGTAATTATTTTGTTTTTAGATAACAGAGGATAAAGTATTATCAAATTAATCACACATGCCCCTGAAAGTACTAATTATCCATGTTATCAGAATACTTCCATAATTACATATTTTAATACTGATATGTTTATATTCGTTTTTTAAATAATAACGACCATATTCCGCTTTTAGAAACAAGAATCAGCGTTATTATTGTTGTACTTTCTACGTCTAGTACTGGTAAATTCATAAAATGTATTCCAAAATACTGAACATCCTTGTTCCTGGTACTTCTTATGATACATAATTTGGTCCAATGACACCTCTGGTCTATCTTATTTAGATCCGAGTGTCCTCCAGTATTATATAATCGACGACTTATTGGTCCTCGTTTATCGCAGTACTTTATACATTTTTCAGAATAAGGGCTTTTAAGTTTTATTGACATTAAATTATCTAATTTACCACGCAGTATTAAATGATAAAATTTTGTATTTTTTTGTTTTTAAAACGTTTAGATTTGAACTAAATCCGTTTCTTATCCTGAAGGCTGAAAGTGGATTTCAACTCAGTTAGTACTTCCTGTCATACGTTCGTCGGAACATCCAATTACGATTTTTTGGTTTATTTTTTCAAATTATAATGTTTCTAGTTGCGATATTTGATTATTTTTGCATTCCTTGGCCAAACGGCAGGAAACTGCAAAATATTTTAATTTTTTAATTAAACTGTTGCAAATTGTCACAATAATAGTGGAATTTTACTTAAGGAAAGGTAAAGTTTACTGCGCGATGAAAAAGCAACTACAAAAATTTAAGCCCTTCTGATTTGAAGGAAAACGACTTTACTTATATGTTGCAAAATAATACCCACATCAGCAGTAAGCTTATAGAATTTGAAGAAGACGATTCTGCAGATTTTATCTAAACCTGACCAATTTTCAAATTAAATTAAGCTTACGAAGTTTTCTAATACACTTACTTAGTTATTTCTTCATTTAA
The DNA here is from genome assembly GCA_013186455.1 of Papilio dardanus tibullus. NCBI lineage: Eukaryota > Metazoa > Arthropoda > Insecta > Lepidoptera > Papilionidae > Papilio > Papilio dardanus. The sequence continues at coordinate 585,149 of QDHC01006619.1, read as the reverse complement.
GCTAACATAATTTCGTTGCTTTAGCAATCATTTTCTACAAAGTAACAATTTATCTTGAGCTAGAGTTTCCTACGGTGTATTTCAAAATCTTGAGTTACAACATTTTGTCATGGATGGATGATTTACTTACAAACTAAGGGCTGCCATACACGGACAGCAAGCAGCAGTCGCCGTCCTGTCCGCAGCATTTTTACCGGTAAAATACGTACCTGTCGTGGGGCTCGGAGCCTACCCTACTCCTAAATCTCAATGACATTATTGAGCATATAAAAACAACTTATTTTTCGATTGGTCTTACTTTTATACGTGCTTGGTTTACAGATATACTTTGTACGTTTTAAATTGATTGTGTTCAATAGAAATTAGAAATACATTGTATTGTACATTAGTATGCCAATAGTAGTTAGGTAACAAAGATCATAAATCGTGTGAAGGACGTTTTTAATTCGCGTTTCTTATGATTGTGCATAACATACAAAGTGAGAACAGTGCTTAGGTACTTTTTAATTGTTTGAATACTGACCTTTTCATAAGGAGGAAGTTTTTTCTAATTTATTCACGGCTCCCCAATACCGTAGACCTTAATAACATAACCTCAAAATCTATGTGTGCTCAATACGGTACTTACTCGATGTTTTTGAAATGAAATATGTCCTACATAAGTCATTTGGTACCGTAGTTTGTAAACACGTAACCGTGAAACTGCAATGCAAACATCTTCACAGTCGTGACAACATTAAAATTGTTGAAGCAAATCTCTGACTTCGTTATTATAAAACTGATTAAAATTGTTGTAAAATACGTGTCATTTATAATATCTCGCCTATAAATTTAGAGATTGAAGTAACAGAAAATAAATAATCGCCGATTTAATTTATATATATCCTGTTATTTGGCATACATCTATAACGTTATCGATTCAGTTTTCCGTAAATATCCTTAACACTTTACATAAAGTTACTAACGTTTCCTAATTTTGGTATTTAAATATCTGACAGAATTATTGATCAAAGTAGTACTTAAGCCTTGTTCGCATCAGGATAGTATTTTAGTCGAGCAGCAAGTAACAAGTATACGAACAAAGGATTTACTAATATATCCTAATAAAATGTTGCTATTCGGACACGTTTAGTTACTAAATTACTTGTTATTCGACTAAAACACTATTCTAGTGCGTACAAGGTTTTATAGACATAATTTTTAATCGTTTTGGTAGCTTTTTAATCTATTTTTAAACAAGGAATTATTATGGTACACGGTAGAGTGCTTGTATTTGAACCAATGTTCCTATGTACGTATGTTGATGACACTGCGCCCAAGGTCGCCGTGTCTTTTCACAATAGTTAATACAATAGTATTAGAGTCATTACGGAACGATGAGCCCCTCATTACCTCAGCCCATAACAGTGTCGCAATGTCAACGTTTACAACACTCGCTATTCAATGACTTCATTATCCATGATTTATTAAAGGATAATATTAATTTATTATTCCTTAATACGCAATAAATATTTTTATTTTGAATTTAGAACGGTTATGTAAATGGATGGCATAAACTATGTTATTCCCGAGAACTTTGTTTGGAAAATTACTTTTGTAGTTATCAAAAAAGTTGCTATACCTTTATATATTGTACAGGGAAAACGCCGCGAGTTGTACGCGCAGGCATGTTTAATTTGGATTATTTGTAGGATCTTAGTTTAAATATTTTTGCATATCAAGAATTTGTAGTCTTCAAATAGAATTAATTCGGACTCAGATAATGATATTTGCTTCCAATGTTTATATAAATATAATTATGTGATCATAATATCGCACTTAACAATTTTAGTGCCGTATTTACCAATGATCGTATATATTTTATTAGATCTACTTGTTAGCTTTAGTTATCTATAAGAATAATTTATTAAATAATAATAACACGCTTTCAGAAAAATGTTAGATAAATGGCGTGTGTGTAGATATCCTACAGTGCTATTATTTTTCTCAGTGGTTGAGAAAACGCTAACAAATTAATACATATTAGTTAATACGTATGTTGAAAGAAGTAAGTAAAATCTGGTCCACGGCTGTTATGTTTACAATACATAGCAGTGGTCACCAAAATTCAAAGAGAAACGTAGTTACTGAGATTTACTGATTAATCTTTGACCTACAAAGATTAACATTGCGTGAACACTATTAGCTTGAAATGCTTTTTTATTTTGAAATACGGTAAAAGTTAATTTTAGTTTCAGCTTAACATGGAATCGACGTTGCTCTAATTTTGTTTACTTGTATAGTTGATAATAATAGTTGACCTAGTCGCATATTAAATATTATTTAACATTTTTATGAGGTTCATAATATTTTAATATTATTCATCCGACCAGTTTCGTGAGATATAATAAATTAAAAAATCGTATTTGCAGTGAGAAGTAAAATAAGTAATGTCGATGTTTTTTGACAACCGCTTCATTGAAATTAATAAATGACTACTCAGGTAGGAGCTTAAAAATCTTTAACTTTAATTTTAAATATACTTCAATTGAAAACATGTTATTTTTTTTAAAGACGTTTTATCCTGTGGAGTGGTGTCATTGACTGCTTTGCATTAAATAATATAAAATAACTTTCAAAAATATGTTTGAATTATTATATAGATTAGTGATTGGAAAAGGTGGTCATTTTTGGATAGCGTCTATTATTGATGTAGGTAGAAAGTTGCAGAACGACGAATAAGGGAAGTTATTAAAAGACATGGGCAGTCGACTAAACTTCCTTAAGGCTAGGAGCGCACACCTTGATTTTGATACCGATGTTGGACAAAACAAATGTTATTGTATTTTATTACGTTTTTTTTTAATAATTCCATTCTATTATAACACTCCATTCTATCATTTATTTTTACTTAAAAAATCCCTTTCATAAGTGTAGATTCGTAAAAAACTAATATGTACCTAATGTAATGTTACCATTTTGTTATAAATCCGATTAACGACAAATATATACTACTAATCACACTCTTGATTCAATTGCTAAAGTTTAAGTAAAATAAGTGAGTAAATAAAAAATAAATTTAACGCCATGATTCCCTGAAAAGGTGCCTAGGAAGTGATGTAGTAAAAAAGGCAGTGACGTCGTTAAATTATTTTAATCCATCTTGGAATTGTCTTGACGTAATAACATAATTCTTAGAAAAATAAATATATATGTGCTCATTTGGGATCACATTCGCACCTCTGGCCGCATAACGACATTGACCACTTTTTATAAGTATTATTAATTTAACCACAATATTATTTTTCTTTTTGTTTCCTGGCTCTAGTGTCGATTTTATAGTGTATTTTATTCTTCAGAATAAATTACGATAATTTAACATTATTCTATCAAATTATGATCACATGTGATAGTGTTAATATTCGACTCTCTTGAATAGAATGGTTGAATCAATGAGTCTTTGTCATGTTCCGTAGCTGTCAATTTTTGGTCAGAGTCAAAGGACGCTTGATAACGCAACCGGTACATGTGGCGTGCAACTGAATAAATTAGGATTGCCTGCCCTACTCATGTTATGCGAGAACTTTCTTAAGAACTGCGTTATTTAAACTCGTCTCTAACACATTATAAGGACTTACTTCAGTGTATCTTTTAGTTTATTTTTAACGTGCTATAATTGAAACTTAAAACAATCCTTAAAAATGGGATCAAGGCCCTATTATATATTTTTATCTAGTTTCCACGCATAAATTACTCCTTATAAAAGAGGACAACTTCCTTATTTGAAGAAATTTATAAATTAATTAATAAATATAAATTTATCCTCGACAAATATAATATTATTTTTCTTTTTATTTATAATCCTAAGTACACTAAGTACTAAGATTAAAAACAAGGATATATTAAAAGTAAAGTTCCACTTTTTAAACGGATACGAAACGGAACACTATATTGAAATTCTCGACCCTTAACAACGAATATAGTTCGCTGTAGTTTTTTATGTATGTAAATAGGTCCACGCCTTAATTACTATCACGGTCGATAGTTTGGTACATTTACATTTTCACGAGGTCGTTGACCTAGCTCGCCAAATGAGCGACAAATAAAACTATTTCTGAAAGTATCTTAGTTACTATCGAAAATAGGTTTAATTCACCAATTATTGACCGTCTTACAAGTAGTAAACATTATTAAATTATTATATAATATGTACAAGTAAAAAATATATGTTAGCATAGTCATGGTTTACAATTAATTGAAATGACTGAATACACTTTTACTTTTTTTATAGATATAGACAGATCCGCACAAAGGCTGTAGCGAATTTCACTTTACATCTTCACTTTCTATTCTCGTAATTTTTTTTTAATTTTAGAAAAAAATATTGTTTACGTTAATATGACAAAGTACTCGTAAGTATGTACATATTATCAAAATAATATTTATTATTAATCCATTTTATGGTATATGTTAAATGATATTATGAAAAAAGTCCGATATTTCATAAAGGTCTGTTGTTAATAATAAAATTAAAAGAAGTTCCTTTGTCTCAAAGCTGAACATGGAAGGAGAAGCTGATAATTACGATATTACCGCATTTTAACCTTGATATTCGAGTTAATTTTACAATTAACAGTCGGACTAAAGTAGGTACGAAAATAATTTTATTGCACTTTAGTTGAACCCAAGTTCTTGGTTGAACCAACGTCCTTGGTTGAACCCGACAAGAGTTGCCACGCAACCGTCAAAGTCGAAGTAATCAAATTCGAAGCAAAAGGTTCATTTTTTTCTCTTGGATTTTCAATATGTTAAAAACTACTCTAATTCTTTGGTGTCCTTGAATGTACTTCTGATGCATGTATAAATAGCAAAGTTCAATCTTCTGTATGGCATGGAAGAACGACCGTGACACATAAATAACAGCATGTACTTGAGACGGACTCGTTGACCATTGCCTTTGACTCGAGAGGACTCGACGCGCATGCCAAGCGCACGCAGCCTGCCAAATGTGACTAATCTTTACTTTGAACATGCCGATTGGAATATTAATATTTATTTTACCTTAGCTGGCACTATCGACGTTTCCTAATTAAACGACAGAGTAGGTTTGACTTAGATGAGCGAACAAATATTTTGGGTTTAAACTCTTTAAGATATTGACATTATAATGTATGCCTTTGCATATACTGCTTAATATACTGCTTTAAAAAATATTTGTTAATAGATCACGTCAATTTGAACTGCACGGTCGAACTGTACAGTTAAAACTGAACGTTTCTAGCCGGCTTTACACCCATCTATATAATATATGCGTAAATACAGCAATGTGCAAATGTACACGATCGATAATAAAAGACATTTCGTAAGGAGCTTTCTCTTCAGCGGAGATCTTGTAACTTTCTCTCTGCACTCAATAACTGCCTGCCGGCTTCGTTGTAGGCAAGAAAGCGTCATATTTGCACGTTTATACTTCATCGACGGTCGTTATGGATCGTTTATTTTATATCTGCAAAACTTTGTTGTTCGATCTCTAAACGTATTTTCATATAGCATAGCGCATTCCGTTAGCTTGATCTTTAATAGCGTGTCAGAACACCACAAAGACTATTGCCAGGACTTCTGCGAAGTTATTATTTTCAGTTAATTATTCATTCTTTCAAAGTACAAGGATATAAAATAAGTTTTAAGAATTGTTTTTGTATATTAAAATGGAAAGATGACGCTTTTCCAATTTCTTTTTATTGAATGTTTTGAAGAATTTTAAAATATAATGAAATGACAACAACTTGGTAACTATCTTTTTTCTACAACAAAGAAAATAATCAGACTGATTATTGTGCAAAAAATATCTTATCTGATACTCGTAAGTTATAATAATGAAGTTCATTGAGATATTCAAGCCCCTTTTTTACTTTTATTAATAGTCGTGTTACACGGCGGTTATATTTTATGACGCAGAAACGTTAATTAATAATCAAAGCGTATATTTATATAAAATTAGTAATATAAAAGTCTTATAAGCGGACCTTGCTATTGTAGTCATTGTTACGAGCGCAGTATGTGATATTTTAGTGTATTTGATGTTCATTTATGTATTTTAAATTCCAGTCGCACACCGATCAAAGTATAAGGTGAAAACGTGTACTTTTTAGAAATGACAAAGCGTTTAAAGATTTATTATTATTGAAAGACAAAAGATGAATATGATACGATCACAAAGAAATATTAATTATTCACGACTTACTCATTTCGTACATACCATTTTCGCCTTCGGGAATTGCAATACATCACGACATAGTGCTAAGTAAAGTGTCAAATTGGAAAATTTCGAAAAATATAAAATGGAACGCAACTTTCTTTACGTTGCTTTCGTACGCAATGAAGTCTAGATGCTATATAGAACAAGGAACCACGTTCATATTATCAAAATAAGATATAGAACTGGGTTCCTTTCGGTTTTGGTGCCTACGCCTTTAGCAGCAGTGCTATAGGCTGTAATTTCCATGGCTGTATGTTGCAAAGTTCGTTGACTTTTACTTTCATTTAAAGAGGCATTGCGTGAGTAATTTACTCGTTCCCTTCGAAATACTTCCAGTTCATTGTTCTTTATTATCATCTTATTATCTTATAAAACTCACTTTCACTAATTAGTTCCCTTGTTTTGTTATATTTAACTCCAAATAACTATGTTAATAAGCAGCATAATGTAAGATTTATTTGATTTTTATTTAAATTTTGACCATACAATTACGTCATATGAATACGTCAATTCTTTATTCTTTTGTGACAAAACCAGATTTCGGATAAAAATTGACGCAAACAACTAGTTGTTTGTTTAATAATAACGTTGCTTTATTATTAAATTATTTACATTAGATCATGATTTGTTCTAACATAAATAATGTTAGGTATAAATTATTATTTTACGTATTTCACATTTTCCTTGTTATGAATGTCGAATAAAAACATTTCCGCTAATTTAGATGAAAATTATGTAAAATGGCGGCAACAACAAGCCGCAGCAGGCATTGATAGTGTAACAATGGTAGAGTACTGACTCTAGTCACTGGACTACGACAGTTTTCATAGGAAAATATTGCTGATCTAAGTGCGAGGAGCAAAAATAAAAGCGACATTTTTTGTACGGGCTAATGCAAAGATCGAGGTCTTCTAAAAATCAAACTTTTAATCAAATTTGCGAACTTAATTCACGAGCTACCTACTTATCCCGGCTACAGACGCTCAGTTTTAATTACCACTTTGTGTTTTAAAATAAAGTAATTTTTGTATATATTAAAATCTTTATTTTCTTTCAGGTACGTTCTGGAAACAAAATGTGCCCTAAAAGAAATTGAAGAAACGTTTTCTATTAGGAGAAAAACAACTGTTTGTCTCCAGCCATGTCGAATGTGAATGGCGTCGACAGCAACATGAACAAAACCGACGTAGACCATAAGGTAAAACAAATTAAACTGCAATTAACTGACTTGACTTTTGACACTACGAGTACCAACCATTATAATAGAATTAGGTCCAAAGTTCTAATATTATTGTATTACAGTAGAGTTTTATTGTTCACTAGCGACCCGCCCCGGCTTCGCACGGGTGCAAATCGGTATAATGCTGATACTATATACTCCAGCGTTTGCAATATTAATATTTTCTTAATATTTTTTTCCGTAAGAACCATCCTTGTACTTCCACGAACATTTAAAAAAAAGAATTATCGAAATCGGTTGAGCCGTTCACACGTGATGCCGTGACAACGCGAAACGGGTTTCATTTTTATATATATAGATTTTATTTTAACAAAAAGAAAAGTAGAGTGTATAATATTGGTACTTATGCGGTACTATTGAAAACAGTATTTAAAGTAACAAAAATATATTATCGATAAGTACATAGAGGATGTTGTGTCCAATTTACAAGGTACTAATTGGTCCTAATATATGTAAAACCTTGATTTTTTTACAAAGTAATAAGTAACGTAGACGATTTTATATTTTGAACGATTCATAATATTAATTTATTGCTTTTAAAAAACTAGTTTCAATTAATCAAAAAATATTAAGCTTCTAGTTAAGATCAAGGTTATAAAATATATCTAATCAAAGTAGATTTTATGGTTTTTATTTTTTTTTGTTCGAGATTTTTGAATCAAACGTCTTCTTAATATTCCTCCGGTGAATTATTAAAAAAACGCCCACCATTAACGTAAAAATTAGCAATTGTGCTATCGCTAAGGAGTTAGGACTGAGATGGAAAGTGTCATTGACTATGACGATATCATCGGCTGCTGTCCCCAAGAACTCAAAACGTCATCGGTTTATATTTTCACCATATTCTATATTATTTTGTAAAGCCATTTTTACAATAATAAGAAGTTATTATTTTTAACATTTTGCAACTTTTGGTAGGGATGCTCATGCATAACTTTGTGTAAACATCGGAGAAAATTCGAAGAATTTCGTGGGTTTTCATTTAACCGGAACAAACAATAATTTATCCCCAAGTTCTTTAGTAAACTGAAACATACTTAACTTTAAACATGACCTTTAAAATTAACCGCACGGAACAAAAAAAGACTTAACTCGCGTGACGTCCTATTTCGATCCTGTTTTTGTGATAGAGGTTCATAACCTGTTATTTATATTATTCAAGGTCATTTTTTCACGGACACCAATGAATTGTGCTTAATCGTGAATAAAAAAATAAGTCGGGAATCAAAGAGATATTATACATAGAGGTAGCACTCCATACTAATTTGACGTTAAAAA
>QDHC01006619.1:562416-576356 GCA_013186455.1 Papilio dardanus tibullus | reverse complement strand
CTTTTTAACGTCAAATTAGTATGGAGTGCTACCTCTATGTATAATATCTCCTTGGTCGGGAATATCAAATATTATAAATCTGGTAAAATATAAATAGGTTTGCCTTTACTATTTCCGTTTCAGATTAAAACATATCTATTTAATAGGTATATACGATCTTTATACAAAAGTAACTAATTTATCAACGAACGGTTTTACCTTACCTGGATTAGATAAAATCTCTTATCTTATAAACCAGATTTAATTTAAACCTTCGTCAAAGGAAGTGCATTTATCGGCGTTAACCTTCCTTATTAGCGGTATCAGCTGATGTCGTAAAGATTCGGTGACATTTCCTTTTTTCAGTAGCAGTTAGGACACATTTAAAAAGTAAAGTAACCCGTATTAGGTTTGCTAGATGATAAAAAAAAATAGTCAGTGACATTTTGTATAGACGCGCTAGACAAATAGGCAATCGGCAAGATGTCTTCTTGAATTTAACGATAAAAATTTTTAGATTAAATTGTTAACTTCGTTTGCTTTTTGTTAATTTATTGTGTTAAATATGAGAAAAATAGTTTAAAAGAAAACGAGCCTCAAAAGAAGTAATTTTTTTTTGCAAAAACAAAAGAAGAAAGAAAAATAATTAAAATTAAAAAGTATTAAATTGCCACCAAAGAGGTTTCTTCTTGCTGGCCAGTGTTCTCACCGAAACAAAATTTATGGATGGTACAAAAAAGAAATAATCCGTCGTTAAAAAAAATGTGTTATTAAATCATTAATGTAACCCATTTGTTGCGGAAACGGGTTTTTCCGTAACTTAAAGCTAATCTAGGAATATCGTTTTTTATAAAATTACATTTTATATTTATGTGATTGAGTGACACAAACGTTTTGAATGTATTCGACGTTAATGTTTTTTAAAACTTCCCACACATAAAGGTATTTTGGTGTTTAATTATAAATGTGAAGTACATACGCTTTAAGTAAAAAAATACACTAATGAAGTCTTAACGCTTTATGGTCATTAATAAAGATAAAAAAACCTAAAGAGCATCGTAACTTGTAATAATGTTAGACTGTGGAAAAAAGAGAGATCGACTTCTTACTCTTTTGCTCTTATTAACACGCTTGTTTAATTTTTTATTCAAATAAAATAAAACTCTTGATAATATTTTGATAATTATTCAGTTATTAGAGAGATGTAAAGTTGAAACAGATGACGTCGGTTATTCAATGTTTATTTCACAAAGTATCAACTTTATCCTTCCTAAAGTGATAATTGTATTCAATTGACACATGTTTTAAAAACATCCTCATCATTGACAAAGTTACACACAGTAACTGTTACGTAATAAATTAACTACGGAGTTCAAAGTTTAATACTTATTTTTTATCATTTATTTAAAAAAAAAAATATTTATTTTAAATTAGTTTAATTATGTCTTAATCAGTACGTGATCAACTTATGTAGGAAGTTATAACGCGTAGCAGCGTTCATTTTGTATAAGAATTGAAAAGAGGTAGAGGTGCGCGAGTTTGGTTTAAATAACGTATATTATGTAGATGGTTTTCGATAAAAATTTAAAGTGAGAAGGATCTTGTTGCATCATAAGGTACGTTAGCTAACATTTTATAATTCACTTACTTACGTCATAATTAGTTAACCTTTTTATCATAAATATTTTAATGTAGTGATAAAACGTTAACCGCTCATTTCTAAAATTAGTGACCTTCTTAAAATAAGTAAGCTAAAAAGTAATATTAATATTCTTAATTTGTTTTAGAATACGTTACCGTTAATTAAATATATGAAAGAATACCTTTTATTATTTAGTATTTTTAATTTAACTTTTTTTTTACTTTATTTTTTTTATCTACGATCTGTGTATTAATCTATAAATTAAAGTAACCTCAGCGAGCGAGCGCATACGGTATCGTAACTCTTATCTTATCAAATTACCGGATTGAAGGCGTCCAAAACAATTGTTGGCAGTATCTGTATACAGTTTGCTCGTCGCTTGTTTGATAATATTGTTTTATGTATTGTTAACAGATCAAGCAATCCGGCGACATCGAAAAAGGTCGGATTGAATATTTGTCATCTAGTGTGCCGTGGAGTAAAATCATGGTGTTTGTGGTGGCTATTTGCGTTCTGTTAGCGGCGTGTGCTACCACTTGGGTCTTCCAGGACTGGCAGACGAGTCTACAAGTTTTCGCTATTATTGTTGTAGTATATGTTATTTTATTCTATTGGAGGTGGCTTTGGGTGGCGTTGAGGACGGCAAAGAGAGATTTCTCGTAAGTTAATTTATTTATTGGCCATTGGTTCCTCTTATAACATTAGATCGTCTTGTAATTTGATGTATTTTTCAGGGCGTTATATTGCTATTTGAAAATTTTATCATTGACGAGATCGTTTTCGAAGAAGAATTTCTCTATGCCAGAAATATTTCACAACGTGGTGTTACGACATCCTGACAAAGCATGCTTTCTCTACGAAGACGAAACATGGACTTTTAAACAGGTTAATAATAACATTTTTTTCAACTGCAAACTTTTTTCTTGAAAAGGGATAACGTTTTTATATCTGTTTTGATTTTTAGATTGAAGACTATAGTTTGAGAGTGTCAGCGGCATTGAAGAATAAGGGTGTGAAGCGCGGGGACACGGTGGCGGTGATGGCGGGCAACTACCCCGAGATGCCGGCGCTGTGGCTGGGCGCCGCGCGGCTGGGGGCGGTCGCGCCGCTCATCAACACCAACCAGACTGGCAACACTCTCCTCCACTCCATCAATGTTGCCAAATGTAACCTCGTTATTTACTGCAGCGAGTTCGATGACGGTATGTTTTATGTAATGTATTTCAACATAAGTCATTATCATTTTTTGCTTTACTTGTGTACGTACTCGTCTTAATTCCTCGTTGAATTATTCATATTCATTCAGTATAATTTTGTTTGCACGTAAGTACTTATGTTGTTTGTATCATATTGTACTTTTGGTGGATGGTTAGCCCGATTCGTAAACCACATATTTGTTTTAGTTTTACAATTATTTAATATTTTTTTTCAACAATTCGTATCATTCAAATGTGTGAATCGAGCGGTCATTATAGCGATCCTAAGTTTTTCCAAACCCCTATAAATTACTTCCTTTGATGTGGTTTTACAATCAATTAACATAATGCCTTTTTGTTATATTTTTTATAACTTCTAAAATAATCCGACAGCGTAACGTTTTAAAGTCAAAATCCAAATTTATGTAATATCATTAGCGCTAAAACTTCATTTTTATTTTACGTCTTTACACCTTGTTGTTCTCACAAGGCATCATCAGAATAAGACACATTAGACTTATTCTGTTATAAACCACTGTTTCGATAGGGAACGAACATAATTAACAAGAAAAATAACAATACATGCATTGTGCGGTTTCCTGTATTTTATAAAATACAACACATACTTACCTCAGTAAGTAGTAAATCTCCATATTCAAAAACAGTGAGTGACTGTTGCGTGCGTGCGCTGGGGTCAAGGGATCGGGTAACCATATATTTCTATGTGCATTGACATTACCGATATACGTAGTTCTTTGACCTCGATTTATCGATTATGTACATAAGAATTAAAATACATTACATGGCCTATAAAATAATATTAATAAGTATCTCTTTTTTTGGAAGTTATGTCCGATAATATCGTGAACTTGACCTTTTAAAGAGCAACGGTTTCGGTATTCGGTAACCTTTACCTTTAAGTGTCAAACTGCTTATTAAAGTAAACTCATATTTTCCCGACATTGTCTCTCTTACCTACTTATTCGTTAAAGTGCACATTTTATTCGTTTCATTTTCAGCATTCCAAGAAATAAAGAAAGAATTGGACGCTTCAATAAAATTGTTAAAGTTCACTCGACGTCCGTTAAACGTGTCTTCGGACTCGGTGAAAGTTGTTGAAGATTCTGACGATTTCACTGGGCTTCTGGAGAACACCTCGCCAGCTGCTTGGAGCCCTTCTGACAGCGATGGCTTTAACGGGAAACTGCTGTATATTTACACTTCGGGAACCACCGGATTGCCAAAAGCCGCTGTTATTTCGCCGTCGAGGTAACGTTTTAATCATAATTTTATTCGACATCTTGCGCCCCCTGGTCACATTACTGAATATTGTAGCTGTGTGAGATTCCTACGAGTATAGGTAGCGAGAGTGGCAGAAATAGGTCATAGATACAAAGTCTTTTTACATTAGTTACCTACTTACATTTTTATTATTTTGTGTGTAACTTTTTGAATTTAGAATGGTGTTCATGGCTTCGGGAGTTCATTACCTGGGAGGCTTGTCTCCGAATGACGTGATCTATTGCCCCATGCCCCTGTACCACTCGGCCGGGGGCTGCATCACTGTGGGTCAGGCATTCATCTTCGGCTGCACAGTCGCTCTAAGGAACAAATTCTCAGCATCCGCATATTTCCCTGATTGCATCAAATTTAATGCAACCGTAAGTAACGTTAATTATATTTGAGTTTTTTGTTACAACATAATTTGGATCTCTCGGTGTTCCAGTGATGTTAATTATACCGAAAGTTGCGTAATCAAAGTAATGTTTTTGTATGCAATTATTTTGTCCTTTTTTGTTATGTAAAGTTTTTGTCGACCAAATGATCGTACCTTTTTGCGGTCATTTTTTAAATTGAAGTAATAAATACGCGGTATTTTTAGGCTGCACACTACATCGGTGAAATGTGTCGCTACATACTGGCAACACCGCAAAAACCGACCGATAAACAGCACAGAGTACGCACGGTTTATGGAAACGGAATGAGACCTACTGTAAGTAAAGTGAAAACTTTATAAAACTATGGGCTCCTTCGATAGGACGACGACCTTCTGTAGGGAAATGTGAGACTTTGTTTTGTTACAGGTCTGGACCGATTTCGTTGACAGATTTAACATTAAGAAGGTGGTTGAATTTTACGGAGCTACTGAAGGAAATGCTAATATTGGTAAGAAAAATGAATATCCATAAAGTGGTTAATTTACTTCAATATCAATACTCTATTATCCCAATTGTCTATTGTTTTTTTCAGTAAATATCGATAATAAGACTGGAGCCATCGGCTTTATATCTAGGATAATCCCCGCGGTGTATCCGATAGCTATCATCAAAGTAGACGAGAATACTGGAGAACCTATAAGAAACTCTCGCGGTCTCTGCAAGGTACGTAGAGTTTCGGTTGGACTGACATTAAAAAAAACTTATTTCTAAAATACAGTCGATTTAATACTCCTTAAAACACCAAAAATATTTATAAACCCTCTTTTATTATTTTTATTTATATTCTTATAGCTGGCGAAAGCAAATGAACCAGGAGTATTTATTGGCAAAATAAACCCGAGCAACCCCTCGAGAGCTTTCCTCGGGTACGTTGATAAACAAGCCTCCGAAAAGAAAATAGTCAGAGACGTTTTTAAGCATGGCGACTCGGCATTTATATCGGGTGAGTTTTCTCAAGGCATAGAATAGAATAGAATTATAGAGAAGCTATAGATAGCAGTATAATTATTAACGTAAAAACGGTGCTCAACGGGTTGCCTGATAGAAATAAATTCATGGTCACTTTGCCCATTAATCGAAGTCGTTTCAAAATTGTCAATGGAAAGCGTAAGAAATGAATAAATTATTGATCTGACGATATGATCCTTGCAGATTGTTTTACTAAATTGGTAATAATGAATTGGAATAAATTTTATTTTTGTCTTACTTTGGTTATAGCACACAATTTATTGAGTAAAAAGTAGGTCGACATTGAGAATACTTTTAAAGCAAATCCGATTTCGGTTGTTTGTAAATATAAATGTTAACAGGCATCGGCATCATATACGGCTTTATAGCATTAATCTGTAGGTACTTTTACTAAATGATATGACGATGAGGGAAAATATGAACGGATTTCCACACATCGTAATGCCTAACAGCGAATATTCTCGGTATTATATAGTTATAATTACTAAGACAGTGATTTACTGATTTCTTTTATCATTTACTTTTCTAGGAGATATCCTAACAGCAGATGAATTAGGCTACTTGTACTTCCGGGATCGAACCGGCGATACGTTCCGTTGGCGCGGCGAGAACGTCAGCACTACCGAAGTGGAAGCTGCTATCTCACGCGTCGCTGATCAAAGAGACGCTGTTGTCTACGGTGTAGAGGTAATACTCAACAACTCTTTAGAAAATATGTATTATGAATAATTTTAACTATGACCTAGGAATAAACAAGTTTATCAGGAAAACCTCTTCACAAATTTTTATATTTCGTTATTTTCAATAGCACTAACATACTTAATGCTTTCACTTCCGTTCATGAACAACGTAACCTGATGCGTACATCAAATGATAACTTGAAATCAATTTGTGCAGATTCCTAACACGGAAGGGCGAGCTGGAATGTGCGGTATCGTTGATACGGACGGCAGCTTGGACTTGGAGAGATTGGTCAAGGACATGGCGAGGGATTTACCAAAATATGCTCGACCTGTCTTTCTTCGTGTCATGGGCAGTCTTGATATGACCGGTAAATATTTACAATATCGCAATGAAGGACATAAAAATAAAATCAATATAATAAAACCAGTTAATCTTAAAAATACCATATGTTTCAGGTACATTTAAACTAAAGAAAGTGGACTTACAAAAGGAAGGTTACGATCCGACCATAATCAAAGACAAGATATACTACTTGGATCCAAAATCAGAAAAATATGTTAGTTTAGGTCTTGACGAATATGAAAAAATTAAGGCAGGACAAATAAGACTGTGATTTTATTTAAGAAATTGTTTTTGTATTAATTATTTATATAATTTTTAAGAGAATTAGGTAAGAACTAGACAATTGGTGGATGTTTGCTACAACATTTGTTGTGTAACTATAGATTTTTGTGTGAAGTGAGTGGGCTCCAAGTGAGCAAGCCTAATAATTACAGTATATCTGTGACGGTTGTAGTTCCAATGTGCGCCATCAAACTAATAACTGGGATAAGGTGATTAGACCCATTATATGGTCAGAATATAAAAAAATCAACCTAATACCAATTGTATTGTATTTTTTATAATTATGTATAAGTTTAAGTTACTTTTTTACGAATTTGTTGGGTCAAATTTAATTAAATGTATTTTCATGAATAACTTCGGAGTTTTATTTTATACTTATTTTCACGTTTTGTAAATGTTTACTTTTACAGTAACGCAAGCGAGTAATCTTCACTGATTGATTATCATATTGGACTTGTACTTGTACAATAGTTTATGACTGCTGAGTCTGGCAACTTAATTCACCAACAAAACTGGCAAGTGTTGGTCAGGGCCGTCCCCTCATTTTAAAGTATTTCGCATCTTTTTTCTAGCCAGTATAAAACCACTACTACTTTAAATACAAGTTAAATACAATATCTACCTATATCTTGTCTGTTTAAAGTTTTTAAGTTCAACAAACAACTTATCCAGCCTGATCTGAATTACCGCATAGTCATAATTTCTTGTGGTGGCTTTTCAAATCCATTCAAACACCATGACCAATGCCCATCGTCACTTTCACCATAGCAGGTATATTGTTGGGACTGTTACTGTTGTTTATTTTCAATTTACTTTATCAAGTAACATTAAACAATGTGTGAACTTATGACCCAAAAGGCTTTAACTTAAAATTATAATAAAAACACTAAATGTCAAAACGGTTAATTTGACACTGACATTGTTTGAATTCTTGGGTGGTGACATTGACATTTGATAAAAGATGTTTTGGCTAGATTTGTGCAGTTTTTATTTGTAATAATCTCCTGATTTAAATGCTTACAATTTTCTCAAAGCATTTTCGTCTATTTTTGTAACCTATTAAATATTTCTATTTTTTTCAAATTCCATAGTATTCATTTAATTTTAATTATCACCTGAAAATTATCAAAGACACTATTTAAGAAAAACAAATAAATAGATCGGTAAAACTTATTGCAATTTATGTTAATTATCATTGTAAATTTTGGCGGGAGTGGTTTAAAATTTATATCGTCATTATAAACAAGTTTAACGGGTTAGCGACCTGGCGAAGCGAAGATTTTCAACGAATAGTGTGCGTCGACGATGTTGGTTTGTAACAGTTAACTGCGCTTCGTGGTGTAAAGCGGTCGCGATGATGTTTATAGTGGCCGCTATTTTAGCGGCATTTTGTTCCGTTTGGTGGTTTCTCGGATTCTTTGCAACATGCGGCGTGGGGCTCGGTCTAGCCGTTTTGTACGCCCTAATATTCCACACGAGATGGTGCTACGTCGCACTGGTCACCGTGCCAAGGGATCTCAGGTAAACTTCCGGCTTGTACTTTGTCCTTCTAAGTTATTAAGTAATCTGACCTGTTTATACTTGAACTATGTCTTTACAATACATACTTGCTACGTTAATTTAAATATTAACGACCTGAAAGAAGTTATATATTAAGGAAAAATCAAATCAGTAAATAAAACTTTAATTTTACAGTATTACAAATAAACTGATAGATTAAATATTTCCTTCAAGATTGTTCTATAATTAATATTCAATTACAAATGTACTAGAACAGTGTTACTTGTATTTTAGACTACAATTACCTCGCCTTTTCCTTCTATTATTACTTATCTTTTGTCCTTGTAATTTATTCAACAAACTTTTGATTTTTCAAATTGTAGAGCATTGCTATGTTACTTCAAGATATTGCTACTTACATGGCAGTTGACAAGGAAGAATTGGACCTTGCCTGATATATTTCATTTTGTCGTCGAGAGACATCCACAAAAACCTTGTTTTCTATTCCAAGATGAAACTTGGACTTTCAAAGAGGTTTGTAAAAATAATTTTAATATGTGTTATACTAGAAACTATTTTGATTAACCCAATATAAGAATCCAATTGGATTAAATGTACAGTCAAACCTGTATAAGCAAGAAACATCTATAAGCAAGTCGTTCTATGGTCCCGACTAGCTACCTCCATGAGCGAGAAACTGATTAGAATGAAATCTCTCTAAGCGTAACAAACATTGCGATCCCTTGGACTCTTCCTTACCTAGGTTCAACTGTATAAAAATAGAATTAAAAGTTTAATTTTGTATGTCAATATGTATTGTATTTAAATGTTACGGTCCTGATACATAAAATTGCTTTATCACCCATTTTGTTTAAACATAACTATGTTATCTACACTTAAATTGCAGTTTAGTAATTTCACAACAATGGGAGCACAATAACATTTAACCTTGCTATATTTTATGGACAATTTTCATGATAAATCTAAATAAGTTATAATTATTTTATTGGACTGAAAGGGAAAATTATAGTTGACCTTGTATTAAGTCTAAAATGTTTTAGTATTTCATATTTATTACTAAAAAAAATAACTATATTTATTATTAAAAATACTTATTCCTTAAATCTATGTAAATACTATTATAATCTATACTTATATTATAAAGAGAGAAACTTTGTATTTTTGTATGTAATGATATAACTCAAGAACTACTGGGCCGATTTCAAAAACTCTTTCACCATTAGAAAGCTACATTATCCCCGAGTAACATAGGCTAAATTATTTAATTCCACGAGGACGAAGTCGCGCACAACAGCTAGTAATTAATAATGATGCAAAAATGTCATTAACATGGTATAATCAATTTAAACGTTTGTAAAAAATTTAAGCATTTTATTTTAGGTTGAAGACTTTAGTTTACGAGTGTCAGCGGTACTCAAAGCTAATGGTGTAAAGAAAGGGAATGTTGTCGGTCTATTGGTTAACAATTGTCCACAACTGCCAGCATTATGGCTTGGTAACGCAAGGCTGGGTGGTATCACACCACTCATCAATACAAATCAGCGGGGAAATGCTCTGATACACTCCATTAATGTTGCTAAATGTGATGTTTTGATATTTTCTGAAGAATATCAGGCAGGTATGAATATTATAAATGTGATTAATATTTGAAGTTCTGGTGACTAAAAAACAATGTGATATAAGCGGAATATACAGCATGTCCCAAAATTCAACGTTAAGCCAGTGCCAGTGCATCATCAGATTGGTAATAACATAGGGAAATTTAATAAAACAAATCTAACTGTTTTAGTTTAAAAGTTATGTTAACTTATTTGAATTTAATTGCTCTTTGATACCCAACCCCATTTGATTAGCCACTGTCTCTTGAGCTATAAACACAGTCCTAATTTTTTATTTGCACTAGCTAGCTTAGTAACATAGCTGTTAATTTCAGTTAAAAATGGGACCAAAATATCTGTAGTTTAAGTACAAAAAATTTATTACTTTAAATGTTTGGTTGAAAAATTCTAATATTTTAACTGTTCATCAACATTGAAATGATAATGTGAAAAAAAAATGTGTCGAGGGAACAGTGGCATGTTATTCCAAAAGTTGGCGCAACTAATCAAGATTCTAAAATGGTACAATGTTATGGTAGAAACCTGCATGAACCCTGTTCGTTTTTTATCAAGTACTGAAAAAGAAGAAATTCCATAGTTTCATAGAACTTTACTAAGTGTTCAAAAAAGTTTTTTAAGTTAGAGTTAGATTTCATCACTTCCTTATGAATCATGTGGCTGAACAATTGTTATGATTTAATTATTTACTTTTAGACACCCTGGATTTGTCTGAATTCCAAGGCCCTTTTAATTCATATTTATTTTAAAAAGGAGAATTTAGTGTTTATTTTTTTACATATTGCTTGTTCATCAAATATTTAATTTTAGCTGTGCAAGACATTGCAAGTGAGCTCGGATCTTCAATTAAATTATATAAATTCACACATCGGCCATTGAACCCATCTCAATCAGCTGATGGCAGCGGTGATAGCATCCGTGACTTCACTGCAATGTTGGAGACAACGCCACCCGCACCTTGGAGCTTAGCTGATGCGGAAGGTTTTCATGGAAAATTATTGTACATCTACACATCTGGAACCACAGGTCTTCCAAAAGCAGCTGTTATTTCTAATTCTAGGTCAGTACTTTTGTTACTCATTAATTAAACATTAATCTTACATTCTTTAGCTATTGTCCTAGTTTAGCAATTGAATTTTAAATGAGCGTAGTGAGTGTTAAAAGTTACCAATTCATTTGTTTTTGACGGCGTTCTATGTTACCTGTTTGATTTTTTCTAATACTTTAGCAATATTAATATGCATCTATGATATTTTTAGCATTGTACACCGTACTTGTCCATCAAGTGGCCTATGTCTACATCGTACCGTTCCTCTGTTTTACTTTCCCGCTCGACCTCATTTTCACTTTCACCAACAATCTAATGATTGGCCACACCACTTGAATCTCTGATGTACTGATTGAACGTTCTCATATTTTGTATTATTATAGTAAAATAGTAAGACCCCTTGTCTACGAAGCGACAAGCCACGCTAGAATGTTATATTATTAGTGTGAATTGTACTTTCATTGCTTATAGAAAGTCAACTAATGGCTTAGTGAAAAGGCTAATGAATATAGAGTCATGGTTCTATTGAACTAACTGAAATTAAAGAACTATTTAGCATGCTTCCTTTACCGTAGGTTTGTGTTCATGGCATCAGCGATACATCACATGAGACTGCAGTCTACGGACTCGATATACTGTCCGCTGCCACTGTACCACACTGCTGGGGGTGTGATCAGTGTGGGTCAGGCGCTGCTATTCGGCTGCACGGTTATACTCAAGAACAAATTCTCCGCATCACAATTTTTCCCAGACTGCGCGAAGTATAACGCCACGGTAAGAAATGTTACAATATAAACTTTGTAAATTCATATTCAAGCAATTTAGATACTAAACAAATGTTGCACAATGCAATTATTATTACATTTTTTTAATAATTGAGGAAAATGTGTCACAAAAAGATCTGTCTACTTTGCTTGTGTAAAACAATGTGTAGTGGAAAACTATTAAGATGATAAAGTATGCAACTTGTGTTTCGTATCTCATCGCAATAATTTACATGTCTTTGTTTAACTATATATTAATTTATTAACAAGACAATGAAGTCGATTGTTTGTAATTTTCTTCTCCTATTGGCGCTTTTAATTAAATTCTAGATTCATTATATAAATATGGATACTAAATTCAGTAACGGTGATAGCTCCGAGGGTTCTGAGCGCCATTTTATGGCGCCCCACTTTCAGCCCTTTGAGAGAAGGGGTGTAAACAGATAATCATATTATACTAAGACCTGTGGCTCTCTTTTCTATTCGGCGCTCTCGGTAGTCGCGTAACCGCGCCATAACCTAAAGCCGGTCCTGACTAAACTTAACACGTCGCGTGGAAACGTCAACATATTCGATAAGAGCGAGATACAATGCATCGTTAACGCTAAATAGGTCTGATATGTTGTGCTTCTAGCCCAAGAAGTGATACTATCTATATTCAATTTGAAACATTCTATTAATTTATTCTAGACTATACAAATACAGTTTTAGCTTAACTATTTAAAAATGCAATTTAATTGCAATCTAAGCTATATTTTGTATGATCCAAACATAGCATATAATCAACCTTGGACACTAAAACGATTAACTTTGAATAATGAATATAAATTATCTAATTGTCACTGGTTTGTCACATGTTTTTTTTAACTAACCGAAACAGACATGTGGTATATGCTAAAGTTAAAATAAAAAATAAAATATGCCTTTATTGCCGTTACTATTTACAATTATTTTTTATTTTATTTTTAACCTATGAAAACATATATAAACGTAAATAAAACAAATTAAAAATTAAAGTTATGTAAATCAACTACTACTACAAACTAATCTTAAAAAATCTAATTTAAATATTCATATTTTCTGTTTTTTGCGATATGCGTTCACTCTGTGCCCGCTAAGTTAAAATAACGTCAACATAAATAATGTTACAATTCAAGCAAATGTTATAATGATTAAACAATTTGAACATCTTGATCATAAAATATGAAATTAATTGTAATAAACAATTTTAAATATTTTTAGTAATTGTCAAGACATATTTATAGTGTCAATTCATCAGTTATAAAGGTCTGATAAAGAATTAGGTTTGGAGAAGTCAGTGTTTTACGTTATAATGTATGAAGGTGGCGCACTACATCGGCGAGATGTGCCGCTACGTGCTGGCGACGCCGCGCGCGCCCTCCGACACGCGCCACGGCGTGCGCGTCATCTTCGGAAACGGACTCAGACCACAGGTAATATTATTTTATGTAAATGTAGGTGTCAAATTTAAATATAATATTTTATCCAATTGGATATGGATTTTTCTGTATAATTTCAAATTTAAATTGATATGTCTCTCACCCTACTGCTTCATTAAACCGATGTCACACAAAAAACGACCTTACGCTGAAGCAAAATCACAGTTTTTATTGTGAACTCGGTCTAATGAAACCTTAGGGTAAGAAGTTGTACTTTTAATATTGCTACGAAATATTGACGGCACAGAACAATTTTTAAAAATACCTACACCATAGTAAAGACTGATTTTTAAATAAATATTTTATTTAGAACATTTTCGTATCGAGATAATAATAAGCAATTCAAAATGAAGCTAGGTATTTCCAACCAGGAAAGTCATTATTTATTCGCATAATAATGAACAAATTCTTGTCATTTACGTATATCAGTATAATTCGATCAACTAAAGAAAAAAAGTAGTCAACTAATTATTATGAAAACTCACTTATCCTGTCTTCACTTCTTTTTAAATTATTATTTTGTTATGTTTTCTTTATTTTTAACGTCAATATATATACTTTTGCTAGTTTTAGTTTTCTTAATTTTTCATGTAAGTAAAATAAGTATACGGCTTCTAGAGATTCATTAAAAAACGGCGCTGCGGTCCTCCCTCAGCACATGCCAAATGTAAAAAAAAAATTATGTAGTTCGACCTACGATGGGCTCAATTTTCCGCAAC
>QDHC01006619.1:537549-551984 GCA_013186455.1 Papilio dardanus tibullus | reverse complement strand
AAAAGCGTAGATAAGACTAGGCGCGAAAACATAGGTGGAGAAACCATAACACAACTTTCTATAGACAAAAAAAATAAGTTTTTTTAAATAATGGCGTAAGAAAAGATGAAAATAAAATTTCCTTTAACCCTTTAATGCTTAATGTTGTTTTTAAACAACATACTAAACAGTAATACATACATTTTCTAGACAGTCTATATATGTCTATTACACGAATATATTTTTTAAACATAAAACAAAAATCATGCATTTAAGGGTTAAATAGACTTCGAACAAAAAGAGGTTACCAAGACAATGATTATTTAATTTATACTCGATTTTTGCAATAAGTTTCATTTAGATTTTTCTATTACGTTGTTGATAATAGATAGTCAACTAACAAGTTAACAACAACACTTTACTATGTATTTATTGTTAATGTTGCCAGCATAAAGCGGCGGATTTGAAACTTGTCAGATTTCTTTATCAGAGCACCCGTGGTGTTGGAAGTCATAGCAATGCTTACGTAGCGTATAAGACAATGACAAAATAAAAAAATAATAATAGGACAGGTGTATACCGAAACGTAATCGTAAAATCAATTAATTGTAACCAACAATAATCGTTTCGATAGTACTGGATTAGCGTAAATCATTTTTTTCTGAATAATCCTTATTCTTATCCTTAACCTAACATAGTATAAAACAATAACGCTTTTTTATGTTTGTCGCTATATATGCTTGAATCTTTAAAACTACGCAACGGATTTTGAAGCACTTTTCTTAATAGAGTGATTTATAAGGAAGGTTGTCATGTATAATACATTCATAATATAGTAGAGTAACACTGATAATTTAGAGGTTATTTATATGATGTCGTAAAGTGTTATTTTTAGCACTTACATTGCAAACGCTGCCTGATTTTCGGATTTGATTTATAAAATGCGAAGCCGGGGTGAGTCGCTAGTATCTTATAAAAAGGTATAGAACATCGAAAGTATTTGAATTCTCTGGTTTCCCTTCAAAACGTATAAGTATTTGAATATTTAGCCTGTCGAGAGGCGTAAAGTTAAGGAGGAGGTTATTTTTGTTCTAGCTGTCACATCTTAATGATTTCTTCAAAATATATTAATTCTCATAGCTTTTAAAACATCAATGTTTTAGCCAATACCATTACCTACTTAAAGTAAGTAGATATAACAAGTTATTTATTTAAAAATATGTAATCTCTAATGACTCAAGTTTCAATGTTAAATTATGTATTGTACAAAAATAACATATTTAAATAATTTATACTTATAACCTCCTTCGGCTGGAAGTCGATTAAAAATACGCAAAATGACAATTTTTCAAAATTAGGTCGTGTTCACAATAACAAACACTTCTTGTATCTATTAATAATTTTAACGACGACCTCTCTGTTATTGATTGAACTTTTATTTTTTGATTGATTTACAATTTAGTCAATTTACTTTATAACTATGTCAACGTTATTTGTAGTACTAACGTTTCATATTAGCTTTTATTTCAAAAGTTAATTGTTTGTGCTTAAACATAGTTCGCTTATAAACAAACTCTACCAATATAACTCGCCTATTTAGGCGCCTGTCTGGCTAATTTAACCCAAATAATATTGCAGAAAATTGCTATAGTCGTCCAAGAACATAACTGTTATGTAAAAATGTTGGCAAGGATTAAGAAGCTAAGTCTTTAGAGGCAGTAGCCGGTAGCCAGGGGTAGCGTAAGTTCGACCCTGACCGGGGTAGCGTGGCGCGATCGCCGACAGTCGCACATCGATCGCTCACCCCTCCACCTCCTGACGCAAGCCCCCCTTGCGCTCCATCACCCTCCCCGATATTACTTTAAACTTAATCGATCCACTTAATGTATTACTCTACTAACCCAAAAATTAAGTATTTAGATTTAAAAGCCTATAGAAAGGAAGTTTTAATCGGATGAATTCTAAGGCTACTGAAGGCGCTATTTACAAAAGACACGCTCGAAGATTTTTTGAGCTCATTATTTTCGGAGATGCACTTAGAACGGTCAAAGACCCATAGACCCATAATCACTGTAGCCACCGAAGCGGCACGTCCGGTGTTTGCTAGTTTGTTCTGAAGTGGTAAGGCGATGATTAGTAGAAGTTATAGAACAATTAACTTTAATGCCCCTTCAAATATGTTTTATCACAATTTACATCTTATTTTGTTGGTCCGAAGGTGGACCCAACCGGAGTATTACTTGGAGGATACAAGAGCTTTGCTGGTCACATATATAAAATGTAAAAAATATTTGATAAAAAATCGCGTAATTGTTAAACATTACTTGATCGATTATAACAGAGGGGAAGCTTAAATCCGTTTCCGTTTCTTAAGTTACCGGATGTCTATGAGACTATCAATAAATGTAAACAGACAGTGAAGCATATTTCTTTTCTACAGTGTGTTTCCACTGTTCAATCTGTATTTCTTTCTAATATTTACTCCATGTAAAATTAATTAAATTAAAAATCTTTAACATACTGATTTACTTTTTTAATGTATTATTGTTGCAACCTGTTATTTCTGCCTGCTCAGTCTCAACCCTCGTGTACGGTCCCAGCAGGGCCTTGCTCCACAAACTATTTTTAATTCAAGGCCTTTGCCAACGGATGGATAAAGAAAAGTTAATTTTATGAAAGATGACTATCATGTTTGTACATCTGTCAAATATTTCCACATACTCGCACTATTTTTGTATTTATTTAATGACCCTGTTTCCGTAATTACTATTGTGCCGTGGCGTTTGTCCGATTATGAAAAAAAACAACATTTGACGTCAACGAAATTTTACCATAATTGTGTTTTTTTTTCGTTAAATTAAAGTTCTCTGTGGCTATAAATGTGTGTTTAGGATTTGTTGCTATTATTTCGCACGGATATTGAACAGGTTAGGAAGCTTATTGGCGTAACCAGTTCTGAAATGAGAGTACACACACGCGTTGAGGTGCCGCGGGTTATTTTAGTCTGAACTTTACCCGGAGTTCGTTTCTTGTCGTTCGATCTTTCTTCAATCAAACACTCATGTGGGCGCTTTATTGATGACTAGCTGTAGTTCGCGACTTCGTCCGCGCGAAATTAAAAATATAGCCTATGTTACTCGGGGATAGTGTAGCTTTCTAACGGTCAAAGAATTTTTGAAATAGGCCCAGTAGTTCTTGAGTTATTTCAATACAAACAAAAATACAAAGTCTCTCTTTATAATATTAGTATAGATTATGTCTGCGTCCTTTTAGAGTTTGAACCTAATTTTTCGAGAAATCCACATAACGTTTATAACACTGTTGTCTTTGAGTTAGAGTGCCTATGTGACAATAAGTGACCGTCTGTTTTGATTCATAAAAGGATCCTTTCAAATAACGTCCACAAACAAATCAAAAATGTCTACAATCCGTTATCGGTACATTGAACTTACTTAGATGATGGTTAACAATTCAATCACGTACGTATCAACACCTCTACGTAGGTGTACCTTAAAGCTTTGAATTAATCATTTATTTATAAGCACAGTGAGTTTCCAATAAAAAAAGCAAGCAAGATTACGGCCGAATTTTCAAATGCCACTCTAATATTTAAGAGCGTCTTAAGATGTAAATTCCACTCGTTTATTTTAATACGATTTAGATTTTAAGGGACGCTTAAATTTGAGTGGCTTTTGAACATTAGGCCGTTAGTCATCATTCTCAAGAAAAAAGTTTGTTCGAGAATTATAGTTGTTTCATGTTGGAGATAATAATAATTATAATTACCGTTTGTCTCGGCGAATGTGGGAATGTAATTAAGTTTTAATTACAATAATGGGGAAGTTTTTACGCCACTACAGTTAATAATCTGAACGATGTACGTTTGTTGATTGAAATGCGTGGTCTTAACGTGTTAGATCTAGGATGTGTTTTGAATTTTAAGATCAAGGCATGTCTTTATCATATACTCGTATAACTGCGAAGTTATATTATAGAGAAAATATCTATTTAGCCGATTCTTGCACACTACTCTTGCTTCTTCATAACGTTTCTTCATATATCCAATTGATTGAGACTGACTCCCAATGCCCATTAAAGTCCAGTGTACGACGGCGGGAAAGATAGTTGGGGTTGACGATTAACAAATGTAAGTAGAACGCCACGCCATCTGCTCTACAAAAACCGGTAATTTGAAAGTCTAATAGAATAAATATTTTTGTAAGAGGCAATGTTTGGTTACATTTTTTCTGTATTAGTTTTGCGATCCAGGATTTTTAGGATTTTTGTTTAATCGATGACGTTTCCATGGTGTAGTACAAGTATACACTGCAGTAGGCGCAAGGCTGTTTCTTCTTCATTTAATTATGGGATTAGCTCAGCTTGCGTCGGCACACGTAACGCCGCGCCGGCTAGCGGCTACAGTCGCCGCATTGCTGTAGAATTCAAATCGGACGATAAATATTACATTAGGCATCTACTGTTAGTTTTCACTTATAGATATATTTACAACATATTGATTTGTATGTTTTTTTAAAGTTAATGTTATGATAACAACTGTACAGTTACCCTATGGGCTTCATTAGACCGAATTTGCGATAAAAACGGAGATTTTACGTCGGCATAAGTAGGTTTTTATCGCGAACTCGGTGTAATGAAGCCCTTTGTGACAGTTACAATTTTGCAGATGATAATTTTAGCAAATATATAGGTGGTTTAAATTGCAGTAGTAAGTGGGATAACAAAATGTTAGGAGTAGTAGAGTTTGCTCATACAATTGGTCACCAAAATTCTAAACAAATTAACAATGAGAGATATATTTTATTCACGTTTAAAACTAGATAACTTTCTGTTTCTGCTTTTGTCGAGATCTAGTTTACCATATTATCTAGTCGTACGTCATGATAAGAGTATTGATTGATAAAATCAATACACGTTTCCTACAGCCGGTCTGTTCACATGTTTGTGGTGCGTATTGTTATATACAAGCGATAGTCGACCGAATTGCACGGACTTAAGTGTGACAATTGCATGAAAATATTCATTGTTGGCGCATACTGATATTTCTCTTCAATAAATATTTAATACAGACATTTACGTCGCAAATGTGTTTTTTTACAGATATTCGTCTGGTATTATAATATTCTTGATATAATTTATCATTGTACTTTGCAATTTTTTAAGTTTTTTTCAACGTAAATACCGCCACAAAAGAATTATGTGGATTGAAACTTTTTGTGTACTTTTAATTATCACTGATTGATCGTTAACATAAAAAAGCAAAAAAAAAACTTTTAAATGACACATCTTTAAGAATACTTTATTCATTAATAACTTGTACATTGTTCTCAGATTCCTCTGGCGGTATGCAAACGGCATCATCAGGTCGAAGCGCTGGGGCCGCCAGAACGCCACGGTGGCCGAGCTGTTCACGCAGAGGGCGCTGCGGAACCCAGACGCACCTTGCTTCATTGTGGTCGATGACCGCACGTGGACATTTGGACAGGTTATATAACAGATTTTATAATAATCATTTTTTTGTGTTTTCAATCGGCATTACTAAATGTAGAGTAGGTAAGATTTTTAGAGTAACAGGAATTATAGAGGTACCCTAGGGATTATAGGACCGATTGCTCGCATAAAACAGCCTTACGCCGAAGCAAAATCGCCGTTTTTATTGCGAACTCGGTCTAATGAAGCCCTTAAAACTGCTACAAATTAGCAATTAAGTAAGTACGTAGAGTTGAATTAAATTAAATTTTGTAGATGGCGGAGAAGTCGAACCAAGTGGCCCGTGTTATGCAAGAGCACGTTGGTTTGAAGCGCGGCGACGTGGTGTGCGTGTTCATGCCCAACTGCGGCGAGTACGTGTGGAGCTGGCTGGGCATGGCGAAGGTGGGCGCGGTGTCGGCGCTCATCAACAGCAACCTGCGCCACAAGCCGCTGCTGCACTGCATTCAGGTCGCTAAGGCGAAAGCGATCATATTCTCCGACACTCTCGCCGGAGGTATGTACACACTATTGTTTAATTTACCCTCATTTTAGACATTGTCAGCATCTAGGATTATAATGAGAGACGTAGCTTACACTATGATTAAAAGAATTTAAAGGTTTTAAGCAAATTAAGTATTAGTTCTGAAAAATAAGTACATATGTTATAAAAAGTGTAGCAATTATTTAAATGGTACAAAAGGTAGATATATTGAACTATGTCCTCGTAAAAGAATGCTTTTGCATTTAATTACCATTCGAACGCAAATACAGAAAGAACATTCGAGTATGCACTTATTTATAAATGTGGAAATAAATACCTACTTATAAATTAAATTTGACATCGTTTAAAATAATTTGTATATGAGCAGGAAAACTATAGCAATTTATGTGTTTTTAATATTTTATGCTTTATAAATAAATAATAATATTTACATAAATCGTTGTATGAAATTTAAGGAATTGGAATTTAATCGTAATTCATATTATTGATACGCAACGCTTGTTATATTATTTACAAACAATGGAAGTTAATGAACTGAATGGACTAAATAAAGGTTGTCATTGTAATTATTGAAATAGACAGCGTAATCATAATGATACGTTTGCACAGCGTACTTGTATGTCATGAAAAAATACTTACAGCGGAGGTGCATAAGATGCTAAAGCATACTTAGATTTATGAAATACTATGTAGATGTTGTGGGCGACTTCGTTAACGTGGAATTAAATAATATAGCCTATGTTACTCCGGTATAATGTAGCTGTCTAATGGTAAAGGAATTTTTGAAATCGGCCCAGTAGTTCTTGAGTTATTTCAATACATACAAAAATAAGTTTCTCTCTTTAAAATATTAGTTTATACAACTATAATCTTAACAAGTAATTAAAGAAAAAAGCCACTAGATTTCTTTAATTTACATTGATTTTTGTTTAACAGCAATAGACGAAGTCCGTGACCAGTTGCCGGCGGAACTGAAACTGTTCCAATTGTACGGTGAATGCAGGGCCGGTGTGATAGACTTCGGCGCGGAGATGGACAAGCACCCGCCGGAGTACCCGATAGTGGTCGATAAGCCGCAGTATAAGGACACGCTGCTCTACATCTACACGTCGGGCACCACCGGCATGCCTAAAGCAGCTGTGCTGCCTAACTCTAAGTAAGGAACTCTCTACAAATCATAGTATTGTAGTCGCTAGAGTTGACACGTGTTGAAGAAGTATACTCTTATATTTGTCGTGCCAAGTTAAATGTCTTACGCTTTTGATTTAGGGCAAACTACTCATGAAGTACTTTTGAAGTGCACATATAAGGGTATTGTGTAGGCGACATTACGGATGTTATTTGGCAATTTTTATTGCAAAGTTATTATCGCTTACATTTGTTTTATTAAAATGCCGACTATTGTTGTAATGAACGATAACACATAACGACCTAAATAATTCGTATCAACACAATACGTTGGACATTGCGCAGTCTGCGTCACATACAAGACCTACTGAACTTTGAGTTTTAAGTGAACCCTGAGTTCATTATGAACTCTGACTTTAATTTACCTTAACGGTAAATTGCAATGAAATTGTTTCATTCGATTGATTTCAGTTCGTATGTCTATTGTTTTCACAAGTGTTGTGACGTCACGAGGTTGCCTCGCGCTGTGCTACAGAACGTACTATGACTATTTTTGCCTCCACTTGGGAACAAAGATTTTATTTTTATCCGATGAATTTATTAGCGCTGTACAATGTGATTGTCGAATGTCGAATGGCACACGAATACTTTAATAGATGAAGATAGAAGTAGCATTTTACTTGTATTTATAACAAGGGATGTAGACTAAGAAGAAGCTATGTGCGTACATAACTAATTGGATTAGTATTCCCAGCGTTTTCATAAAGTAATTTTCCGTAGATAAAATTTTTAACTATATTATTTTACGATATGACAAAGTAACAAAAATATTAAATAATATTACGCAATAAAATTCAAGTGTCGTGATCAATGGTAAAATATATTAAGTACATTAAAATAACACCTCCGCGTGTCGAGTATGATATTAACAACCTTGTTAGGCACAATTGGTTATAACTTTAATGAGACGTTTTTTATATTTTTTTTTTGTTTTATTTAGCGGCTTTTAACCGTGTTTTCATACGTGGTTTCTTAGGTTGTTCTTTTGTTCTGTTTTGATGATTCATTCGATAGTTTTGACACTTTTTGAGGTAGACAGACCATGCCCATTGCATATTAGAGACACCTTTGCTAAAACATATTATCAACAGATGATAGGATATGTGTAAGACGTACTTTAAGACCACAGTTAATTTGACTTGCTATGTGTTGATGTACTTGAGTCTTATATTGTTTGTACTTGGCTCTTATACTCTACAAGTATGTGTATCTGTCAGGTACCTGCTGGTGGTGGTGGCGACGGTGCACATGCTGGGGCTGCGCAGCTCGGACCGGCTGTACAACCCGCTGCCGCTGTACCACACGGCGGGCGGGCTGGTGGGCACGGGCGCCGCGCTCGTCGACGGCATACCCTCCGTGCTGCGCGCCAAGTTCTCCGGCTCCAACTATTGGACGGACTGCATCAAGTATCAGTGCACGGTCAGTTCTGTTAATGCCATCTAGCGGACTCTCGAAGAACTACGAATTACTCATTAGTAACTGTTGTTTTGGTCAGGTGGCGCAGTACATCGGCGAGATGTGTCGCTACCTGCTGGCGCAGCCGCCGCGGCCGACGGACGCGCAGCACCGCGTGCGCATCATGGTCGGCAACGGCATGCGCCCCGCCATCTGGCAGCAGATGGTCGACAGGTACACGACATTGACGCCCTCTATATCAATAGTGGAAACTTACAAAATATTGGCTGTATATCGAAGTTTCTTGATGATGAATTTTGGTGGACAGTAATTACAGAAAAGAATTGTTTAATCCGCCTACAAGTGTGTATTGTTTACTTTGAATTGACCCAAATACTAATGTTATTCATAAATAAAGAATAGATTGTGTAAACAGATGGCATTGTAATGATTACAAATGTTAATTGTCTTTATTTAGGTTCAAAGTGCCCCAGATAAACGAAATCTACGGCGCCACTGAGGGCAACGCTAATATCAGTGAGTATTCACACACATGTAACGACACAAACATAGCCAGGAAACAATGAATAACTAATTGAACTTTGAAGACATTGTCACTTCCCCAACAATCAGTCTCATTATAGATTAAAGCAAATAATTATGGGACAATAAGTCGTATGTTTATTTAAAAATGAAGACGAAATGTTATCAACGAACTTTGAATTCAAATGTGTTCCATAATCAAAATTAAATGTGTATTCTAGTAAACGTGGACAACAAGGTGGGCGCGGTGGGCTTCCTGCCGCAGCTGGTGCCCACCTGCCTGCACCCCATCGCCCTCGTGCGCACCGACGAGCAGGGCCAGCTGCTGCGCGGCGCCGACGGCTACTGCGTGCGCTGCCAGCCCAGTCAGATATTACATTATTATTAGACGAAGTTATGCGAATTAATGTACCATTATGATATCTGTAACTACAATACCTCTGTCCACAGACGAGCCGGGCATGTTCATAGGGCTGATTGCGCAGGGCAACGCCTCCAGAGAGTACTACGGATATGTTGACAAGGTAACGTCTTGGATATCTCTTTTGGCAGTAGTATTATGACGTAAACCCTTATTTATTAAATTCGGGTTCATATAAATGTGTGACATTGTGAGTAAATCGGAGTGTGCATGTTTGCAGAGCGACAGCAACAAGAAGCTGGTGCGCGACGTGTTCCGCGCGGGCGACGCGGCGTTCGTGAGCGGCGACATCCTGGTGGCGGACGAGCTCGGCTACCTGTTCTTCCGCGACCGCACCGGAGACACCTACAAGTGGAAGGGAGAGAACGTCGCCACCGCAGAGGTGGAGGACGCGCTCATCGCCGCCCTCGCGCGCCGCGACTGCGTCGTATACGGCGTCTCGGTAACTAAAACCACTATTGCTTACAATTACTTGCGATTTGTACACTTTAATACGTTATATTTTATGTATATTTGTGTATGTTGTATGCAGATCCCGCAGACGGAGGGTCGCGCGGGCATGGCGGCCATCGCGGACCCCGAGCGATCGCTGGATCTGAGCAAGCTGGCGCGAGACCTCGACCTCTCGCTGCCCTCGTACGCGCGCCCGCTCTTCCTGCGCATCAGGAACGATATCGAGATCACTGGTCAGTCGCATCCCCGCATTGACTCATGAGTCGACTTCGTCTACATACTGCGACTTGTTATAACGTTATTGTTTTTATCAGGTACATTCAAACTAAAAAAGCTGCAATACCAAAAGGAGGGCTTCGATCCTGACGTGATAAAGGACCCGCTGTACTTCCGCGCGGGCGCAGACTTCGTGCCGATCACCTCGCAGCTGTTCAGCGACATCTGCAACGGCAGAGTGAAGCTATAAGCCGGCGGCCGCCCCCGCGCCGGCGCGCCCTCTAGTGACGTGTCCTTAGAACTAATGTGCGGTGACGACGACATAACAGTTTATCGTTACAATCGAATGTAGTACACAATAATTTTATTCTCACTCTTGTGTTTAGTAAAATCATTGGGACGTTTAAACCAAATAAATGTGATGTTAACCATAATGTATTTATTATCATTTAAATATGGTCCAAGACCATGGAAAACTGATATGGATGAGTAAGAGTGATAAACATTGATGGTTAGTTAGAAAAGGTAATGAGAAATTGCTAATGACTATTCGGTCCGTCTCTGGGAGGTTGAGGCATTTTTTGAAGACAATACAATTTAAGATTATCTTTTTTGTGCATTTCAACTTCATGGCCAGCGTTATAATATTTAGAGGCACCATACTAAGCTAGCTCTTATTCAATTTTTACAAACAAGTTCTTGCTAGAAGTATACAATATTTTAGACTCGTCAATCCTTACGAAATAATTTAAACATTTTTATAATTCTGATAGTCTTAGAAAATAACTTTT
The DNA here is from genome assembly GCA_013186455.1 of Papilio dardanus tibullus. Taxonomy (NCBI): domain Eukaryota; kingdom Metazoa; phylum Arthropoda; class Insecta; order Lepidoptera; family Papilionidae; genus Papilio; species Papilio dardanus. Next base: position 541,006 of record QDHC01006619.1, on the reverse strand, counting down.
CTATAGTCTACATTATAGCCATCCCATTTTTAAGAGTCCTTCATATTCTAAATTATTTCAGTACCTAATTAATATTTGCCATTTTTAAATTATCATAGTTTGAATTTGCGCCCTTTTTGACAAAATCGTAGTAAAACATTCCGCGTTCTAGTCTTATAAGCTATACTTTATAAGGTTCCTACCGGGTTATTTTTATTAGTGTTTTAGTCGAATTTCTTTTTTTAAATCTTACGGTGACGTAGATAGCGAATACATGGTCTGTTGTGCCTTGTAACAAGGACGGCATTGTAGATTTGCGTATTTTATTGCTCCTAAATTATATTGTAAGTTGTAAATAAATAAAGTTGTTAAAATGCAAAATTTTGTTTTATTTACCGTAACTAAAGTCTGCAGACGCTCAGTTTTAACAGTTAGACCGCGCAGTTAAAACTGACGTGTGTAGGTACAACAGAACTGTACAGTTCGACTGTGCAGCTCAAATTGACGAGAGTACGTCACCGCTGCACAGTTAAAACTGTACAGATAAAAAACTGAAGCAGCTTAACGGCCGGTTTAATATGCAAACATAATCCTATTAGATCGAGTTCGCGGAATAAAGGGAAAATTTGCTTCAATGTGTGTCCGTTTTCTGCGCGAGATCGGTCTATTGAAGCCGTGGGGTAATGATTTTAAATCGAACGTCAATATTATTTTGAAATGATCTGGCGTAATCGATTGTTATTGTAAGTCGACTAACGGCCGGTTTCAATATCGAACGATCGATTTGACATTGTGACAATCCAAGATTTTATTCGATCTTCAGAGTAGTGACAATCGGTGTTTCAATAACAACAATCGCAAAACGCCAGTTATTTCCGCGAACTAGATCTAATGAAGCCGCAGAGTTAGAAAAACGGTAATTTCTGTTGACAAATGTCATATCATTTTCCTTTTCTTTTAAATACTTTAAACAAAGAGATCTTATTCATAAATCAACTGCTGGTTAATAAAACCGGATTATGTTTGCATATTGAAACCGGCCGTAAGCCCTTGAGACTTCGATTTGATGTCGTTGCCAAATGTGTTACCACAACACAACCACTGACTTCACTAATGATTCGCTAGAAAATTGATACTATTAAAATTAACTCATCTTTCTGCTTTATTTGGTGTGAATTTAAATAAAACACATTTTAAATTAAATAAAAATTTATTTGATACGAAAAATAAATAACCATTGGAAAGATACTTAACATAATCAGTATATCTTTTAAAAACTCATTTTCAAACATAATTATATATTTTAACAAATTACACCTATACAAATAAAGCAAATATTTTAAAATAAACGTCTGAATCTATCACACAAAAAAGACGTACAAAATTAAGCGTCAGACATATCTTGAACAAGCTAGACTAGATTAAATCAAATTTAATATTATTTTTTGCTTTACAATCAAACCTGGACAAGGGAGAGCGATATGACTCTCGCTTAAAGAGGTTTCTCTCTAATCCGAGTTACTACATTATGTAGGTAGCTCGTCGGAACTATACGTAAGGCTTAATAAATTATGTACAAGAATTACCTAATAATGTATCAACGAACTATTTGTGTACAAAATATTATTTATTAAATGCTGCCATTGTCTTTAGGAAGCAATTTTTTACGATATGTTAAAATTTATATCAAAAAACATCATTCATAAGCATTTTAACCAAACTAAGTAATGAAGGCAGTGTCCTTTAATTTATTTTATTTTATTCAGTAAAGCCGCAGACGTTCAGTTTTAACTGTACAGTTCGGCTGCGCAGTTAAAACTGACGTGTAGGCAAAACTGAGAACTGCACAGTCTATCTGCACAATTAAAACTGAGTGTGCAGTTTTCAGTTTTACTTACACACGTCAGTTTTAACTGCACAGTCGAACTGTACAGTTTAAACTGAACGTTTGTTGCTGGCTTAGACAATGCAATAAACGAACGTATAATTCGTAAAAATAAAAAAGTACACTCACTTTACAAATAATTATTATGTTGTGCCCTACAACCGAACATTTTATACAAATATTAAGAAGCCTACTATACAACACTACAAGATTTTAATCTGTATTCATTTTAAATATACACCACGGCTTCATTACACTGAGTTCGCGCAAAAAATGGAGATCTTGCTTCGGCGTTAGGGCGTATTTTGCGTGACATCGGTCTAATGAAGCCTTCGGGTTACCAGAAAGTTCGCAAATAAATTAGAGTTTCGTTTTCTTAAATGATATTTTAAACTCTTATACAAAATAATACTTTTTTTTTCAGCCATTCGATTATTACGTTAAATCTAAATACTTAGTGTTACTTTTAAATTATTATTTTATTAACTAATTAAAGTGAGATAAACTCAAACTACATAATTTGGAAGAGCACCAGAAAGATTGTTGGGGAAATAATATTATTTAATATAATTTTATATCAACTAAATGTATGAAGACTATTGCTTGAACCTCGTGTGAGCCTGTTGGTAACAAATGCTAATTTAATTCACAAACTTATGACTTTCAACAGTCGTTGCTGCGATACGGGGTCTAAAACACCTCGTGTCATGCTTACGACGCAGAAAAGTGTAACTGTAACCCTACGGCTTCATTGGACCGAGTTCGCGATATCAACGGAGATTTTGCATTGGCTAAATCCGTTTTTATCGCGAATCCGGTCTAATGAAGCCGTAGGGTAAATATTATACATTCTGTAATTAGCAACCAGTCCTAAAAGTGCATGTTGTAAGCTGTTCTTAATAATAAGCTTTATTAGGCTTAAAACTCCTCTGTTGTCGCTTGTCGGTTACAGTAGTGACCGAGACGAAACAAAATCCTGTCAAAGCTGCTATTTTTTCATACTGCTGCCTTTAAAACTGAAAAGAAAATATTTCTTTAACAACAAGCTTATTTGAGTTATATTTGGTTGACTACTTTTGTCACAAAATATGTAAAACCTACATATAGATCGACAAGAATAACTCAACCGGCGAGCATATATCATACTAATTTATGACAGCTCACTAGTGCCTCCCTGTCAATGTCACAAGAGTACTGTATTTTTCTTTTTTGTTCTTTTCTAACACATTTTCCGATAGAACTGACCGCGATAGCAGCGTCTCACCCTGTTATAAATCCTTGTTTGCCATAGATGAATAAGCAGATCTGACAGTTATATGTCATACTGACAGCTAGTGACCCACATTTATACCAAATATATGTAACGTGACAAAGACAGTGACATAGATCTTTGGACCTTTTTTCGCCCAGAAGCCGGGACCCAAACATATGTGAGGAATCATATGGGATTGTTGCGTTCAAAGTGAATTTTGGATGAACTAAGGCCAAAAGAGATGAGTTTAAAGCCGTATGTGTGTTGCACACACATAACTGAGACGTATGTATAATGCATTTTTTGTCCTACTATTATTAGGAGTTCTATACTTTTCTCTT
>QDHC01006619.1:508825-520334 GCA_013186455.1 Papilio dardanus tibullus | reverse complement strand
GCTTCTTGCCGGGCTCCGAGGTCGCGCTCGCCGCCGGCTGCTGCGCTGCGGCGGCCGTCTACGTGAAGCCAAGCGTCGCAGGACGGGACAGAAACAATAACGATGTAATAGATGCACAGAATACACCTAAAGCTCGGCGTAAGGTGATATTATGCGAAAGAGAAAAAAATTAAAAGTAAAGCGTGAGTGCGACGGAAGCGTGGCGCAAGTGTAGGCCGCGGGCAAACCGAACGGAACGGAACAAGCTCTGCGAACATAAGCGGCGTCACGGCGGGCGAGACGAAGCAGAAGAAGAGAAGCGAGAGCGAGGCGAGAGCGTGCAGCCAGGTGGCGTACCGCGCCGCGCGCCTGCGCCTTAAGGTGCGCCTGCAGGTGCAGGGGAGGGTGGAAATAGCGGCAGGGGTCGCGGACGCAGCGGCCCTTGACGGCGTCCATGCACACCGTGACACAGCCGTCCTCGTGCGCAGCCACCGGCGGCGGCGGGTGCGCGAAGCGACACTCGGACTCGGCGCGCTTGCACGCGCCGCGCTGGAACTCCCGGCACACCTGCACCACCACACACGCCTCACACCGAGCCCGCCGCTGCGCCGTCGCTACCCCTCTACCCCATCCCACCGCTAGCGGCCTCACTTCACGTCCACTCCACTTCAAACCACGCGCCTAATCCTTTTACTATCTATTTACTTTTTGTGACGTATCTTACAAGATAGACGATAAACTCGCTAGCTACCAAGTCAGCAATCATTATTATTGAGAATGCAATAATTTCGGGATTAAAATATGGAGAGTAGGAGTAAAAAGTCGATCTCACCGGACGCCGCTTCGAATTAGTCGAGTTTATTATATTTGGGGTTTAGTTTATTTTACGCATCCGTCGCATATTTATACAGTTAAGGTAACGCTTTGCTTAAGTTTATACAAGATTGTCGGGAGCTACACGGTTATCGGATATTAAGCACGTGACACCGCACTGTTGATGCAAATCGATTACATTGTTTAACATATAATTTTGCAAATAATTAAATGAAAAGTTACAAGAGAACCGAAAGTGTCAGGAAATCGATATTGCAGTAAGAGTGCGTGCCTTTTTCCGGGAGGGTAAGCGAGTGCTGGTCGCGAAGCGCACGCGGGCGGGCGGGGCCAGGCCGCCCTCGCACCACAACACACGGGGACAGTTATGGGCATCTTAGCCGAAAATCGCAAAGGAGACCGACAATGTTATAAAATGTTTTAAAATACTCGTAGGAACTTAAAAAAAGGAGTGAAAGAATTCAAAGTAATTTGTCGGTCCCCCGCACACGTGGCAACATCGGAAAGCACTACGCGGGTCAGGGGCGAGACAGAATAATCAATGTAAGATGTATGTAATGTAGGGAGGTGGATGTGGAGTGCAGGTAGGGGGCTTACCTCGAGGCGGTCGGTGCGTGGCAACTTCTGCTGCAGTACGGGCTGCTGCATGACGCCCAGCGGCGAGGCGGCCGCGGCAGCAGGGTCGTGGCCCAGCATGGCGGGCACCAGCTGCGGAGCGTAGTACTGCGCGTACGTCGAGCCCACGCCCGGCACGCCGGACAGGTACGGCGATGTCGCCTGCGCAACATGGTAACACTACCTCAACATAGTGAATCTCCGTTTCACCGCTATCTCCTATACATACATTTCATTTCTATGAATTTATTTGCAAGCACAACCTTTAAAATCACTCTACAAAAGCAACCATTACCGGTGACGCGTTACGTTACAGTGTTAATTATATTGATTAAATCGTTAGTTTACTTTAGCTAAAATAAGCTGTCGCATGCATCTTTAGAAAGATTTGAAAAATTAGTTAGGTAAACGAAGCAGTACGGTATTTTGTCCGTCTAGCTATCCACCGGCCACCACATAAAATACGGATAAGGAATAAAGGGGCGGAGAGTGGGTAGGGGCAAATGCGAGTCGTATATGTATATTGAGCAATGCGACGTACAGAAGTATACGTAGAGTATACGGGAAGGTGGTGGCGCTCGGTAGCCGGCGGCGCTGCGAGGCGCTCGGCGGCGGTTACCTGCGGAGCGAGCAAGGCGAGGGTGATGGGGTCCAGCGCGGCGAGGTGGCCCGCGGCCGCGCCCGCGCCGCTCACGCCGCCCACCTCGACACAAAACCACAAAAACACGCTACTCATCGTGCGCGCACACCACTCCGCCCTCTCCGCGTCGCTGCGCGCACCATCCTCTCCTCTCCTTTCTCCTCCTCACCTTGCCTCTCTATTAGTGTCTATTACAGGACGGACATGCGAGTAGCGACACCGAGGTGTGACGGGTCGCGGCCTTAGCGAAAGTGAGAACAGTGAGGAATATGACAATATCGGTGATTAAATTTGCAGTACCACTTTTACCCAGTTCATACAAATGTGAGTAAGTTCGGAGAGTAGTCATGCCGCTTAAGGAACAAATTATACAAACATGCTCAAGCGAGTGTGGAGCGATCGGCCTTCGGTGGCGAAGTTTAAGTTGTGCCCGACGGTGTGACTGTCACAAGACCTCGCTCACAGATACTCTTTCGGATTCGTTACATGGTGCCATCTCTCTCTCGTTGCGAAACTTTAAATTAAGCAACTCAACTCTTCGTAAGAGCTTCACTTCAAATAAAGTTAGTAAATTACCATTAACGTTTAACATGTGAGTTCCTAAGTTGACTTCGCAAGTATGTAGTTAATTTAGTCGTCTAAAGAAAACATTACATTTCAAATGTACTAAATTACTTGGATGACGCTGAGACTCCGCACGGCACAACTTAAACTGGATGCTTTCAAAACTCTACGTGTTTTATTAAGTAGAACGCTTAAAGGGTACAGGATAGCGAGTACACCGAAAGCTGCGTGTTGCGTGCACTGAGTACGTACCTAATGAGGACCGATCGCTCGAAGCGTTAGTTTAGAGCGAGAATGAGAGTAAAGCGGCGGTACTAACCACTGCCGGCACCTGGCCGGGCAACACCTGCCCGGGAGTGAGGCCCATCTGCTGCATCAGGGCGTTCTTCAGTGCGAGATGGTTCCGCCCGTTGATGAGCAGCTGGTCTTTGAGGTGCTGCGGCGGGTGGAAATACTTGCAGGGCGGCTTCTCGCGGTTACACCGACCCTGGAACATGTAAAACATATTGGTTTTATCACCAAGAGTTTAAACTAATGAAATGTTTCAGTAAATACAGTCATATGTAGGTAAATGGACGGCCAAAAAATGAAGTATAACAGTATATTTTTGTTTTGGAATGTGGTATTGTGAAAATCGGCGAATAAGCATAGTTATGTAGTTACATTATTGTCAGTTTTCATAATTCATATTCCAATATATTGTAAGTCTTATAGACCCCGGTAAGTCGCTATTGAATGTATTATTATACCCAATTCAAAATATTACGTCATACGTGCCTTATAGTTGCGGGAGCACCGCGGGCTGTATGCGTTCATTTTTGGCGTAAATGAGGCGAGAGATAATTGCCTCTCTGAATCGAACCCTCTGCCGCATCCGTCTATGATGATTTATTTACATCCGCGTAATTAACTGTCGCACTACGTGACGGGAAGGGCTTCGCGGACGTTTTATCGCCACACGCCGGCGCCTCGCCACCATATTTTACGTTGAGAGAAAAAACGAAATAACGCTTATCGCATTTAAAAAGAAAATGTTTATGTACACAAACTGTATATGTATAAAACACTTTGCGTTCAAGACGAAGCCTCGCGCTGATAATGTCCTCTGTAACACTCCTAAGCTGTGTGCTGATTTATTGACTAACTTCGCTAGCGCAAGTAAGGTACAATTTTATTGAATTTCGTTAAGTTTTTATATGTGCAGTAACAGATTATAGTTTCTTTCCTTTATTTATGAATAACTATTTTTGTCTAAAACACTGCCGTTGTATGCAACATGGCCAATGCAACTGCGCAATGTACCTAGTCCAGGCTCCCTAAGCGGCTGCTCTAGTTATCATTAATTTCCTTAATTGTAAATTAACATAGATTTTATAATTTTTCCAGAGTATACAAGTAAAAATGAGAGGCGATGCCGTGAGTTAGAGCAGATGTTAAATATTTCGGAAGGTGATTATCGACGGCTCGGCGCTTTCATCTCGAACATGACAATCGTTCAATCACTTCGTAGCAGACACGTGAATGACGGATTGAAATGTCTCATTGAAACATTAAAAGCAAACAGTGCGACGCGGATCTTTCGCCGGCGTATCGCAACTAGGCGATGCGAATTTAGGATGTTATTAAACTTCGGCTCCATGCATACAACTGCTGGAGGGGCGGACGGTCGCATTTAGATTAACTTGTTACTGGCAGGCATAATGTTAGTAGGACGTTTCTCTCGCTCTAACTTGGGACGAAGTTATTTCCTTACTCGAAGTCGTCTATTTTAACCGAGTTTCGATTCCTAGCGTTTGTGAAACCCGAATGGATGATCACGAACTCGAATGATAACTATGATAACTCGGTCTATCGAATGCGATTTGTCGGCAGTGGCATTCGGCAATTATTAAGTTTACGGCTCGCTGAGGGTCAATGAGGAGCGCGCTAGTAAAGTGATTTGGAGTTCTGTCGCCAAAAGACAGAGTAGGTATTAATGACGCAACGGCGGCGGGTCAGCTCTGCCCACGTGTCGGCCCACTCGCGCACATTGACTATATTTTCCACGTATTGCTCACATCTATGATGTCATGTTTCGTTATAAACGGATTAAATATACAAATAGAAGTGGTCAGAAAACCGCAACAGCAATCGTTAGAACTTTAAGGAAAGTAAAAACTAAAGGATATATTCGTCTTAAATACTCCACTAAAAATGCATAGAAAACAAAAACAGGAAGCATGATCTTTCGAAGGCGCTTTAAATTTATTTGTTGTTCATTCCGATGCCCATGAATACAGTCGGGATGTCCATCGAATATCCCGATTGAATTAAGAGGAATTCACAAAACATGATTTGTCGATTACACATCGGACGCTTAACGACAGTTAGTGGACACATTTTGGAAGTTAACATATTTGTACATACAATACAATTTTAAAAATCAAAACCAGTAGTATTTACTTTAATCATAACCAAATGTAATAAAACGAAATTATAAAATGTAATTTAAACGAACCTTCGACTATTTATTTAAAATGGCCAACAATGAACGGGGTATAGTGAAAGACTGTGACGACTGTGTCAGGGCCGCCGGCGCGGTCAGCGCATTCGGGCGCTTAGATTCTAGGGATATGTTTGTTTTAGGAGCGTGCTCATTATTAAAGGCGGCACGGTGAACTTTGTCCGGGTACTGGATATCGGCAGCATGCAGGTACAGCGATTAGCGTGACGGATGCCCGCGCCGATACAAATGGCCTCGTCGCCGAGACGGATGGCGGCCCTCACTCGCCCTCTATTATCGCATTAATTGCAAGCCGATCGCTTCTGACTCAATGCAACTGCCTCTGTTAATTTAGATAAGCTTCAGCAATAATTTTCGAATTTATTTAAAGTAATCGAAAATGAAAAAAAATAATACTTATTTACGATTCTAGGAGTAGGAAAAATTGAGCAATAAATTAGCAAGTTGAAATTACTCGATGATAAGCTTTTTTATGTAAATAGGGTAATCTTAAAATATGGTGTATGTTATTTCATACGATGTTATTTAAGCTCTTACAAAACCTGGATAAACTATATTATGATTGAAAAAAAGTTTAGGAAAGATAGGGAGAAGTTTGCAAATATTGTGGGGAGCGCAGAGAGAGGGACGAGTGGTCGCGGGCGGGCAATAACCGGCCAAAACTAATAACATTTTTGTGATAGTGCGGAGCGCTTCCCTCGCCCTGTCCTTTAGCACACAACAATGAACACTTGCAACACAAAAGGAGATTTGGGAGTCAGTTTCTTCCCATCGTCAATTTTATTTTAGAAGGCAGGGATTTTGAACTTGTGTGTCCGAGGTCGGAGTTCTGGAATACTTTTGGAGAATGCAGAATCGACAAAACTCGGCACATAACGACAGGAGTGAATATGTCTCGACGACTCGAGTCATGCGGCGAGTGCACTCGGCAACTGTAGCGCGTATAACGAACGGCCCTTGAGTCGCCGTCCTCTGCGCCCTGCCACCACCATCTCTGTGTCTATTATTCTCAATTTAAATACATAAGTATGAAATAGGTGCGAAGTGCATGTGTCAATTCCGTTCATCTATACATAATCAATCGAGCATGGCGATATTGGATCTGCAGCACATATTGTGCATGCATGGAAACGTATAAATCAAATGGAATATCGAGAATACGTGGCGAGTGAGGTATGCCGGTCGCTAATCGATCTATCGATCACATCTGATGTATTGGCGACGCGCCGTCGACAGAGTGCGGTCAGCGTGACGCGCGCGCTATGCCGTACTAGACTATTTCACTATCGGCCGAGCCCACACGCGCTGCGACAAATCGACACGCGAGGAAAACAATGGGCGAATGATTCGATGAATGACACGCTCACGATGAGCCCGCCCCGCCACACTCCGGCCTCACTTGTACGCACCCGCGCCGCGCCTGTGCCGCTGCCAAAAATGTTTGTGATGTCAAACGCGGACGGGAATAGAAGCGACCGGTGAGATGTGCCAACTCCACCTGTATATAAATAAATGGAAACACTTTGTATAGCATCACACATACTGATAACTGAGGCACGTGCCTTCACTTTACAGATTTTCAAGAAAAGAGATAATGAGATTAAAATATAGTGCTACAGCAGCACCTGGCGTATTCTTCTATCTATTTAACTTTTGGTCAAATAAGGTATGTAACATTTTGTTACCCTTAATAATCTTAGGTATTCGTACACACAATCATGTCATCGTTTGTATTAAACTGTTCACATTCGCCAAGAAAATATAACAAAAGAAAATATGATCTCGAGCTGTTCCCGGAAGCCGCAAATGATTTTTTTGACAAGGCGAAACGAGGGAAAGGTGAAATCTAATTTGCAAAATTTTACGGTTGGGGTGGGAATCAGGTAAGTAAAGTCAATTTTGAATATAAGTAGAATTTGAATTTTAAATGATTTATAGAAGAGCGGGGGAGTATCTAATGAGCCGTCACGCGAGAGGGGCTCGTGTTTGCGCTCGCACTGCCCACACTTTCTATTCGGCCTCGTCTGTGACCGGTGCGACGCTGGGCACCGACCGCCCCGCTGCTGCGACGCTCGCGGCTCGAGCCTAGAACCCGCTTTCCGGTTCGCTTCCTTCTACTATTAAACTGTAAATATTTATTTTCCACGCCGAGGGAACAATACGAGCCGGCGCCGGGCAAAAAACACACTTTTGAAGAAGCCTTAAACTAAGAATTATTCACTCTGGTGAAGTTTCCAACAAGTTTGCATCGCGGTGCCGTAGCTTAACGTTAAAATATGCATTCGTGCGCGGAGTTATCTCGGCCACTTCTACCGCTCGTCGCCGCTGCAGCGCGCCGCCGCGGGCCGGTCAGCCGTTATTTATCCCGGCTTTAATATTAGTTGCCCACTTTTAAACGCTAATGTGAGACACAAACAATGCGTTGTTATCATATACGGCAGCACTAAAATTTTTAATTTTGCTCTTAGGTGGTGCACGCTCATGCAAATTAACTTTAAGGATATTTTAAAATGACTTTTGTCATGAAGTGTTAAAAATAAGAGTAGCGTTAAGCTGTAGGTAACATGAAAAGGATGGCCAGGGCGTTGTTTTAGAGCGAGGACATAGACAGAGGCGGCGAGAGATGGCGACTGCGAGATTAATGCAACGGAAGCAGGCTGGGCCTCTCCAGGTGTTTCATTAAATCGGGCGCGGCGCCTCGGCCGCTCGTACGGCCATTATGAAAGCTGGGAGCTCGAGGGCCATTCGCTTTAAGAACGCCCGCGCCACTTTGTAACGGCCTTAATGAACCTTGTTACTTATAGGCTCGCGTAAATTGCCTGTTTTGCTAGGGTGCTGACTTGCCAGAGGAAAATCACCGGGTCGGCGAACACTCGCTACACGATTCGCTTTTGGATTTATTTGTATATACTTTAAACGCTTCTATGCCCAATAACAGGCACAAATAATTAGTATTACATACAGTTTTAGGTAATTTATTGTGCAGTTTAATATATAAGCCCAATAATATCAACTGCGAAATCATACAAATTGATGGATGAATTGGTGGGAAGAACATTGTATACAAAAAACGTTATCAATATTTACTTACTCTATCTTAAACTTGTAGAAAAGTACTAAAACATAAAGTAACAAATTGAATTAGAGTGACTTGCTCACTTTATTGAATTGAGTTAAGATTTAATGCTCTGCCAGATTAGAAGCTAAATCAATTTGTTCGCATCTATAAGAGGTCACATGAATGTCGCCGGAGCGAGTGGCAAAATAAGCGTCATTAGAGCAAAGTGGAGGAGTGAGCTTACGGCACAGCGAGCGGATCCAGGCCGCCAGAGCTAACCGGTTTACTCAGCCCGATGCAGTAATTAGTGTAAGCAGTTCGACGGAGCGTCCTTCCGCTTCGCATGCTGTCATTACGTCAAATCGTTCACTCACGCTATTAAAAGAACTATGTTATTTTTTGGACACCAGTCAGTTACTCGTACTAAGACGTATTTGGTAACAACAATAGTTGCGCCTCGACAAAGAACGGTAACGGTATGTCTTGATTATAACACGAGTCAAACATGAGGACTGGAGTTTGAAATAAATAGCTGTGTGGAGAAATATCATAAATTCAATATCTTTGTTCGCTTGACACCTGAGCTAGGGATAAAACGACTAAAAATATAATACGATACCGTTGTATAGCACAGCTAACTACAAAATAAAGAGCCTTTAGTCGGTACGATAAGAGAAGTTTAAGAGGAGTTTTCGGGTGCGGGTCGGACCGATAAATTGGGCGGCACTTAATTATGATCTCGGGCGGCATCTTGCAGGCGGCTAATGTCCCGGACTCGTTTATTGCGCGAACTTGTAGTCTCGGCTCCGGCGGGCGTGATAAATTTCCATCTACGCCCCGCGCCGACCCTCAGGTGCCATCAGCGCTCGCGCTCGGCGCTGCCTCTCACATAACACCAGCAAAACTGGACTTTTAGTATCTATTTTTTTTTAAGTAATTCGATGTAAAGTTAATTGACAAGTTGCATGAAATGTAATCTGATCGCGTGGAAATACCTTATCTTTTTCTACTTCTAGCTATTGTGATCAATAAGTCTTGCAATAAACTAGTTTAATAAGAGCACTCGGAGTATCAAAGTGCGGCACGTCAGCGCGCGGCAGCCGACCCGCTGTACTGCGCCGTACTCACTAAATTTCGAAAACTTACCAACATGTTCACATTAATCAATTTTCTTAACACAGTCGAGTTATTAACTACGGTGATTTACGACGGAAGACAAAAGTTTGCTTTGCTACTTGCTACTCCCCAGTTGCCAGACTTCGATTTTAAACTTACGGTTTCCGATAACATAAGAGCAAGTTTATTCTCTAGCTCAAATAGTATTAAAGTTTCAAGAGAAATAAATAAACAATTTCGCCCTTAATACAAAGGGGTAGACAGAGATCAATTTCGCATGTGAGTCGAAATTTACTTGTTTTTTAAATACTCATAGTAAACAAATAACATATTATTGTTGGATGGAAAATAAACAGTCATTAATCAAATTGCAAAATAAAGAAACTGCATTTTGTTGATATTTGAAGTCGTTTTCAGAAATTGCGCAACATTTTGCAGGGAACGCCTGGTCAGTGCGAGGTCAGCGGCGCGGCGTGGTGGATTGAATGAGCACAGCTGGGCGGGGTGGCAGTGCGAGCGGGGAGCGCCGGCAAGTGCTGTCGCGATGTTATTGCATCGTGTTAACGCGAGCGGAGCGGGGCGCGGCGCCGATAGCTATAATTAAAGCGGGCAAGACGCCGGCGAGACGTTACGCCGTCCTAACGACTTTTATGGCGTATGTAACATTGCCGGCACATAAAATAAATGTGCCGCCTCTAGCACCTCTATATAGCATAGTGTTTCCAGATTAATAGCGCCAAATGTTTACTCTCTCACGCTATACGACTATTGCGTTTCACATTATGTGGCTCCATACTGAAAACTGAAAGCCTTTGTGTACGGCAACTCAGAAATTATTAAACCGAAATGCCATTGTAACTGTTTGTTAATCTTTAGTGGTTCCAAATCATCACGTGGCTCCACTCAAACACGCAAAGCATGTTTGTGACTCTTATGTGAACTTATGGTGATCAGGCTAACGTTTATCCACTTTAACTTTATTGGACAGGTTCTATATAGTATTGAATAAGACGGGCGTGTAGTACATGTTCACTACTAAAACGAGGTCTTCGTATATTAATACAATGTATCGCTTTTAAAGCAATTGGCTAACTGACAAGAAGGCGTGAGTGTGGCAAGGGTACACAGTGCGAGCGGGCGCGCGCGGGTTGACCGCGTCCTCATCCAGTACATCATTTAAATCTTTATATGTACGTTCATATTAGCTTTATAGGCGGCGGGAGGTTTCTCCACTTGCACGTGAGTGCACTTTTATTGAGGATGAAATACCGTAATTGCCACTCCGCGTCAAACCGCTGCCGACAACTTTTGTTTGTGTTGATTATCATTCACTCTAAATATGTCGAAAACCTAAACTTAAATTACTGATTTAATTTAAAATCTCGCTACAAAACTGTTAAAACAATTAAATATTGATCTATTACTCACTGTAAGGTAGGTATAGAGAGATATTGTTGCAAAAAATATAATTGCATTTGCACTATTTGCGTGACGATGAGTTACTTAAGAGTGAATTACATTGTATGGAAATCGTTCAAATAATATAACATTACGATGCAAAATAATTAGCTACTTGGAACACCTATCAAAGAAAATCTCTACTTCGAAATAATTGTTGGAGGTTTATTATTAGCAAGTGTATATAACAAAACTATTATAAAAACAACATGGTTATTTTTAACCACAGTGAGTTCACAACTGACGTCAAATAAGGAATGACAAATAGGGATAGAGTACACGCGGCCACAAAACGCGCGATCCGCATAAAAAAGGGGGAAATATTCAAAACAATAACCGCCTTTCGTATCTCAATCCCTGAACTGCGGTAATCTTGACAAATTACGGTCCTCGTAGTGTAGTCGGCACTACGGGCCGCATTCACAAAGCCCGAAATAAAGTGACACGGATACATAAATAAGCATATTCGATGTTTTATTGAGTGGAGGAAATGCGAAGGAAATAGTTTCCCGCGTCATTACGTGAAGCATCAATCAAAGAGAACGGTCATCTAGTGGGGCAGATTTGAAAAATGTTATACCGCGTGTGTGATTGTACAGAGCCATATAACGGCTCATAGCAGTCGATGTTAAACGTGCATTATTTGATCATTAAATAAATCCTCGGAAAAATATTAACACTCCTATACCCGCGCAAATGTCTGTGAGACCGACGAAACAGTTTTTCGTAAATATTTTTTTTTCCA
>QDHC01006619.1:469444-505316 GCA_013186455.1 Papilio dardanus tibullus | reverse complement strand
CCCATATCAGACTATAGTTAATATTACAGAGAATATTTTTATTTATCTTTCAAGAATTGGAAGTAATTTTTTTTAATAAAAATCAATAAACAGACAGAAAAACCAATTTACAACACTTCAGTTAGGTTAATATGTATTGAATGCAAAGGCAAACATTAAATTACATCATCTAGAAATGAAATCATGTGTCAGTTTTAGCCGGCTTAAGACTGCGAGTCGATTGAAACATCTAGAAATTAAATCGTTATTTAAATTACATTCCACGGTACCTATTACGAATGATATTCGAACAATGGTAACTAAAACTTGAAGCGTTATTTAGTAATCTTGAGAAACAGGTTACATAGAGAATAAACTAAGACGGGGTCAGAGGTCCGGGTCAGGTTATGCCGGGTCGACCAGTGAAAATAATCCGTTGGGGTAACACCATAGCGCCCCGTGCAACAACACGGCTAAATGAAATAACGCAATTACCGTCGGCTCACATAACTGTTACTCTTATTATTGGGGTGAACATTTAAAAGTAAACGTCCATTAAATCGGCATTAACGGCCTAAACACTCTAGAATTTATTTCTTAATGTATTTTAAATATATTATGAATTTCTTCACCTACATAAAACCGTTACAGACATTTTTTTTCTCTGTAAAAGCTGTTAGTGCTTCTAAATGAACAGTTCCTTTCAAGTAAAGATTTTTAAACGGCATAAGTGGCAAGGATAAAGCCAAGTGGTCGCTCTAAGGTACCCTCGAAAGTTTTTTGACGACCGTTCTGAATAATTGAATTAGTTGCCGTCAGGGAGCGACCGGACTCGACGTTGACGATCCTTCGAATACAGAAAGAATATATAAAGGAAACGTTAAAGTTTTGATTGTGAGGTGTTTGAAGGAAAACTGGAATTCTAACGGAATTATTACGAGTGGAAAATATCAAAGCTAATAGCGTTAAACTAATTAGCAGTTAATACACGACACGTTTCATCACCAATCGCATAAAAATGATACGTTTGTTTGTTGTAATACGAGAATATAAAAGCGTTGCCACTTACCAATTAATGGAAAATAACTTTTGAATAATTTTGAATTAAATTATAAAAAAATACTATCACATTTTAAGTCCCTCCGTCCAGGTGAGCAGTCCGCTGGGGAATGGCCGCAGCGTCGCTCACCCACTGCTACAATTTAATTAAATATGGCTTCGGATTAACCGTGTACGGCTTCACACAAACTATCCAGTTTCATATTTTTTACTTCGCTACAAATGTGAGTGGACATGGCGACAATTAACCTGGCCGTTAATTATTACGACTGGCCACCTACATCGCCGAAATCTTTAAACGTGGCTCTCGAACGTTGTTTACCTGAAACAAAACAAAATAACATCAGTAAGTCGAAGGATTTGTAACCGCTATGTTAATTAAGTTAAACAATATCGCTAATAATAATACTGTCAGTTGAAGTGACGAATCAAAGTTACTCCGGTGTAAAGTCTTGACTTTGATAATAATGGGTTCGGTGGCGAAGCGCGCGGGGACGATGAAAGGGGTGTAGGGCGGGGGCTCCGCGATTGTTTCCGATGATAAACACCGGCCGCCCGACGCGCCATCCAAGAGCCCGCGCTAATTAAACAACAACGGGGAAAATTAATTTTATTGTTTCAGAACTACGCTTCTTTGTTCCGAGCCTACGGACCGGTTACCTCGGAAAAATATTTGACTGACGCCTCTCAAATCTCATTCGCGGAAATTGTTTTGCCGCGTCACGATTTATTTTGTTCAGCTAAAAAGTGTATCGCAGCAAGAGCGCGCGTTTGCGATGACGAGCCGGAATAGACTGAGCGGATTGACACCTCGACGGAAAGCTTCTAAGTGCAACGGCGGGAATGGAGTCGAACCCCATTAAAGATATTATCATTGTGGCTAAAAGTATAAAGCGTCGCTTATGTTAAAATAATGAGAATGGAGTTAAGATTAATGTAATTGTATCCATGACAATTAAGTAAACAACGCACTTTCTCGTCTGACACGATTAAATACGCACAGGGATTACAATGACACGTGACGTTGACTGGATAGTTAATAATTAAGTTGTGATTGTTATGGGAGATGTTTCTACAGTGACGGTGAATATGTTCTAAGCGAAAACTTGCCGTTTTGGTGGGCGAAGTAGGGTTGATGAAGGCGAATATGATAACGTGTGATTGGGAGTATAAATGACAAACGAGTGGTGCGTGAGGTTGGTGATGCGGTGCGGGATGCGCGGGGCGCGGACGGAGGCGGTGTCGGCTTACACCGCAGCGCACAGCCCCACAACTACACAACACATCCGCCTCGTGTCATTATTAGCGACTTTGAGTAATTAATTACCCAAACACTGCTATATTGTATTTCTTGGTCGTACATTGTTAATGCGCGGACTAATGTATGCTATTATAGTTATGAATTGATCGAGTTCGATGGCGTCTAGCGACACATCAGAGCGAGGCGGCGGAGGCAATGGAGGCGGCGGCGAGGCGCGCCGGGGCGGCGGACTGGATGAATAATTTATAGTTTCCGGTAAGCGAAGTTGAGGCCTCGAGTGTCAATTAAACAAAGTATTCGGAAAACACCCTTTAAATTAACGGGTCGCTTAATTGAATTCGGAAAATTAACCGGAATGAGGTGCGGTTCCCGGAACAAAAACTTAATGTGTGTGCTCCGGAATCTTCCGGTGCGAAAATGTGAAATTACATGCGGTATACGTTTCGGCGAACTCATTCCCAGACTGCGAACTTATCTGAGAACAGAGGTGGCATCTCAACACTATTTAACATAAAGTTAACATCAACTAATAGGTACGAGTATGAATTCATTTTATATACTTTGCCATGTAATTTTTAAAGGTATACGATCGATTTAAAAGCGCAGGCACTAATTAAGTATTACAATGATGTAATTGCAAATATTGACAGATATGTTTGCAACATGGGCTTTTTGTTATCCATGTCTATCACGATACGGTAACGACCAAGTGTTAATACTCTGTATTTCATTTTAAATGATTACAGCAAGTTGTAGCTAACATTGAGATTTGCAAAATCTGAGGAACTAGCGTCGTGAGACCTGTTTACTTGAATAAGATCAATATCGTGATGACAAAGACCCTACTGCTACGTAATGAATTTTGTGCATCCCTCGAGAGCTATTACAACTAAATGAGAAAGACATTTATGTAGTTATATGAAATAAAAACATGTCAAATATGAATAGATGTTGCTTAAAAGTCAGAAGTCTCAAAGTCTTTGTCTAAATAAGTTTTATCTAAGAAATTACGCCAATTACATGGTTAACTTTTTTTGACTAGTTTGGTAACTTTTATTACTTAATTTCATTAATAGGGTACGGAATGTTTTGTTGAGGTTTGTTTTAATTATAATTAAAATATAGCTAAATGCTTGATGGCCAAATGGGAGGGATGTTTAGAATGACGGGGGTCGGAATCGAGGGAGCGGGTAGGAGCTCATTAAAGGATGTGCGGTTCGTCTCTTCGGGGTCGGACAAAAACAGCCCGCTGTCCGTTACGGTATGGGCTGCAATTAAACAACAGAAAGACCAAGCGCACATTGGAAATGCGCCTCAAGTAAGTGAAGTTAGTACGACGGTTAAACAATTAAATAAATACTTTGCGCCTCTAAAGGCTCAGTCGTCCCCGATTTGTAATCGACTTTACCGTGAAAATTTTTATTCGGAAACCAAAGTAAACAAAGACCTTTATTCGATATTTTTCTAAGAGTTAACACTTTTGTTTCACGTATTATATATTTAAACCTTTATAAAAATTGTAAAGATTAAAAGCTGAACTTCGTTATGAAAGAATTCGTTTTGAGCTTTAATGAGGTTTCCGTACAAAATTACCGAACATTTTTCGGTCATTAAGCGGCGGAGTGGCGGAGTTTAATACAATCGGAATCAAATTAAGTTGATTCAGTTGCGGCGGCGGCGGCAGTCGGGCGCAGTTGATTCAGCAGGAAGCAGACACGTGCGCCGCTCGCCGCCCGCCGCCTGCCGCCCGCCGCCCCGCTCGCAATAAGAATAAGAAATGAACCGATAAATTCTATACACGGCTCATAATATTCGAAGTTTTATACTAAGAAAAAGTAAAGTGCTTCGAGTCGTCATCGTTTTGTGTCTCGCTCAACAGGAACGCAAAATAAAAAAAGATTAGAGACTTGCGAAAAAATGTACCTATTTAATACATCTTATTTTTGTAATCGAAAGTAACAACAAGCTTGTAGGTACGATCGAACTCGAATCGGTGTTGGTTATTCGTTCGAGGTGCAAACTCGATGACTTATCATCGACGGCCGGGTCGCGCGAAAATGACTCATTACTATGCAAAACAAAACCCTTCGCATTAATTGGACTATAGGTACTTAGCGATACTACAATAAGGAATATGAAAAGTTTATTTATGATTCTTTTAGCTGATTAGCAAGCGAATAGATCAGAAGTAAACAGATTGACATGGTCAATTTTTTTTTGTATATTTATTTAAAAGATCTTACAACAGCAATGTTATAACGACGATGGAATGGGTGATTAGGGGATCAAAGTTTAAGGAGCAGGTGCAGGCCGCGGGGACGCTGCAGTGCGACGCCATCGGCTTCCCAAACACGAAGCCGAAGCGTTGAAAAATTGCGGCGAACGTCTCGGAGCCGCCCCCTGCATCGGCGCGTACCTGAGCTACATACAAATCAGCCACCGACGTCGCCGTCTCAACTCTACCGGGGCACCCCGCCTTGCAAGCGTCTTGTCGTCCATGTCTCATCATAAGCACATGAACACAACGAAGTGTGTCTTAATGTGCAATATTTTGCACCAAATATTATATTATTATAGTAACACGCAAACCTAAAATTGTTTAAAGTGTAACATTTAAAATTTTACTACAAATGTAACTGTGGATGGCTCTATCGGAGTGTGCCATCGAGAACTCTTGTGTACGAAATAAACATTTTGTTTTATGACGTAATATGGATAGCAGTGGAAACCATATATATAGTTAAAATTGATAACTGACAAAATTCATTAAAGGTTCGAAAGTGCTGCGGAGCGAGGCGACGCGACGGGCGATCATAAAATAAAGTTTACTACAAACAATAACATTTATTACTTGGTAACGTATTAATGCGCATTCAGTTTACAGCGGTGAGGGCGCCGCGGCGGCGGCGGTGGCGCCCCCCTTGTTGGTTGTCCGGTTCAAACATCTTTCGAAGCGAATTATCCACCCCGGCGAAATGAGCCTCCTACTATTGTAAGCTAGTGCGCTACTACGTTTCGTCTTAATAAACGTCGAAACGATTTGAAAGAGCTACGTGATGTATTAGTTGAAGAAATAAAGCGGCATCTATTTCGCGTAAATCGAATGCGAAAAAAAGCGTATATAAATTACGCTGTTGTGACACGCGTTTATGTGTTTTATAGTAGATATAAAACCAGAAAGCGTTTAATAAAATACAAAACGTAGCGATGCTCGAAAGTGGACAGTAAATGGCGTCTGGATTGTCCGTGTTCTGAGCAGAATAAAATTTTATATCTGCAAATTATTCGTGACAAACGATGCGAACGCCACGACTTTTGCCTTAAACTCAAGTTAACTCGTAGACGTCTGTCAGTACAAGGATTGCATCTACACATTACAACGTGTATTTTGTGGATTACACTCTGTATTAAATTATCGTTAGACGTTAATTAACTAAAGTTATATGTATAGGTTCGTTTAGCAACAACTTGGAAATGTCACTAAACGTAATTTAATAAGCCGTTAAGATTGGACCGTATGATAAGTATTAAATGTGTCATATATTCAGTTGAAGGCGGACGGGGGATTGCATAAAGCCATTTGAGGACATGTGTCAAACGAGCAGCAAGGGCCGTTTTTGTTATTAACTGAGGGCGACGAGAGTTTACGCAAAAACAGTTCAACATGTCGGTTTTCGGCGCGTCAAGGCATTTGTTAATTTTAAATATTTTATTTGACGCGGAAATAGATAGATACTATTCCTTTATACAGTTTTGTGGTGTTGAATGGTAAAGCTTCATGGGGTGGGATATAATGAGGTGAGATATGAGGTAAGTGGGGCGCGGTCGTTAGCGGCGATCGCCCTTGAGGGTGCAGTTTGCGCGCGCGTCGCCGCCCGACGCCAATTTTACGTTCACCACTTCGCTTACGTGGCTTGTTAAATCGACGAGACCTTCGAATTTATTTTCCCCGTCGCTTATTATTAAATGTACTTTACTTTCAAATGTTCGTTTCGTGTATTGTAACCAAAACGAACGGTTGCGCAAATCGATACGATGATAAAAATACTGAGTCATTTGTTTTCATTTCATTGATTGCATCATCGTTTAAAAGTTCTGAAAGATCGTGTACGTGTGACAATGTATAAACGAGTGTGAAATGTTACAGGTAAAGCTCCATAGATTACAAGCGATTGTTTAATTTGCAAGGCCATTATCAGTGTACGGATTGCAAGTGGTGGTTGTGGTAGAGGTGGTAATGCACATGTAGTTACCGGCGGTGGATGCTCATTTGCGTATCTAAGTGAGTCCGTGGAGGCCATTAGCCGGCGATCGAAGACGTCATTACTCGCAGTGGCGCGATAAGGAGCCGCGGAGGGACGGCGAGGGCCTAACGAGTCGCGGCCAAGTGGACAGCTATAGGTGCTTTCAGGCCCCAGCCGAAATCAAATCGACTGCTCTTATGGCTCCGGACGGTTAAGTGCCGCCTATTATGTAAATTTTCGGCAAACGGTAGAGAATAATGGATATTAACTTTAATGTTTACTCGCGTAATTGTAATGCGTTAATTACTTAAATGTCTCACATTAAATTCTGTTTACAGAGTTCACTTGTATATTGACTCCAACTTAATGGATGCGAATAATTAAGCAGGACTTACATGCTTGCGATATTAGACAATTAACGAGAGCTCAAAAAACTTAAATTGCTTAATACAACTTTAGTTATTCTAAACGTGGGATAGGACTTGCACTCAATATAATTAGGAAAATGTAGAGAGATTCAAAGTATTCGCAGCGTATGGTCCGGTGGGCCGGTGCCGTGCCGACTCTCCACCTGGATATTAACGTGATTGCCAGAGGTCGGCCGGCGAGCGCAGAGCGCACTGAACAACTTTACAACATTTAAAATGCAATCCTTTTAATCTAACTTTAAGATTTTTTTAATTTAAAGTCTAAAGATTCTTAAGAATTTTACAGTAAAAATAATAAAATTTCAGAAATCTTGGAGATGCTTAAGTGTTACTTACATAAAATGAGCTCTTAAAAAATAAGTACATAGGTATAACATAAGTAATGAAGGTCGTTGTTGAAATAGCGGGAGGGGTCCATGCGAGCGACGTTAGCGGTCAGCAATTTGGGTCGAACTTGTTTAGATGACCCGAAGCTGTGTTCTGTCAAGCCACCTCAGGCGACCACTTAATCTAATTTACGAGATTACCAACTAGCTTTTCATTTACGATGTTTAAAACTTTTAATCGTTATGGAAAGTTCTTAATTTGGTACACCGACAAACGGGCCAAGCTTGTACCTTAACAATCGTAAACCTTTATATTATGTACAACCGGAGTTTACACTGACTTGAATCTAAATTGTCAAATTATTAACATTGCAAAAGACTGAATTTCATAGGTCAGTCGAAGGTACTTCTGACTCTTCGTAGAACTAATAGCGGAATCAATAATTGAAGGCATTGTGTTCAAGGAAGCCGGGGATCGGTTGACATTGGTGGTGTCCACGGCTGCCGGCCGCCAGTCCGCTCGGCTGCATGTTTTATTCAGGGGCGCCACGCGCGCCGGCCGTGGCCCGCTGATTACAATACGCCGGCCGGCTAGATGGAGGCCTATCTCTGTGATGCCGGAGCACGCGACCGATTAAAATTTCATCTCTCTTTGTTCGGAAACGGAGATAACGGATCGATGTGCGACGTTAATGCACCGGCACGCCGGCTGCCAATCTAAATTGAATCCATCTGTGCACTTATAAATATTTAAAACGACCGAGTGCATAATACTGTGTACGTATATACGAATAACGGACATTTATACAAATCTCAATTTAAATTTAAAAATATATTGTAAGTTAGGTCAGATAACTTTACAAAGCAAATATTGTAGATATAAGGGGCACGACAAAGCATAATTAGGAATCTATTGTTTACGTGTTGTCTAGTCAGTATATTGCCTCACACCACGCAGCCTAAAAAATAGATTTGCAGAGAAGCAATGCCAGGTAGCTGTTCATTGCTTGCATCTTCTTTTTATTTTACATACTTGCTTAAAATATCTCTCATTTCATCCGGTTATACACCACTATCAACGTTAAAAGGATAACAAATAAATAACATCGACTGTAGTTCAGCGGGTGGAGTCTATAAATACTTATAAAGGCGTATCGAGCTAGCTGATATCAATTAAAAAGATCGCCAAAAGAGATTCCATCGTTGTACTGGAGTACAATAGAAATAATCCCTTAAAGTGCATTCGATCCGAGAAACATCTTGCGACAACTCAAAGCGCACGGACAAAGCCTAGACTAAGTTATATATTCGCCCGGGGCCATCTGAATGCTACGTGAACTTACGAGCATAACTCAAATATCTTAAAGAAAAAGACGACGAAGGAGGCCATTTGTTTTAGTATTACGCTTGCGGATATAAGCGCAGCGGCGCGATGTGAGACAGCGCTGTTACGTAGTGGAATTCAGTTCGATATTTCAGCACCGCCCCTTAGCGCGTCTGCTCGAATTGTAAAAAATAGGGGGTCATTTATATTGATTATTCTTTTCTCGGTCGGTGGTGTCATCCCGTCGCCCCATTTTCTGTCCTCCGGCGGCCAAACAACAAAATACAAATTAACACCTCCGTGATAGTCGGCCGTCTTCCCCCGCAGCCGCGCTCACAATGATGCGGTTAATTTGGTGAAATAAATCAGGCTCGCTTTATATTCCCGTCACAGCCGACAGCGGAGCCTCGGTAGCTATTACAGTAGCCGTAATGAGATTTAGAGCGCTCATATAAAGTTATTTATGTGCAGAACGCGACTCCTGCGAGCTGTGAGATGGTAAGCACGAGGGCGGCGGCGCGCCGTTGCAAGAGTTCTACTAACTCGTACATACGTTCGTCTCGAATAGAAAGCAGCGTAGTACCGCCTACACTCTTGCAGCGAGCGTGGGATTTCAGATCGGATCATATCGCATGCATATAAAGAAACTTTAAAGGCGCCAAAAGATATTTATCTAAAAACGTAATAATAGTGTAGAGTATAACTGATAAATAAATTTAAAAAATAGCGAATCATTTTGTTGAAATATTTTTTTGTTGGACACCTTTTCTAGACTTTTTAGAGGTTTGTGTATTATTAAAATCAAATATTATTTTATTTTACATTCCCTCGTGTCTGGGTACAACAATGTTACGGAATGAGAAGATTACAATGTGAATATTTAATTTGAAACATAAGGAAAAATAATTAAATATAATCTAATATTATGCAAGAATAATTATGATTTTCTCATAGCTATACTTTTTTTTCGTTTTGTTTTATGTTTTCGATGCAGATATTGTATGAATTCTTTCAAATTTCATTTTCAAAACAAGTCAAATAACTGCTAGCTATGCATATGCATCAGATTTTGCAAATAATAAGCTTCTTATAGACTTTTTATGTGTAAAAATTGTTATAAAGATTATAAGGAAACGAAGAAACTCGTATATGTGTATAGTAAGAGTGCGTGTGGCAAGGATTTCAGCGCTTGAATGTATCGTCCGAGGAGCACATTGTTTGGACAATAGCAATGGTGTATAAGTTATTATTATTTTTATTGTAGCGAGCGCATGATCGATTGCGCGGAGGGTCCGCTAAATCAGACGCCTTTGTTCGGCCGAGATTAATCACACGCGGCTACGTATGACGGCAGCTGAGTGGAGATATTCATTAGCGGCAATGGATCGCCAAACTCGTGCAGCCTGCCTTAGGTGATAACTTAAAGAAAGATAATAGACAGCCTACAACCTCAATAGTAATGAAACTATATAGCTCTACATTTGCGATGGACCTAAAACCTAAGTAACAACCTTGACAACGTAAAACTAAAAACATAGAATCAAAAATAATTATGTATATTAGGTTGCAATTTGAGCGAAATGTCAAGATATTTGCTATATAAACGGCTTTAATATATTTGAAATATACATTACAAATGTATCAAATAAGAGTGCAGGTTTCGAAATCCCATAACGTAAAGGTGCTCCCGCAATCGGTTCACGTGCGGAATACAATTTATTCGGGCCACTTAAAGAATAAAATAAATTTCGCAGCAGTTTCACCGCTTCATGTGGGAAGCGGAAGAGCGCAGTCGGCCTGTATTCTAGGTAGCACCGCCGCCCGCCGCGCTGACTCGGCATTTAGCCGACGCCGTCTGTGCCTATCTACTTTCTACTGACATCGCCCGTCTTTTGTATACCACACCATAAGGTTGATTTATGTAAAGCCATTATTGTGCTACGCTTTGTAGTTTTGAGTAAGCAGTTACATTAACTTTTTAGAGCGACTTCCTTTGCATGTTATCGTTTATGAATTTAGATCGTACGGCAATTTGAACCCTTCAGCTGTGTCAGTGATCGGCGAGCGGGCGACGGGCGACGGGCGTCGACCGGCGACAGAGCGGCACGACTGTGAGCGGGGTAACGCGATAGCGCAAACAAACGCTCGGACACCGCGCCTCGCGATGTCAATTAAGCTAATTAAACACATAACGGGGGAGAGTGGCCGCTGCGCCGCCCGGACCCACCCTCTAGCCTTGTCCCTTAACTGACGCGTCATTTTAACAACAAAAGCCATTCCTCTTAGCAACAGACCGTAATGATCGAACTACGCATTACGATAGCGTCAAACGAACTGACTACGATCGATTAAAACTAACTTGACAATATGAACCTTTACATTAAATATTTATTCAAAAAAGGTCTGTTAATATTTACCTCTTCCAACAGCAAACTTTGAAAGGCAAGCTACAAAACATGCAAACAAAACGTGGGATTCCGCGGTGTAGTGGTAAGTAATTACTCGCTGATGAAATTATGGTAATGAGCGGTAAAAAGACAAATAATAGAATGAGTGCTAACAAGAGATAAGACACGGCTTAATTAATAAAGTTTGCGCGGCCGTCTCGAGGCGATGCGCGAACGAGACGATCCGATTCTGTAAACGAGTCGGATAATCGCTTTCGTTTAATAGAGCGTTAGATTGACGCTATCGCGGACGAGGAGTCTGCGAGCCAGAGGGCGCTCTCGCTCCTGACGGCTGTTGATCCACTCGCTAATGCGTCGAGTCAAAGGAGCCGACTTTAAAAGCGACCGGTAAACACTGAGGTGGATAACCTCAGGTCTTCTCACAGGTATAAACGGTGAATAAGGATAATGTCGAAGATACTGGAAACTACTGCGTAATGGTCGTCAGAGAAAAATAATACAAAGGGTTGCAAGCGTGCGTCAAATTTATGAAAGTTTTAACGAGAGGGGTGAGGAGGCATCAAAGCTTAGGGGCGCGTCACGCGAGCCTCCGCCAGCGCGGTCGGCTGACAGGCCGCATAGGACGGCGCGCCGCCATTGTAGCCACATTTATTACAATATCGCCAGACGTGAATAAATCTATAGCATGTAAACCAGCTTTTATACACTGAGCTGCAACGATAACTATGTAATAGTGTAGATCACTCAATTGCTTTTGACTAAGTAGAAATACATATCCATATTTATGCGTTAGAAGGAAATCGATAGTTCTATATTCAAACATTACAAACCAAGAAAATTATAGAACTTGAAATAGTAACAATGTTAATTGGTTGAAGACATTTTACCAACTTGAGCAGGTTTTCATCGTAGGTGTTTTCCAGACACATTCTGACGACGCTATTGGCGAGTGTAAGTACACTAAAACCGCTACTGTTAAATCGCTGTACTAACGCACGTCCAGGCACGTATAAATATTTGTACAAGACAAGCATGTAATAATAAAGGCCTCGAAAACTTGTTTTAGATATAAGTAATCCAGCTTCGCGCCACTAACTATTTCATTTGAGCGACTTCCATGTTAGGGGAATAACATATGAAAAATTTTATAAACTAGAAAAAAGTTTCTTAAGCTAAGACTACGTTAAAGTGTCATGCAGAAATTCATAAAAATAAGTAGAATGTTTCAACGATATTACGTAATTCCTTTCCTGTTTCTTATGCTAAAGAATTACAATAAAGGGAGGTACTACAAACTCGAGTACCTACCTAATCTGGTTCTTTATTATAAAATGAAAATAATCTTTATGAACTCTATTACTTAAAAAGGAAGTCCTTATTAAAAGAAGTTCTGTTTTAAGGGTGACAGAGTGACTGAGTGCATAATAAAAAGTGTATGTTTACGGTCGACCTCACGGACGGAGGAAACTTTCGTTTGGGGCGTTTTATGCGAGGAAAAATTGAGAAAAGTTGGAGCGTTAGGAAAAGCGGTGAGACGGGCGCGGGGCCGAGGCTTGGAGAAGCCGTCTTTAATATAATATGTAAATCGAACGGCGGCATCGCGACCTCGCGCTCCTCATCGCCGAACTCATATCGCCGCCTGGACGTATTA
Organism: Papilio dardanus tibullus; assembly: GCA_013186455.1. NCBI lineage: Eukaryota > Metazoa > Arthropoda > Insecta > Lepidoptera > Papilionidae > Papilio > Papilio dardanus. Next base: position 492,636 of record QDHC01006619.1, on the reverse strand, counting down.
CATGGGGACTCGTAAATTATCGTGCAGAAGGCGAAGAGGCAAGTTTTACGGTGGCTCGGCGCGGGTCAGTGGCGCCGGCGGAGGAGGAGCGAGCGAGGGTTACGAGCCTATGAATGCAAATGAGCGTCCCCGCGCCCGGACCTCGCTTTATCGGTTGCCATTTACATGAAACCCTGGGAAACGGACAAGCGAACAGACTCACCGTAGCTTTTGGCCGTCGCATGTTTCGATAGCTTAGTCATTACTCGATTGATATTTATTAATTAGGAATAAGTTAATTTGTTCAAAGTTCAAAGAAAGCTGTCTACATGCCCTTTGTATATTTCGTTTTCGAATATGTTTTGTTTTCGGATAATATATTTTATCCGAGAGCGATCGTCCTAATAAACAAACAATGTCGCAGAGAGAGAAGAGGTAGAGGCTCGGCGAGCGGGGAGCGGTACAAGTAGCGAGAGCGTTCGGGGATTTAATCGCAGATGACTTTACGCGCTGTTTATTCCCTGCATCCCGGCGCTATCTCGCTCGAGATCGGCTCGTAAACCGGCGGCTTCGGCCATTGTTTCACTATCGAGCTTCGCTTCTGTAATCCTGCACAATGACGCCCTACAATCTGTCGCCATTCATTAACAACTGCTCACCACTAATTTGAATGTGCTTTGCTATAGCTTCCGGTATCTCTCGTGGTTTTAATATTATAAAAACATGCTTTACGCCTCATTAAATGTGTAAGGTAAAAATATTATATACTACCGCAGTATTAGACTACTAGACTATAGTCTGTGTATCTATTGTAGTACGAAGTTTGAAAACTAGAATCACACAATGGAGCAGCGCGCAAGATAACAATAATTGGGTTCAGAGAAGTGAGCAGCGCAACAAGCAGATAGACGGTGAAAACTGTGCAGCGAAGATTGTAAAAACTTTACAACGAACACATGTTAGTGGACTCTAGCAGTTGTACTCACTACGAACAAGGCAAGGATGTCACCGCGAGGTGTAATTGTCATAAAGTTTTGCTCTCATCAAATGTACACAGAAAAGGTTCAACCCAAAACTTTCCGAGCGTGATGTTTACAGCTACGCAAAAACAACAATACATCAAAAGTGAGTATCAAGCTGAAACGGGCGGCGTGTCGCGGCTGCCGGCTACAATTTGTATCGAAGTGGACGAGGGGACGAACTGTCTTTGACCTAATCTTTCTTGTTCACTTTTATGCTTTCTGAAAGGGCACCTCGGCGAACATTAACAAACTGCTATAGATCGTTGAATTAAAGCCAGATGTAGAGGAAAGCACGCTTTGTAAATTGATGAATTGGAAATCAATGACATTTATAATTCAAATACTGAAAAGAAGGGCAATTTAAAAAGGGAGGAGCGCAAAGAGGACCGTAACAAGGCGGAGCTAAAAACCAGTAGTGTGTACACATAACGCAGATAACGGTCGTCGCTCGTTACTAAGACGCAACATAAAGATGTCGTTCCTTACATAAGCTCGGCATTCACGGAACTCTTTAATGTCTGTGTCCCGTTCCCAGTAACAACTTCGGGGAGTTGAAAGTCGGTTCGCAGCGATTTGCTGGGAATAGTGGATGTTTAAATTTCACGCAAATAGACGATCCCCGCCAAGACAATAAAGAACCCAAAGCGCACAGTTTAAAACTTTACACAAAACGAAACACTCCGCGGCGACGGTGACGCCTAGAAAGTTGGAAGACGGCGGCGGCAGCGAGTGGGCGTCGCGATGCTCCGACAAACTAAGAAATATCGCTCCTACAGCGGACAGTCTGTCCACTGCCTCCCACCGCCTGCATTACTGCAGCGAACTCAAAGAATTATGAGCTTCCGCACTCATTATCTCATGCATTCACTTACAACAAATCTTATAAGTAATTCGTAATTTTGTTTTTACACATCATTAATATAAAAAAGATTGAATAAGAAATTAATTATGTCGTAACCTTGAAAAGCAATTCATTGTAAATGTCATACTAGTAAGAAATGGCGACGGTAACGATCGTGCTATTTAATACTAAGTGGACAACGAAACAAAGAACAAGGTGTGATTCAAATTCTTTTCCGGTAGTGTGTGTCAAACCTCATTCACAAACTAGTTAGTTAATCATATTTTACTCTATTATCGTTTATGTTAGTAAAATCCAGGAAAATTTAAGTGTACATGGAAACAATGTGACAAAGTGCCGTTGCAGCCGATCGTCTGGATTGCCTAGTGTAGAAAGCGCATTTACCCTACGACGATGCCTATCAAAACAAAATGGGGTGTAATTTTAAGAGGCCGGGAGGTTTGAATCAACACACTAAGCCAGTGATCGCATCACGCGCGCCCCTCCCGCCCCGCGCCCCGGCGCACACTAATCCTATTTCCGCGACAAATTAATATGCTCATCGGCAGCCGCGTCACTAGATTACGGAGCGTTCATAGCGCGATTGTATTTTAAGTGTATTATCCAATTTGGTGGATATTGTGCGTGTGGTAATCAGCGGTCGCGGGCGCGGGCGGGGCGCGGGCTGGGCGCGGGGGAGGCGGGCTGCTACACGGTGCATAACAGCGGACGTGCAGCGAGCTGGCGCACTTAATAGATTTTGTTGGTGCAACGTGTGGCGCTGCCGGCCTACTGTGAACTAACGGGATTACTGTACGAATTTGCCTCTCCTGAATGATAGTAGAACGATCGCGCACATCGTTCGCTTTCACTATAATATCGCACGTCGAAGCAGCGAGCCCTGTGTGAGTAATCATACCCCAATCGCCCGTCGGTGCGCTCGAATACGTGAAGCTTTTAATGCACAAGCTCATTGCTTGTCGTCGACCTCTGAGTTTTTAATTAAACACAGATATAAAAGACAAAATTCGAGAAATTTAGTTTACATTCACTTTACAGAAATTTCATTATAATTATGATCGGAGCCACAGTAAATGGGAGTAAATTTGGAACAAGAAACGGCATGGCGGCGTCTCGCTCTCTTACAAACGAACTCGAAAATAAAATCGAGAGAATAATTAAAATCGGCGCAAACCATTAAAAGAGCAGTTTATAATAGGAGAGTGCACTGTGAAGCGTCCTTCATGTAGGCAGTTAAAGAGTTGGAGGAGCGCACTCGAGCACGAGTGCCGCGCCGGCGCCACCTCGCGCCGCCTAACGAACCGGCCTACAAAAAGTGTGCTCGGCGTCGCAGCACGCGCCACGCGCCGCCGCCGCGCCTCCCGGCCCGCGATAATAATCGCGCCACATACTCTCCCGGCCCCGGAATAAAACCTTATCCACTCAATATACTGTTCATAGTGCTAGCGTTCAATAATTAACGCTCGGCTCGCGTCAGTTTTCCGACGACTCATTACACATCCGAACGGTTTGGCGCGAACGCCTCCGCGATCAAAGCGAATCAGGAAATCACCTGATACGGAAGCGTTTTAGTGCCGCCGTAATGATATTGTTCCGAACTAAAAGGGAAAAGTGGAAACAGCAATTCATTTTATGTACTTCCGCAAGAACCGTAAAAGATAAATGGTCAGAGGTTACTCGAATCCCAGCCTAAATTTTAATATAGCTGCAGAAGGTCTACTTTCCAAATACATTTAATACTACGATATATGATTGAAGCTTAGATAAGAATGTTTTGCAAAGAAAGTATTTTTGACTATTTATTACGTATTGTTAATGATCTTCCAATTATATTTAACATCAGAATAACTTTCAAAAATACAGTTTTAGAAAAGCTATTTTTTTATGTATAAAACCAACATATTAATTCAGCTTTAATTTAAGAGTATTAGGTACAGGACAGACATCTTACAATCTTGTCAACAAGATTTATAAATAGTAAGGACGGACGTAGAAATCACTAGAGTTAATTATTATTTTTACACACTTACATAGATACTTGTATCCGGACCAAATTAATGTTATCTTGGGTATTGTACAAAGCATCGCGAATTTTAAAATTCTAAAATAAGCCAAAGATTTAAAACAAAGAGTTGAGTTAAGAATATAAATTGAGTTCTTTTTATTTATGCATAATGTCAATCATAACTGTAAATTGAATATTTGTCGCCTTTTATTCTAATTTGAGAACTACATTTATGAGAAAGGGACGGGAGAGGAGATGCGGGATGCCTTCCTCATGATCACATATATACCATACAAGAATTGCTCGGCTAACGAGCCAAGTGTGAAGTGAACGAGGTTGCTTTTTTTTCTCCAGTCTATCTTACGCCGCCATTTTCTATTTGTAAAGAATATTCGCATTTACAATGCTAAGGTGCATCAATGTATGGTTTTCCAAGCACTTTTACAATGATAAAATCTCTATTCATATTGTACGACTTTTGACAGACAAAAATTGGCATACAAGTGTGATTTTCGTAACCTCAACGGAAAAAACGGACAACTGTAATATTTCTTACATAGCTTAGGGTTAAATTTTTTAATAAAACTACATTGCGCGGCTGATTACAATATTTCGCGAATGTTTACCTCCGGGTACCAACGTGTTATTAACCAGACATTAAATACCGGCTTACATATGACCTGAATCGTTCTCTTATTTAAACCTGAGGTAATTGGAAAGGGACAGATGGTGTGAGTCAGCGTTAATCCGGTCGACGTCCGCGGTCCGCCTGCACCGGCGCGAGTCTCTCGGCGCCCGCCGGTGATCTTCGACACGAACGCTTTCCATACACGGCTCGCCACGACCGCCGAACCTGTTTCGGGCCACGGCACATCGCAATATATACGCATCATTAGGCCATTTCAATAAGGAAGTTCATAAATATTCAATTATGAGACGATATGACTAAACTGGCAACGTGTATATTGTTGATAATGTCGGTCTGTAATGGCGGGATAGTTTGCGTGCGATTGGATAGATGGCAATGCATCACGTCGCCTATCACAAGATTTATGGCCGTCGTCGACTATCTGTTGTCGTTTTATGCATGACACATCGCCCGGGACGTCAACACGCGCTCTTTAAGTGCAAATTATATTAGCATGTCTTTACCATGGCCTGAAAACACACAGAGTGTGGAAATGAAAAGTGAGGTCGCTAACACACAATTATAAAGGTGTTACACATGTTTTGGTGGAAATATTCAAAATATTTAGACACGTCAATGTTTGCGTATTGTCTGTCAATTGTATTCGATCGTTGTGGTTTTTGTGGAGCATGAACCGAATTCACTTACGAGCTCTCAGTTTTGGATCGACACAAACGAGCGCCAAAAACGTTTGTTATATTTGTCAAAGCCGTTAGAGCATTTCTGTGGAACAGTGAAGTGGTGATAAGTAAACTTTAAAATCTGAGCGTGCGAAAGGGACGGGGAAAGGCCGTGCCTGCCTCCGAGTGGACAAAGCGGGCGATGCGCGAGGAAACCGGTTATACTCGTTTATTTTGCACGCATTCCAGCCGAGCCGGCGGGAGCGGGCGGGAGGCTGCGAGCCATTCCCGGACGGATCAGGAACTCGATATCTACACGACACAACTGCCCTTGAATTCCTAACGCTTTACGCAGACCAGAGCTCAAACGTTATGGAATTCTGCCCTACAAATGTAAATGAATTAATCGAATACATATTTCTAAACGAGAAGACAACTGATAAATTGAAAATCAATACTTAAGCTGTAACGTAAAAAGCTACGTAGCTAACTTGTTATCAGAACCTTCTTGAATTCACGTTGAAAATTGTATAAAAACCAAGTATTTTTACAGGACAAACAAAATATTACATTGTATTGCATTGTATATTTCTAGCTGAACGTCTTTATGCAATTCACTAAAGATTGAGGTAGTGCTTCGAGCAAACGTACTATATTACATTACAGTAACAAAATATCAAATCTTTCGCACAAATTGCTATCGACTCTGAAAGGGTAACCGGTAATTTCTTAACACACGGACTCATCATTATCCAATATCATTAATGTTGACGCTTAATCTTATTTATTTTGTTATATTAGAATTAAATTATAATTGGGCAAGTAAATCTGTATAATTGGGAGTGTGTAAATCTTAGTCGTGGTTTAATCTGCGTGAGGTTTTTTAAAGTGTTAATATTTGCTTTTGTAACGGGCTGGTTCCCAATTGTACTTTGGCATGTTTTAGGACTTTTTGTCACATATGAGTCGTAGAAATTTACGCAAGATATCATCACCATCACCAGCTCAGTATACGACCCAACCGAAGGGCGCGGAGCCCACTCCCTAAGGGATGACTAGGCTAGTCAAGATATATCTTTCCATAATTCGGCGCGGTCGTACGTATGTGGTGAATGGTTTAATATGATTAGGGGGTTTTTATACAAAATCTATATTATCAAAGATATTATGTTGATTTCATGTCACGTTTACAATGAAAATATACTTTAATTGGCAAATAATACGTAGGGCAATTAGGGATGCTAAGTCGGGTGGAGGTGCGCGTGACGCGACTAGACAATGCCAGTATTCAATTATGCAAACCCGCTCTCGAAAGAAGAGCCAAAACTCCCCCTTCCCCCGTCTCACTCACACTTATTGACCCTTTCTAACGCTGAAACTGAGACTTTTATTATGTTAACAAATGCCTATTAAGGAGCGTAACATATTATAATATTCTCGACAAACTTTCGCGCCTTTCACTAAGGTAAATGTCAGTATAAAATCATGTTGATCCCGCGACTTTCACTTTGTTACAACAAATGAGAATTAGTATCAGTCGTAAAACATAACACACTAACTGTTACACTCAGATACTTTTAACTGTCACTAAGGGAAACCCTGAGTGTACATTTAATATAAGAAATCTACATTAAATTATGCTAAGTGAGCATTTAAATAACGGTGAGAACTATTGGAAGGCGGATACTTGAAATGGAATGAAAACAAAACACATCGAAAAATGTTATCGTAATTTTTAACATCGTAAGATGTTCATGGACCAGGGTGATTGAATGGAGAAGATTTGTTTAAGTAATTGATGTGAATTGCGTGACCGTGTAGCGAAGTAATACGGCAATGTGGTACTCATTATTTATCAACATCAAACGTTACGGTAATTGTAACAAGGCGCGGTACTTTGTCAACATGTATTCTCTCTTATACTGGTAGGTAGACTACATGCAGTAGCATTTCGGATGCGTCAAACTGTAGTTCTTTATTAAAAATCAAAATAGATAAAAGACAATTTCATGATAGGTGACATGCCATTCAGAAAATCTGGTAAACTAATCAAGAAATTGATTAGATATTATATTAGAATCAATCTTTCGAATACCATAAGGTCTAACATGATATCATATCCATAAGTGATTCAATGTTTGACAAATATATCGTATAAATATGAACACCTGTAACCTATGATTACGTATTAGAGGACGGTTTCGATGTTTTCATTATTGTAAGCGCTCTCCTAATTTATAAACATCAGTCTAGACTTATATAGTAGTACTTCCAGTTTAGACCTATATACAGGTATTATCTACACTATGATATGAATGCTCTTAGTTTAAAGCTTTCAATTGTTTCAAGTGTCAACAAATGTAATTTCTTATGTTTGAGATTTGGTGTCGAAACTAGTACCTATCCTACATAAATATTTCTTGCACAGTTGCTGTATTATTCGTTTCTCATTGTATGTGCCAGCGAGTTACTGAGATAACTATATAGAACAGCAATGGAATGTAGCGATTCCCGCCCGCCCCGGGGACCCGGCAATTGTCATGTAAAGCGTCGGAGGGTCCAAAGCGCGGCACATCGACGCCGAGATTCGCCCTCGGCACAAAATGCACTTTTGCGAAGCGATCCGCTGTCGATTTAAGTAATTCAAGTAGACGGCAACTATCGACCTGAGTGCGGATAGCGATCGCGAAGAATGTCACCGCTGGCTCACGGGCGCCGATACGATCTCTTCGAGTGCTCGCTCACTACCGTACACGGCCGGCTCAGCGCATTGTCCCAGCACAGTATCAACGGCGACTTTTTGGAACCTCGCGGGGTTAACGATTTTACGGCTGTTCGAAAGGTTGCAAGCGCCCGGCATAAATGCACCGTCGATTGTGTTGAAATATCGCGAATGCTTCGATCATGATTCTCGTTTTGCAGGAGCGTGAGAACGAACTCGGTCGTGCACAGCGTCTTTGACACATGTGCTCGGATCAAACGTTTCTCTCTTTATGTAACACATGCCTCGTACAATCTTGCCTTTTAAATATCAAGTATTATTATTTTATATTCAAACGAGAGGATAAAAAAAGAAGTAGCTCTCACGACAGTGACTCACTATTAAGGACTGGCCAGTTAGAGCTTAACGAACGTATAATATTTTAACTTTGTTTGGATGACGACTTGAGACAATAGAAACGACATCACGACATATAAATCTAATTTGTTCTTATTTAAAGGTTCTATATTATGTATTTTTCCTCGAAACGGGCTGATTAAAGACTGCATAGTTAGGACCGGAAAGTATCTATTTGTGTGGAGCGTGCAGCAAGATGCCAAGGTCGCCGTTGTCACACTCCGCATGCAAATGAGCGCAGATAAACACGCGCTCATTACCCAGCACCCCGCTCCTTGTATTCGTTGCCGCCATTACAGGGCCCGTTCGAGACGCCTTTATTTTACTACGGATGTGTTGAGAAAGGAGGTTAACGTAGTTAAATTACACGCATCGTTTTACCTGGCAACTCTTAAAGTGACGTCTTCAATTATTACACGAATCACCACAGCGGAGATAAAGAAGCTCTGGGGTTTATTCCCCCGCCTTTTACTAGCGCACGACCTATTGGATCCAAATGAAACTTTGTACACAGAGAGGACAAATAAAGCCTTTCGCATTTCAGTCAACTTCTCGAGGGAGACATTAGGAGAGCCTCGCTCGGAGCCCGGGGGATAGAAAACTACTAGTTTCGAACGAAATTCCAGCTTACTATTTCTTAAAACTTCATTATTCAATGTGTTAACAAACACGTAAGAGAGAAATGTTTTATTCGCGTTCGTCGATCTGTGTGAACACCTGTGCCATATCAATGGAGTGTTTCCGGTGGTGAGGAGTGACTGGCGATATTTACGTGATTTTCAGGAGGTGGAGACGTGTCTCACGGGCCTCACCGTTTAATTAAAGGGCTCGCGGGGCGGGTGCGGGGGCGAGAGGAGCAGGGCATAATGGCGGCGCAATATCGGATGGAAATGCGCGGCATGTAGGAATGCGCCGCACGCCGCCCCTTCTCATTGCGAACCATTCGTGGTATTTTTTATTGACGACTCTGGAAATGTTAACTAAACCGAGAATTACTGTGGATTTTGTTTTTACTCATAAAGCTTACACAATCGATTGTAGTATTTATTGAAACCTCGGTGCTGCAATGTGCATGTCGTGCGCCTATCGCCCCGACTGACAGGAGGGCAATCTTTTTGTACATATATGTGTAGATATCTACGTTACTGGGTTCATGTGACTGTCAGTTTCAATCTGACCACTTGTTGTCCAAACGGCTAGGGGCATTTTAATTAATCGATTCCGATTTTTTCTCGGAAGCCTCGAAGGGTATAGGGGTAAAGTTAGTTGGGCTCCTTGCTGTTTTAACTAATTAGTTTTGTCTGAGTAAAAAACAATAATACATTAATTATGTAAAACTTAAATATATAGGTACGCTTTCGTAATGGACAGGTCGAATTTTTCATGTGCACTCGGCGCGCAGACAGAAAGATTAAATATAGAGGCGAGCATTTTTAGAAAGCACAGTGAGCGGTCACGTCAGCATTCCGTATGAAAAACATTTTGTTAGTATTCAATTCGTAATGCGAAGGAGTAAATGGATATTAAAATAAAAAGTTAAGTGGACAAGTGTGCTGATTTTGGGGTCGATAAAAACAATTTCGTAATGCAATCAGTATAAGAGCGTAGTAATTAAGTAACGGCAGAATGTTTTGCAGCGTGTCGCAAGAGCAGGCGCGCGGTGCAGGGAGCGCGGCGGCGGGCGCCGGCACCGGTGCAATTCGAACGGCGAATGGCGAAATCGGAGAGCGAACGGAACGTGACACCCCACTTATCACACGATGTGAAAGTTGGACATCTTATTAAATTCTGTTATTTATAACTACAGAACGCTTCGGGATACGGCGCAATGCAAAATCCCCGAATTCTAACACATATCGCGACATCTATATCCACATCCATGTCAAAAATTTAAATTGTCTTCACGAATCTTAATCTTCTTGACATAAATTAATTTTGTCCCATTAGCGAATTGTTTGAAGGAATGGGTAGTTCACGATACTAAAACCTTACGAAACCGCAGTCAGCACAATATGAATCGGGAACGACAATTTATGCAGCAATTATTCGAAGCAGGCTGGCGTTCAATCCAGGTCAGATTAAGTGATTTTTAAAACTAATGCAGACGGCGGCATGCGAAGCGTCCGCGGCGCTGCGCCGACTTAATGAATGCCAACCGAACCGCTTCAGGAATTAATCTCATTCGAATAAGATAATGAAATAGCCGGCGTGTATGCGACTAGTTATGAGTTACAATTAGTCTACGTAAACGGTGTAGGCATAATAAATAAATAAAGTTCTGGGGCGCTCATTATAACAGTTTTAATATGAGATTATACAGATTAATTAGGCGTGGTGTGTGCAGTGCGTGTCGGGTATCGCGACCGCGGCCTGCTATGCGAACGGTCCGGCGCACCGCCGCCGCCGTCTCGGTCGCGTCTACCGGTCACCTACCTATCGGGTGTCGGCTTACCTCGCAGACAATCTCGAGCGCGCCGCGCGCTGTGACCTCGCCAGATCACATTTTACTCGCTCTCAACTCGATCGCGGTCATATTTAACACTACGAAAATAATCAGGCAACATTCAAAACGACTTGAAACTGTCACAACCGCCGATCGATACCTAAAGCCTTTTTTGTTGGTCTACTATTTTCGGCCATGGATAAATGATGTAAAAACGCGCCGTGTACCTACGGTTTCGATAGATTGACTTTTAACGCTGCACGTCCGTGTCCCGCTTGTGATGAATAAATGATGGCACTAAGAGGCATCTATCGGTCGTCTGTAAGTTTCAAAGCCTATGGAAGTACACCAGCACAGGATACGTGGGCACGAGGTTTAGTTACTTTTGAACGTAGCGAAAACTAGCCGCCTAGTAGACGGGCATCGCTCGTGCGGCGGCTAAATAAAGCCTCTGCGATCGATTAATACCGGTCCCGGTTAGTTTCATGTTTTCACTGCGAGAGGGTCGCATAGAAGTTTTCGGGTACCGCGATCCTGTCGAGCACCTAGGTAAATTGCATTGCACAAAGAAATGTATGTCCTATGTGGTTTTAAACAATTTATAGAAAGGAAATAAGAATTCAGTTTGCACAAAACGTTGTGGAATAACTGAAAATAATGCGGTAATATGTGCGTTCTTCGTGCACCATGGGAGTACTTGGGAACGATTTATGTTTTTGTGGAAACGAACAAGCAGCGGCTGATTTTGGGCCGCCTTCATTACGTTACAAACATTAGTATTGCCCGTAAGAGAATATTCATGCGTAATATATACTGAAGCTTAATTAAAATTTTACACATCTTCAAATAACAAAAGCCAGAGTGCATTTGTGCAAAAAAACAGTGTTTATAATTCATAGTTAAGTAGTGTGAACGTTAAGGAATAAAATATTTGAAACCAAGCTTTATTTTCATCTATTACGTATTAGAAATAAATATATATTTTAAACGGAAATTGTAATCTGTTAACTAAAGTACCATTACAAAATTGATATTGTCGCGTGACGTCAGACGTAGAAGTAACAGTAATAAACGTATGTATTTGGTTGTAGAAGCATTATCAGCATAAATGGAAAGAAACAACATGTAATAAGAGGCGGGCATGCAACAGTTGACCGTGGTGATGTCACCGGCTTGTTAACAAAACACTACACCGCACCGCACCGCGCCACACTGCCTGTGGCGAATTCATAACGTAATCATTGCGAAACAATTTTTTTAAAGTGTCAACTTTGTGTGAATAGACTTTTACCTCGTGTCTGTAATGGCCTCTCTTTTGATATTGTAAAGTCGTGTAAAGCCTTGTTCGCACCAGGATAGTACTTTAGTCGAGTAGCAAGTAGCATTTATCCGAACAAAGGATTTACTACAGTTCGGACTCGTTTAAGCCAAAAACTAGCGCACTACGACAGTAATTTAGTAACTAAACGTGTCCGAACAGCAACATTTTAGTAGAGTAGATTAGTAAATCCTTTGTTTGGATTCTAGCTTGCTACTCGACTAAAATACTATCCTATAAGGGTTTAGAGACTTTTAAGTAAAGGCAAGACTTTATTTTCCACATACAAAATATTTTGTTGTAATATTTTCTTTCTTATCTGCTATCACCTGATAAATTAATAAATATTCATCACAAAATCCACACATTTCAGCTATAATATTGTGCGGTCATTTATAAATACCTGATTTAATGTCATTTAACGAAATTGATGATGACCTTTAAGGTAAGACATTAGAGACACAGTTCTGCAAAGGTGTATTGTTTGGAGATGAGGTGACGCGCGTGGGTGAGCTTAACCGAATAAGGCAATAAGTTCGGTTTAATCAACGCAACGCGGAGCCTAATCTAATATGACCCTCTCGTCATATTGCGTAATTGAAGGCTTAATTACGGGAGACAAGGAACGAATAGTTCTTCATGCGGGCTTTTAACGCACCCTAATAATACGCAGATTTCAAAACATGTACTGTGTATTAAAAGTTAGATAATTCAATTATGAATTCACAAGAGAATCAAAAATTAGTATTATATTTACATTATCTGATTGAATTACTTTGTTTTATGTTTGCCAAAACTATTAATAAGCGTACGAGTTCAAAGATTGAATGGAGAAGTATCAATAAATGTTTAAAAGAATGAGATAATTGAAAAAAAAACATTTTTAAAAGTTTAGTGTTAGTAGAAGAGGTTGATGATAAGGTTCGTTGCGAAGGCGATATAATTTTTTCTTTGTGATTAGTCGTACAATAGAGTGTATGTGCAACAAAGCGACGTTGGAGTGGCGCCGGGAGAGGTCGCTTGTTTATCTTTGCCGGCTAGATATCTGGCCGCTGCGTCTCGGACAGAGACCGTCGTTGTTACTGCGATATCGATGCTTTAATTTATTGGTTTGTTGTGCAAACACGGAGCGAGACTTCTACACAAGTATTAAATTCCGTCCTACGCAATAAGTTAGGTAGCAAATACGTATGTATTCCAGGGATGGTTATACAACAATTATTAATACTAGAACAGAAACATATCCTTATCCTTACATAGTATAAAACAATAACGCTTTTTGTTTGTCCCTATATATGCTTGAATCTTTAAAACTACGCAACGGATTTTGATGCGGCTTTTTTAATAGATACAGTGATTCATAAAGAATGTTTTCATGTATATATACAATACATTTACAATATAGTAGAGTGACACTAATAAATTGAGGTTTTTAATATGATGTCGTAAATTAACACATTTTTAGCGCTTACATTGCAAAAGCTGCAGTATTTAGTATCAGCATTATACCGATTTGCACCAGTGCAAAGCCGGGGCGGGTCGCTAGTTAAAGTATAATATGTAGATAACTAATTCTACGTATTGAAAATTAATGAATGTTTGCAATATTACTTAAGATGATAATGTAGATAATTTAACATAATAAAAAAGTAGTTTTGTTTGTTCAGAGTTTCGAAGGTCAGATTATAATTTTTATCGTAAAAACGCGCTTATCACTCGGTATGCTAGTTGGATTTTTAAGAATTATTACTATTCGGATAAAGTAAGAAGAAACATAGACACCTAGTTGAAAATGAATAGACATAATATATCAAACACAATGTTTGATATTTAATTTATATTGTAGTTACAGAAGATTAGCAGCCACATAAAAGAAACACTAATTTGCTTGCATATGTATGATAAGAGTGGGCAGTAGATTGTCTTGCAGATTCAAGACCCAATAAGCAACAAGAGTGAGGAGATGCTCTCAAAGTGGAGATAAGATCGCGGCGGTGGCGCAGCGACCAGGCGACGCGGAGGCGTCATTGTATGGAATGTGCGGTACTCCGGTGCACAAAGGCCGCACAATGCACGCCCGCCCATTGTTTAACGTCTCGGACTATACATGATGCCCGGTTTTAAGCGAATTACCGCAACGATCTTCACACATGTCTGAGCTGAGCTGATAGCACCTATAGTTCACACAATGCGACGCTCAATACCCCACCCCGCATCTTAGATTCCACGCAGAATTAATGAAGAAATTTCATTTGCGACCAGTCGTTCATTTCAAATACGTATTTCACATGTTAATAATAATAACTCTTCACATTAAATAAACTCTATGATAACGTTTTTTTTTGAAGGTCACGGTTTTTGGCGTCAATTCATAAAGTTTCAAACAGCTGTTGTCATGCATTTAGAATCTACTTTTGCTATGCAATGAGTATATATCTTATCGCCTGTAACAAAATAGAATTCTTGCAAACCAGAAATGTTGCAATGGCGCAACAAAGAAACATTAAATGGTCGCGCTGTCATCGTTGGTGAGAGAACGTCACGGAGAACGTTGGAGGCAACACGCGCGACAGGGACGCAGCGGTCGCATTGAATGTAACGGCCGTCAACGGCAGGCGAGCCGTCTTCTCCTCTACAGCGGAAACCTTTGCCGAACGAACCTCCTACGATCCCCTTATGTTTTATCTGTAGACCGCGTTATTCAACCGAGCATCAAAGGAAAATTCGTCAGAAAAATATTAAAAAAAAAACTTCAATACAATGGAATTTCTTTGTGGGGTCTATATACGATACCTTGATTTTTTTAACAGCAGCCCATATCAAGTGCAAAGCGCAATTCAAAACGGTAATGTGAAACATTTTTTTAAATGATACAAAATGGAATAAACGAGTGTTACTTTTAACTGTATTTTTTCGTATATTTGGAATGACCGCCGACTGCCTTATCAGTTTCAGCTTCGGGCGATGCAATGACAGAGGTGCGTGTTTACATGTCGATTTTAATTTTTATCGCGTTACGTTCGGCCGAAATACCTACACAATAATATCACGCCGCTCTTCGCCCTGATAACGGACTATCACGTAATATTACACGTACAAATCTTTATTGAAATTATAACGAATGTTGCGAGTGAATACTGTCGTAAATAAGGTATATGATCTCATTAAAAATTACACGAGTGTAAAATACAAAAATCTAAATATGAAAAGGTCTCTAATTAAGTAACTAGTGAGTTTTTAAATGAATCCGTCTAGATGTGCTACGAATGAAGGCGTCGTCGTCGAGTCATCGTCCTGCCTCATTATGTTAGCGCGATGCCAATTCCCATACAATGTTCAACTGCGGTGGTAATGTGGCGCGGATGACGTCATTCTAACCAGCCTTGGAACAAAGATCGCCGTATAAAATGGCGGCGAAACATTTTCGTTAGGGTTGCCATCTTGCTAAAAAGGTCTATATTTAAATTAAATATCTGAAAAAGAAAAAAAGAACACTCACCTTAATACTGTCGTAGCAGGCGGTAACTCTTCCGTTTTGCACTTCGACGGTAGCCGGGGGGTGAGCGAACTTGCACTCGGTGTCGGGCCGCGAGCACTTATTCCGTTGGAACTCGCGGCATACTTCGAGCTGTAGCCAACGTGAGTCTTTGCCATTGAGGAGGTTATTCATGTTCACCATGGTTGCCATCGTTGCCACTGCGGTCGGGGTCGGCGAGCGGGGGTCGCGCACTCAGTTACACCGAGCGGGCGCGGCGCATAAGCCGCGGTATGAAGGCGCCCGACGCTCCGGGCATACACTTCCCGGCCGGTAGCGCTGCGGTGCGCCGTCGGCTGCAGCGGCACTCACTGACCACGGGGACGCGAGGAAAGCGACGTCGCTTCGAGAGAAAGGCGCTCCGCACCAAAAGTACTTAGTATTAATCTTAGTCGAGTTAGAATTAGACACCGACTTTGCAAGCGTATTTAGGCGAGTATTAAATGATTATCACACGCGTCGGTATCGATGTGTAGGTCGATGTCGATGTCGAGGGTCGCTTTCGTGTTTAGTAGAGGGCGAGCGGTGCGTGGTGCGCGAGCATGGCGGCGGCCTAGTGCGGACAGGCGACGCGGGGCGCGGCAAGCGGGGTTAGCGGCTCGGCGGCGGCGGGCAAGCCGTGGTGCGGTGCGGCTCAACTCTGCGAACAACAAAACACACTGGTTAGTCTCGGGGCGGTCGGCCCCGGAGCCAAGCTGAAGCGGCTACCGGGTTAGGAAGCTCGCGTTGGCCGTTCTTAGGCCTCTAGCTGCATCTCCTCGCTCGGGTTTAGTTGCGAGCGATGGCTATGAAATTACAGTACAATTACAGTATAGCGGCGCGACAAGGTATGCTTTAAGTACATTAAAAATGCCAGTTCACATCATATTATGCAAGGGAATATAAGGAACTCCAGATACGAAGATGCTCAAGTTATAGACAGGAAAATTTAATATTTTACATTTATAAATGAAGATGTGAAAGAAGGTAGTTATTTTACTTAGCATAGTGATTTTAGAGCGGAACTAATTTCGCTGCCATGTTCCTACTGTTGGTTAGCCTTCGTTGTCATGTTTAACTTAACTCGGTTGTAATGCAGCTATTATCACATAACTACTATAAGGACTTTACAAATGTTTTGCAATAGTTTAGGTAAAAGCAGAGTGGTAAGTTTATACCACCACTTTCCTGCGTAACGGCCACACGTGTTTAGATTACAACGATTACAATATAGATTATATTAGTCTTATGTGACATGACCCACTTTCTGCGACTGTTATTCGAAAAATATGATACATCACGTAGGTGGCTCATAATACATAGTAATAGCGTCGAGTCGAGAAATAATCTCGCGGAAAAATTGTTTGTGTGGGCGCTGGCGCTGGCGGGCGGATCGCGACGGTCCGGGGGCCGGGAACAGGGAAAAATTCGTGAAACCAAATCCTATCGTAATGTGCTATTTAAAGCATAACCCAGTTGAAAATAGCCCAGTGCGCGGCAACGCAGCGACGCTCTTTTCTCGACCTGCATAAATCTTCAAATTTTATTTTCGATATGGATGCAATAATACTTTTTCAGTTTTGTCGTTACTATGCGATCAGGACATGTCTCAGCGGAGCTAGCATTGGTGTCTTTCAAGCTGGTTACAAAATATAGACGCGGAATTATTTGCAATCTGCGCCACAAAGAATAAAATATTTTCGTTAATATTCAAATAAGCCGACAGGTGTTTTGTTTATAGTAATAGTGCCGTTTTTATAGCTAAGACATATTTACACCTGTTACACCGCTATAATTTAAACTTTCTTTTTATTCATGTTAATTAAACATGTATCCATTTTTTGAATGCGTAAATGTCAGATATTTTAAGTGCATCTAAATGACAATCAGACTATTTAAAGTTTGAACAAAAAAGCAAGTAGGACAAGACCTCTGGTAGCTGTTTAGATATCCAAGGGTATTAAAACTGTTATAATAGTAGATAATTATAGTAGGAGCATCATGAATAGTATAGTAGTAGGGATAATGCATTAGAGCAAATATAAACAGGAAAACTCAAAGAATGGATCAAAGGAAAATCGTATTATAAATACCTTTGTACATCGTTGTTGTATGCCAAACGTATAGCGTAACTTTTCGCGTACAATACTAAAACATTAATATTGTTGGTGCTTAGAAATTAGATGGGTGACATGAATAGTAAGAAGGGAGTAATCTGGCATGTTATTGATAAAGGAATAGCAGATTCTAATTTTGCATTGTGTCCGTATATGTAAATAGATAAAATCTACACAAAATGTACTGAAAGCAAACAGTATCAACCAACACACAAACAATTTTAACGTACCGGAGTATACCAGTTCAGTTAACGTGAAGAGCCATTCTCTAACAAGGGTAACCTGCCGAAGACACAACACGAACTGCATTCTGCGATATTGTGAATGGCCATATCTAAAGCGATTAACAATCTTAATAAACATGAGTTTGTTATTTCTGTTGTTAAGGTAGCAGACAATAATAATACAATGTTATTTACAATGGAATCGTACTCGTATGTTAGCAGACGAGGTCTGGCGGCGTGGTGTCGTCAGGCTAGGGCTTGCGTCTCCTCCACACGGAGCGGGATAACATTCAATAACCCAGTGAAAATATTACGAAGAGCAATCAGACGGAAGCGAATCTAAATAAGAATCTCTTGAGAGCGGTCGGACGAAAGGGTGGGGAAGGGAGAGAGAAAAAACACTCGGGTCGGGCTTTTGTGATCGCCGATTCGATCAAGTTGCCATCCACGAATTTATTGTGCACAGTTTAATAGATATTTCACGAACAGCGCGCGGTCGAGTGTTTCAACATCGACGGGTTATTATTTTCCGAATACAAACGAGCCACTCGCCCGCATCCGGGTCTTGACCGGGGATCGAACCTGGGCCTCCCACCGCCGCGGAGGGCGCTCTTACCACTGAGCTATCAAGACATCAGAATGCGAGGAGCTCGCCTAAATGTCACATCAGCAATCTAAACATGTGTGATTGACCTACACTATACCCAATACGCTACAAAATTCATACTAGACTGTCAGAATGTGGTTTTAAACATTATTTATGTTATTTGCATTAAATGATTATTAAATTAGCTATTTCCATTTATCACTCTTCTGTGTATTACGTACAAAAGTGAATATATTATAAACCAAAGAAACTGTCTAATTATATGATAATTCAGAATCGGCGCGTTCGCACAGAGGAGTGCGCCGCGCGTCCGCCCGCGTGCGCCTTCGCGCGCTGAACTTTACTTGACATTTGGTGGAGCATTGTTCCCATCGGCACCGCCGCCTGTGATGTAGACAATCTCGTTAGCCGTGTTACTGAGTGACTATGACTTCAATTAGCATATCGGTTAGTGCCGTATAAAAGGGAGTGGAGGGATTTCGTGTGTTCATTTAAGTGGCTATTAACGTTTAATATTTTGCGACATCTTTAACATTTTAAAGTTATTGCATTTAAGTTTGTATAGGTGAAGTAATAACAATATTTTATTTAAGGGTGACATTAAAACAATGAACGAGTACTAACGACCATATTGCAAACATACTTGGTGATAGAAAGTTAAGATTGTCCTTAATTTTTAATAATAAATATAATAATGTTTTAGAGCCCCTACATTGATATTGGTATCTAATGCGATACATTCAATTGATTTTAAATAATTTTAATTCCCTTATTAAAATCTGTAACGAATAAAAAATAACGGGTTCCTTATGACATATTATTCTATTACGTAAAAAAAATAAATTATTTACCTTGAAAGAATAATATAGACAAATATACAATTAAAAATGCATAAACCCTAAAATATACAAGACAGTGCTGGTAACGGTCTATTTAAAGTCTCTATTTATTATAGCTAATTATAGAACCTAATTAACCAATTTTTCTTATTAAAATTTCAATTAACAAAAGTCTACATAGATATTTGATTAGCCTAAGTTTTCTACTGGCCACGTTACGTAAGTCCACTCAATTATTTTTTGTGATGACTAAAAGAACGGTGGCCGAGGCGAATTTCCTATTGTTATCTTGGAGCAGGTTTATCGTGGCAGCAATCAAACGGAGCAATTCGATAAAAAATTGTAAACGGCGACCGGCACGTAATGAATAGATCGACGGCAACGGCAAGCCGGGCGCCGGTCGTCGGCGATCGGAAGGTGACCTTGGCTGTAGCGCTCGGCCGCAGACGGCGGAGCAAAAACCACCACCATGGTCTATTGGACATGGCGCTGCGACGCTCAGCCGCATTTGGTTCAATTGCCCATTTGCATACACTCGATACGATTACCATATAATATCACTTGTCTCAGGCTGCGACACTCTTTAAGGGTGCCAACTGGATGCGTTGAATTTTAACGAGCCTCGTGCAACTTTAACAGCAACAGATAATTATAATTAGCACTCTGTTAAAAACACGTCTACAGTGTACTTGAGGAAAATACCGCGTGCAACGTCTAATTTTAAGATTTTGTACAATAAGTAAATTATTAGGCATAATATTGGAATATTTATCCTGTTAGATATTTACAGAATTGTGCACAGCAGTGCTTGGAACGCGCTGAACAAAATTCATAAGGTAAATTAAACTTTTATGACTGATATTTCTGTCAATTCGGCTCATGTTTGTATTAATGTTCAGGGACACATTTAAGGTAAAGAAACTCAATGTATTATGGTTCGTATCTCTTTGTGAGACGACACAAAATTCTTTACTGCTGGTGGACGTCGCGACGCGTGTTATGAGTCGCAAGTGATGTCACCCGATTTTATACGACTCTTTATTCTGCGCACGCCGCCGTATGCGTTGGCCGACTGTGGCTGCTTGACTCAGACTGGCAGGGAGAAAAAAATGGGACCACTAATTCTGACAAATGTACATTTACTATTTTTTGTTAATAAACTATTTTTAATTATCTACTCTAAACTTACTTAAAGGAGATGTTTTGAAAAGCTGACAAAAACAACGAAAGCAATGAACAACACGAAAATATGATTTTATTTAGTTCAATCAGTTTCAACTGAATCTAATAGTATCTTTATAACGGAAGCTAAAAACGTGACGTTACTCATGTCGATTACATAAGTTTAGACGCTTATCACGGACCGAATCATACCGTCCATACATATTTATAAGTTTATTTTAGGTCTGATCACTATTTTCAGGATTGCGAATGAAAATAAATTACATAATTATTACAAATTACTTAATGAATGTCACAATTTGAAATTATAAAATGTTCTCACGATGTTCTATTTGCTCGTACATTTTTCTTTTGTCTTGTTAATTAAATCTAAAACAATCGAGACAATAAAAATGATATATTGTTAAATTAAATAATGTCGCTGTTTCACCAGTCGACAGCATAATGAATGGCAAACCGGTCTTGCAAATTAATAGAACTCTATCTTATAAGCAGGGTTATGTTTACAATTAAGAGAATGATTAGGTGAGCACGTAGGTCAGTTCCGGCGGTCAAAACAAAGGGCATTGTCAGCACGAGCGGCACATCGTTACCAGTGCTGCTAACGCATTCGGGGCGTGCGCGAGGAGCATTTAGCAGACTCCGGGGACGCCGCCCGACTGCTAATTAGCGCTGCACAGGCGAAAAATTTGCTACTGCTTCGAATTTACGAGGCGCAAATTACACGATTCCGGCGCTATCGTTGCAGCGCGCCCGTTAATGTGCACGCCTTATCGAGCGGCCCGATGGGACCCGCGCCATTGATCCTATCGACAATACATAAAAACACAACACAAACACCAAACGGAGGGAATGCAAAACGCACGAAGCGCGCCGTAATGGAGCCGACGTATACAACAAACGCCTATCTGATAAGTAATAAAAAATGATGACTCCGGGCAAAAGGCGATAATGGAAGTATAACTTGAAATATAGTACAGTACGTAGGTACTAAAGAAAATCGAGTTTGTGAGGGCCCAGCGAATTTTTAAGCCACCAGTTATCTTATCAATGATTAATTTGGCCACGTAATCTGGTGCAGCTTCGCCTGTGTCACATCCGTATACTCGCTGATAAGATAATTAATTCTACGAAGCGTCCAACGGCCATGTTATTCTTTACTGAACGTTGTGTTTAAACAACCTGCCGTTATGCGCACGACTTACTGCGTGTAATAAGACCTGCCTTTGCAGATTCATAGGAAAAATACTAGAAGTTATTAGTGATTTAAGTGATGTGAATTTATAAGTTTGATAATTTTACTCGTAATAAATCATATTCCAATCTAACAACCTTAATAATAATATCGACCATAGATAAAATATAATTTTACCCTGAACGTAACAACTTATAGCCTAAAAAACCTTGTCTTAATTGACGAATTTTAAAACACATATTTTTTATCATAAAAGTACTGTCATTTCACTTTAGTTTAGAATTTACACGAAAGAATCGATTATACACTAAATGAATCAGTGTAATAACCGCCGTTTTCTAACCGTTTCTGTTTACATAATTTAAGTGCTCAATTGGAATGAGACACAGTAGCAACATACTTAGCTTATTAAAACATAAAATATCATAGATCCGTCAATGTTTCGTAGCTCAATTTAAAATTAATAAAATGGTACAATAATAATACAACGGGCCGAGTCCTCTATTGACAGAAGTTTTATTGTCGGGAGCAGGTAGCGGGGCCCAGCTGTTGCCTTCGTGGAAACGTTGCAGCCGCGCCATTGTGGACCTCCACTGAACCAATACACCGGCCGCTTTAAAAATTAACACACGACCAAGCTAAGCTAACATTACATACATTTTTGCGCGCCCGTAGTACACCCCTAGGGTTGTACAAACTTGTATTCGAGGTGAATTAAATTATCAATCTATGATTGCGAACTTCGCAGTTGCTCAATATTATAGTAACGTTCTACGGGACAAATTATTACCTTTTAAAACGACATGTGTTTTACAGCTGACTGATTTGACACCGAGTAGAACTTTTCAACGGATAATTGTTTATAATCTTAACAGGATTCGAGAAATGTTTTTATAAATTTATTCCTAAAATATATTTATCAATGCCACTATCAAAAAGTGAGAAGGAATGTTACAGTAATTTTAGTATAAAAAATGCAGCTATTTGCATTTATGCAATATGTCAGTTTTGTTTAAAATTTAAACGAAATTAACATAACTGATTATATTATCAACAGGGATTGGTATTTAATTCCTCTCTTATGCGAAAAGCACTTTTCGTAGAATTTTTGGACAAAGAATTTTCCGTTGAGTTATTAGCGAATAGAAATCTGATATTATTTGTGAGCAACCAAAATTAACTTTCTTCGCGTAAAAGTAACTATTTTATTTATCCTAGAATTTTTTGGAAGTTACAATTTTCATTTTTTTTGTAACAAAGAAGTTACTCAAATATGGATTTTTTTTTACAAAGTTTACAAGCGGTACAATGTTGGTTAATTTAATCTTAATAATATTGGTGAAAATATTTTTAAATCAGGTCTGATAACAATGTCGAGATAAAGGCAACTTATCTCTTAGAACGATAAGATAAAACTTTAACTACCTACCTTTGGAAATGTTTATAATGAAAATTTGGG
>QDHC01006619.1:459151-469329 GCA_013186455.1 Papilio dardanus tibullus | reverse complement strand
GCCGAAATCAGTGCGCTGTTAACTGTTGAGAGCACTGAGTATATTTAAAACGCTAATTAAACAAACAATAGGTTCATCTGGAAATATTTATAGCATTCATATTCTTTCACAAATTAAATATTCGTACAAATTTTTACATTTAGGTACTCCTATCGGAATTAAATTGTCCCTGAAAATAAATACATTTTTGACAAAGCTTATTAACGCCTTTCTTGAAAGCTTTTTATATTTACCTTGAAACACAACCCATATATGCGATATCATAACCGATCCGATAAAATATAATTATAGTGTAAGATAAAATTATGTACTGCTATTTATAACATGCATCTTGAATCAAGTATTGTACAAAAGCTAATATTGATAAGGAAGGTAAAACTGCAACCCACTATGATTAACATAAAGTATTGATTAAAGTCATACATTATCGTAGTTGCGATCCTGTTCATGGTCTGCTGCAAAGGTCATCGCACCAGCTCGCATCTCGTGGGAGGCCGTGCCACATTGCCTTTGTAAATGACTTGTAGGCGAATATACTAGACGGGTTATCTAGAGAAAGTCAACCGCTATCGGCTAATGGCACAATACGATCTATATTATTTTACATTTTGAATAGTAATTACTTGATGAATGGATTTGTAAAGTTTAATTCTGTCATATATAAAAAGACTCAAATTCTTCATAAAGTTTAAGTTTGTAGGATTATTATTACTTATTTATATTTCGGGGACGTTAGGAGTGAAATTGAGAAAAAGAACAAGAGTTGAAATACAATTAATTTAAGTTTTTGTTTTTGTTTAAATCAGCAGTAACGTCCATCCATAAATATGTAGCGGTGACAGTCTTGGCACTGAATAAATGTTAACTTTTTCTTATTTAATGGACATAAACGATGAGCCATATCCATATTAACGAGGAGATTAAGCTATCGAAACAAAAATAATTAAAAAATATAATTTTCACGGTTCATTTCGGAGTTCGTATGAAATTTGTCGAAAAATAATGAGGCGGCAAGTAAAATTGATCGCAGCGTCGGCTCGTATTCATGTGGGACTTAAATTGTCGCGATAGCACTCGGCCCAGGCTCGTATCACAGTATTTGGCTGTGTCAAGGTGTGGTTTGACGTCAGCTCGTGCCTAATTATGATACCGGTCAATAAAATATATTTAAGTCTACGTATTATAATATGTATAAAAGATAAGTTTGTATAGATTTTTTTGACACCAGTATTTGTATGGGTTATATTATATTATATTATAGCTGCTGAAATAGCTAAATAGCTTTGCTGTTTAAAATTTTCGTTATATCGTCGTCGAAATATATTGTGTTAAAGTATTATGTGCAGTCATCGTGATCGGTGACCGGTCTCTTTCTACTATCCAATCAATGATGGAGTATTCCTCTTTTTACCATACTACGTGCGTGGCGGTGTCAGTCCATAGAATTTAATCAGACAGTTGGTGTCGTCGCCGGCTGCACTCACGATGCGACGGCGGACGTGGCTGTTTTTGCGGCGGGCGCAGCGGCCGTGACGTCGAAAAGCTCATTTAAACATTTCTTGTACCTGTTCCTGCTTCAAAAACTAATAAAAAATAAGAATCCGAGCATCCCACGGACAGATTGTGCACGATCTAAATGAGATAAGGTGCACCTCTAAAACCAACTCTGTTTAGACATCACTTGATGTTTTAATACTTATTTTAGTCAACGTTAATCTTTTTATGTTGTAACCGTGGCTAAGTAAGGCCTTTGGCTGTTTTTATTTATTGATTTTAAAAAAGAAAAATTAAGTGGGAAAATTACGCAAAGTGACTCACCAGTTAAAGGAGTTTGTTTTATTTGTACTTGTGATCCGACAAGCGTACTTTTATTTTCGTGACTATTACAATAATGGCTGCGACAATTTTTACAACCCTCAGTTATGCTACAAATGAATAAGTCGTCCAAGAGTTTAGAGTCCGCAGTTGAATAAATTTCAAAATAAATTAGCAGTTATGCGCAGCGTGACAGTTATCACGCTAGCCTATATTGCGTCTGAACAAGAGCATCGTTCTGAATTTATATTACACACATTATCTTCGTCTGGAGCTAGCCGACTGGGGCTTACTGCGCCTTATGAAGTTATTACTCTTCCGTCACACATTCTTGCCGAATGCGAGCCGCGGAATGAACACGGCACCACTCTTAATTAATCAACACTTTTTATGACTTATTTTTTACCTTCGACGAGTCATCGGTATCGCTTGGTTTTTACCCTTTTTTCAACATTTGTCATCTCAAACACAATTTAACCTTTTAATAACATTACTCTCTTAAAAATGTTAAATATCATAGGTTACCTATCTATTACTCTTAATTGCGAACGTGTCAAATTCAAAACGTGAAAATATTTTTTTGCAAGTCGAACATGATTTATTGTTGATAACGCAGCGCTATTAAGTTGGTAAAAGATGCGCTTCGCTGGCGAATTCGGTGTCCTCGAGACGAGCAGTCGGGTTCAACGACCTGCCGTTCGTCTTGTGCCCGCAAAAAATGCACTGCCCCATCCCACGCCGAACGCAGTCCTCTCTCACACAGATACAATTATATCGTTTATGAACACATACCGAGAGCACGATTACCAATCGCCGCACGCGTAATCGCACGGTGCACCGCACCTCGCGAGCGCCCGCCTGCTCACCCAGACGGCAATTAGAGACGCGTGTTTAATGTTTGCACGATTTTAAAACCTCTGATCATCAAATTTTAACAATGAAACAAAAAAGGTAATTTTTATCTTGATACGATACATACATTCCCGAACAGTAGGTGAATAAGTATGCCATCAATAACTGGTGTAGTTTAAGATGTATATTGCTTTCGTCGTCATATACCATGGATAGGAGACTCCATTTGTTTATCCATTAGAATAGTAATTGCTCGTATTACCGCATGGTTTTATAGAAGCTTCTGAATGCCATACATAAGTTGTAAATTGTAAAAGCGAACTACATAGTATCAAACAAATAATTTATAAATAATAAAGTGATGAAAGTCTCTGTTTGAGTAAGCCTTTTAAGTAAGTCTAACAAATATCTATGAGAAATATCGCTGAAGGTTTTGCTTGAATATTTAACTTAAAAGTCTATAAGAATCTTTTGATCTTTAGTTTCATTAGTTTTCTTCTTTGTTAAAGAGGAGGGCTCTTGAAAACAAAATTATCTTACAAGTAATGAAAATTAACTTGTTCAAAACTATTTACCTAAAGCTTTAGATTTAAACTTACAACAATGCAAGATTTAATCTTAAAAAGAATAAAAAAATATTTAAGAGTCGGATACGGGAAATGTCCAATTTACACAAACATTGAAGATACAGTTTTAAACGCGATTTAGCCAACAAAGAGGTTCAAATTCTCGGTCGAGTGCATGCCTCCGAGTATCCACACACCAATTAAGCTAAATTAAATATACCAAGAATTTAGAAACTGCTTAGCTTCCTTGAAGCGCATCGAGGTAATTGGCTTTACTCGCTCTAAGAACATTTCTGATTTATTTACTGTTTTTTTCTTATAGACTAGGCCCGACTCGCGTTTCGGTGCGGTATTTATCGCGCTTCTATTAGAGAGATTGTGGCTGCAAAAAATCGTTAAATTTTGAGCTCTAATTAAAAAAATATGTTTATACAGAATATATTACGAGTTTAAACAGTTAGCCGGAGATAAAAGAATTGAAACGTTAATTAAGGACTGTTAATAACTGTTGGCGGCGGCGCGGCGCTACGCGGTGGCTGCGATGGGTGTCAACGGAGAACGTAGAAAGTATTTAATAACGATACATTTGTAAAATCATAAGGGGTGATAAGGTAATGGAGCGAATAGTATGTGTTTTGGGTATTCGCGCAGGTCATGGCTGAGGTTAATTAAAAGCGTCGGGGCGGAGAAGAGAACGGCTCCTGGGCTCGGGGCGTGCGCGTCTGATGACTCCGCTTGCACGTTAATTAAGTCGCTACAGGACAGTTGTCGCTTTTTCTGTTCCCATTGCCTTAGACTGTCAGACATAATAAATGTTTACATCAAATAAGGTTTAAAGAATTTCACACTATGAGTTCGGCTAATCGGTTTTAAAAATTACATTTACATAAGACATTTGACCAAATGTAAAAAATGTTTGCAAACTTTTCTAAGAACGTTGAGCACAAATACAAATAAGATGTTTTATTAGTCTTT
The DNA here is from genome assembly GCA_013186455.1 of Papilio dardanus tibullus. Lineage (NCBI taxonomy): Eukaryota > Metazoa > Arthropoda > Insecta > Lepidoptera > Papilionidae > Papilio > Papilio dardanus. The sequence goes on along the minus strand of QDHC01006619.1, from coordinate 465,121 downwards.
TAAGGGAGGCATAGGTCACCGAAAGACACAAGTTTGTCGACATTAAAATGAAGATAAACATCTCGAGTAGATATTGAAAATTCAAAAACGACAAATTGGACTCACATATTTTCAATTCAGGTACCTAAAGGGTCATAGTAGATCTTATTAACAGAAGCAACACTTTATATATCGTTTAGTTTTTTTTTTTGTGATCCCGATATTAAAATATTGTATAGTAGTAAAGAGATTAGTGCAACTGCTTTAGAAATCACAGATAGAATCCAGTCGGCGAATTGCTATAGGCATTTTTAAAAGTTACTTCCCAACCGAACTTAATGGTTTTAAATAAATTAACTGAAAAAATTATATTTCGACTATGTCCCGAGAAACAATGCCTATTACTGAGCCATGAAAGTCTATTACAAGCCAGCTGTAAGAACACTATAATGGAAAACGAGCGGGTTGAATATCAAATGCCACTTCGGCGAGTGACGTCAGCGGCGGCGCCGGAGACCGCAAGCTTCTGCACCAGCAACTGCTTCCCCGCCCCGCTTCCACGTCCCTAAGTGATTAAGAAAAAGACACTTCACACTATACAGATGTGTTTCTAATGATCGGCCTTGTGATGTCGGCCGACACGATTCTATCTAACTGAATGTATTATGGACTTCTTGTTGATAATCATAATCAAATATCCAACGAATAGCGTGTTCGTAATGTGCTAATAGACTAACATAGTGTGGGTTGGTTTCTGCCCACAAGATGGACCACGTCTGGTCAAGGTTTAGCATTTTAATGCATTAGAAAAACGGGTTCAAAATATTGAATGGAACATTCGAGACTTGCTTCGTATGATTATGTAAGATTTCCTCAAACTTAAAAGTGTTAAAGGATATATAATAATGTTTACGTTTCAAACGAAAAGGACGCTCAGAAAACTAGATAATTAAATATTCTAATTAACTGCTCTGGCCTGTACGACCTATTCTCATTAACATAAGCTTAAAGTCTAATCGTTTATTAATTTAAAGAGATGTTTATATTTTAATTTTAGGAAAATAATTAACATTTTATCAACTGGTGATTCTTAAATATCAATGTTTCAAAAGAAAAACGAGAATGACACATTAATAAGAGACACATAAAAAATAATGAGATATAAATCTATAGTGGTTGTTAATTCATTTTATTTTTGTAACATATTTCTGTTAGGCACAGTGGCAATTCCCATATTAAATTGCTTGCAAGTATGCATCACCACATGCATACAGGCGGTCACGTTATCTTATCTGGATTAGCAGCGTTAATCCGAATCGTCTTATAAGTTAGCTAATGGACGTCACACGAAACAGCGTTATTACCCGAATTATTAGGTAAGTAATAAGAAACGCAGCGAGCGGCGAGGCGCGCCGAGTGCGCTGTGCTAAGTGGCTTTTAAGGTCGCTTACCTCATCTCGCCGCCTCTGGTCCAACTATCTTGTGTTTGTGTTCGAATTTAGTACGATTGCTGTTTTGTTTATTTGATCCATTTCTGTTATAACACCCTGTAGAACGTCTACACGGATTCTTTGACTCTTTTGTTCATTTTCTCATTTAAACGCTCGGGATTGGTTCAGAAAACGATTGTTTGCAAATTGAAGTACGCTCTTGAAGCCATTTCGAGGATGTTTATATTATAAAGATGTGAAAATAAACTCGGGCGTTCGGCAAAAAAGCAGTGACTCATAAAATATAGCTCGATACAATGACGTTTAGTTAACCAAGGAAGTAAAAACACCAATCGTCACGTATTGCAGACCGAAAATGGTTTCTGAATCATAACGGCGGGATTCGATTAATGTTATTGTATGCATGAAACCTTTACTAAACGATCAAACAAAAAAAACATTTATTCGCTTCGGTGTGAAATTAGCTACAGAAAATATTGAAAACCGGTTTAATACAAAAATGTATCCTATTATGTCACAAAAGTAATATTATTAGATGAATATTCCAGTTTCGATAAGTATATCACATTTTCTTTCCACAAGAGAAAGTCAACATCGATAGTTTATGACACAATTTAGCATTAGAACAATTTTTTGATTTGTGATTAAAGATGGTTAATTTTTAGTACAATTTCATATCCTTATTATCCTAGAGTGGTCATTAAAGTTGTCAATTAAGAGCCCAATAATAAGCATAAGCTAATCGAATGTCGCTGCAAATGTGTATATTCATAAGAAATACTATTCCGTTGGTAAAGTATAAGTTAAAGTTGGCGCGAATTAAATTGTAGAAATACACGTGCAAAATTTTAAACGAACACGTCTCGTTTGAGAACTTTTAAAATTTGTTCGCGCGTTATTTATGAAGTGTGATGCTTCTGGATTTATTGGCGTGTGTTTTTATTTTCGCACTTCCGGGAAAATCGACGTTTTAAGTAAACAGAAAATTGAATTCATTTTTGTGTAGTGCGTTGCGGGTTGGATTACTGACTGTTGTAATTTAAGTGAAAATGCAAGTTCTGAAGTTGGTAGTTGGGCAGTCGGCGTGAGATCGTACTGAACTCGGTGTGCCGAAGTCCCACTGGTGCGAAGCGGTGTGGTGCGGGCTTTGCACCACAGCTCGTAAATAAAGGCGTCTCAATGCGGCCCATTATTAATGAACCCGACGCCGCGCCGGCCGCGCGCCCGCTCGCGCCCCAAAGCTAAATAACAGGTGCGTGTAACCCCGTTCGCAGAATCTATTTTTGATATCTTATAACCGCGAAGAGAAACTCCCGTTGCGTTGCGTCCTCCCGTTCTAAATATTCATACCGTACACCAGTTATTATGATTTGCTCGGCGTCATCTGGTCGACATCGCCGACTCTAAACAAGCGCGCTATCTTGCCTTGGTCTCACGAAGTTTCATTAGCTGTCTAGCAACACTTACAGTATAGTGCTGTCGGAATCGTGCGCGGAATTTCCACCTCGCCGACGAGATAGTGACGGTCGAGCAGCCCACTGAAGTATAAACGATAAGATTTAGCTTCGAGAACACATTAATTAAGAGTATTTTTAATTTTGAATGGAAGTTTTATCATTTTTGTCTTCTACATAAAGACTATTCGTTCTCATAATTTGATTTCTTCCGGTGTTCACTTATGAACAATAATATATATAGGGTTATTACGACATTATTGTAACAGGTGCAAAAAGGCAACGCCACAATATGCTAAAACCATTATTTTCGCAGTGGATTGACGTGACGCGGAGAAGTGAATAAACGTAATGTTTGCTGACGATAACGACACAAAAGAGATGCACATGCGAGGTGCTTATTGTGCGATGTGAATTCGAATTCAAGTGAAAATTAGTGCAGCCTTTGCGAGACGAGCTCGTTACCTCATAAATCGTATTATTGCGGACGGAATACATGACATTATCACAGTGAAACATATTAGTCGTCTCGTGACACGAAGACCCGGGCGAGTACGCGAGGCTTTCTGGCTGTGGCCTCTATTATTTGCTGCTCGGAAAACTGCTTTTCATATCAAGAGCAGCGAGCCACAGCGGAGACACAAAGATGGCGTCTGTTCTACTCACATTAATGAACATTTACTTTCCGAATGACGTAATCGTTTTATAGCTTCACATTTTGTACTTCATGTTTGTTCGCAATCAGTGACAACCGTTTGCTGAATGTATGCGTACATACGTATAGGTTTACTCCTGCAATTTGATTACTTACCTAGTTCTTCAATATAGTCGTGACAAAGCTACAAATAATCAAAACCGATATTATTATAATCGTTAGTAAAATATCGTTAAAAATTGTACGCTTTGATATATATATGAGAATTGTAAATAATATGAAACAATAGTTATTTGTAGCGGCGTGTCCATTTTAAAGCTTCAAGGACACGTGGCCGTAAAAAGGGCATGAGCGAGGTCAGAGTTGAGACCGATTGCCCAAACTGGAGCTAATGGCGTCGGTCGGTGAGTCACGCGACCGGCGACGTCACCAGGAGGAAGTCTTTAGCCGGCGGACACGGCCCACGCCGCGCCGCCGCGCCGCCGCGCCGTGCGCTCAGGACTATTGAATTAACGCAAATGCTAGCTTCTTAACCGGTCCTGATCTCATGGTTTTACCACACTTATTAAGAAACGACAAGCTAGTGTAAAACTACACTTGGCAAGTTAAAATAAAAAACTAAGGAAACAAAATTGCATTGTTTGAACTTGTTCTATAAGATATCGGTTAATAATGACTGAAGTGACTATAAAAACGGCTCAATGTCTTTTGTCAATACCCAGAAAACAAGTTTCATGAAATCAATCATTCACGTTCAAGGTGACGTAGCAAACAAAATTTCTATCGTCGCTCTGTGTCGGTATAAAATATAATATGGAAGCTGTATGCAGTGCTATTGAATAGCAAACCCGACACAATTTAGGTTAGCGAGATGTGGCGAGAATCGGCTCGCTCTTATGATCAGAGTCCGTGTTAATTAGCGTGTTGCTGGTGTGGGTGACGTCACGCATCTAATTTGATTACACCGGGACAAGGCCGGCGCGGTGAGCGCAGCGAGCGCGGAACGTGCCGCGGTCGCGCCTCGCCGGACCCGGCTCCACCGCCGGCTCCCGCGGACCAAAACATTCCTTTCAAATTATATACCGACACGTGCACTCGCTGCTAATCAATCCGGAGCCTTTTAAACTAATGCCTAGTTTGTGAACAGGGAAAAGGGAGACTTAACTTTCACAAAGGCGCTGGGTATGTATACCTACTACACAAAACTAGCGCAATATGAGGACGGTGGTGAACGTCTGTGTCCCGGCTTTATTATTAGTCCACTCGACATCTAAACAAAGAGGAGACAAAGGGTTGCTTATCCGCAGTATAAACTTTTATTAATCTCTTCCTGCACTGAACACGGGTGCACCAGCGCATGTAAAATGTTAAAATCTGAATGCTTTTCATGCATTACTTTTCTTTTGTACAGTCAGAGTAGATAGGTAAATAGCTAGTAAAATACCGTTACTATTTCTCACATTTCCTCGAATTCACCCTGTGTTCTCGCGGATCATTTGAATTATAAAGTAACGCGCGAGTGCATACAGAGTGCATAAGATACCTTGGCTATGCAAATGAGGCGTGTGGAAGCTGCGAACGAAGTAAGGGCGAGTTTACACCTGCCGGGTGTAAGCACCATTCATTGAGTGTTATTATAAAAGGTGAAAGGACAGTTTTTTCTAAGACTTACTGTCGCTGTCCTCTTTTCTACTTTGATTATAGAATAAATGCATTAAAAACTTTTTGAAATGTTTATTAACTGTACGTTCAATTTTATGATATTTGTTTACATTACATATTCCTATTCAAACCCGTTTAACAAGAAACATCATAGATATCATTCCTTTACTTTATATAAACTTCATTGCAAATTATAAACTCTGGTATCAACTAAATACATTCGCATGTATAACAAATCAAACACCAATAAATACGGGTCTAGCAGACTCCGAAATGAGTTTCACTCTTACAATGACCCCGCGACCGTTACTTAAACTTTGGTCGGCTTTGTTCCCAAAACACGAAACTAATTTATTCGTATCTCAGCGTGCCGTTTCATCGTACTAAATAATCGAAGAGCAAATTATATATGCATATTAACGGTCAAGTCATAGTTCAAAGATTAGGGCAACGGGCATCGGGCAACCCTTCACTACGATCGTTCGAGGCGAAGAAGTTTCAAATTAAATCCGATCGCCCCGCGGCTCCCTGCACGCTTAAACAATTTGATATTGTAATAAAAGCGCGTCCCTTTGCACAGTGCCGACCGCGGCCGTTGCTGCTATGAACTGTTGATTTTAGAGGGTTTTCTTTCAAATTCGGGCGTAATCGACATCGATGAGAATGAATGGAGCTTTACACGTAGTAAATTACACTTTGGCACAGGACCAAGCTCGTCGAGGGTCGACGATTTGTTTTCAGCGGTTGCCGGTGGTCAGTCACGGAAGTG
>QDHC01006619.1:443209-459031 GCA_013186455.1 Papilio dardanus tibullus | reverse complement strand
CCTGGATTCCCTCAGGCGTATTTCCAGGGCCAATATGACTAGTCGATCGTTGCAAAAAAGCATACTTTGTAAATTTTGAATGACTAGTTTACCGTTTTCCTTCCGATATTTTTGATTTCTATTTTTTTATAAGAAATACATAGGCATTATGTATGTTTAGAAAAAATATTTAAATTGTACAATTTATTGAACATAATTTAATGTATAGAATAAAAAAGAAAACACTTTAATCACTGGCCTAATGAATGACACAAATCCGCGCACGGGGATTGTTTATCGAGGAGAAAAAAAATGTTGACGATCGACATCGGAATGAATGGCAGCTGCGGCTTTTCTTTTTAAATCCCACAACAGCAGAGGAAGAATTACTGGACAGATTTCTGTTTAAACGATGTCGGCGAGCGCGCAAACAATCTCGCAATCGAGTTATTAGAGGGGCGCGGCGAGGCGCGGGGCGGGCGGTATCAATCACCGTGGGCGGGCGGCGCGACATTGGAGTTCAATTAGGCGGGTGGCGCGTGTGATTGCTCAGTCCTCGCACACCAAAGGGTTACTTGACCCACTTATTAGGGCCGTCGCATGCGTCCTCGTTGCCAAGCTCGGAAATGAACAAGTGATTTAATATTAACTCCCACTACAAGTTGCAACTTAATCTTTGACGACATGTGAACATGGACAACAGTAAAATGATCATTGGTGAACCAATGATCATTTTACTGTGAGACCAACATTAACTCGAAACAGATTTAATAAATTACGAATCAACTAGTATGCGATAGATAAAATATTGCGGGCCTTTCCTCTGAAAGTTTTTAACGTTTTTATTTTTTTTTACTTATATTTAATTAATCTCTCATTACGTTATTTAAAAAAGCTTCTCAGTTTGCGTATTTAAAAGTTTTACTTTTGAACACGGAAAAAGTTTTCTGTCGTAATTTCTTATTCAAGCTCTGTAACAAGTTTGATTACAATGTTGCACACAGTTGCATTAACTTCTCATTTAAAAAGTTCTGTACCTGTGAGCTTTTTTGTACAGTCCACCAGATTGAGATTTATTGAGTGAACTTTTTTTGACGAGAACAAAAGAGTCGAGTCACCTGAAAGCGACTAACGCCTAAAAAGGCAACAATAAATTCAAGAAACTTTACCAAGGTCTTTACTTTAAACAGCAGCGTTTATAAATAACTATCTATCTTCAAGTATTAATAAATGCAAATCATTGACCTGAATATAGTAGGTGCATTGTAATTACTTTTATATCGGTAATAGTGGTACTTAAGATTGAATATCGTACAGCAAACTGTCACCGTAAGCTAAAATTTTGTCTATGCTATGACTTCGCTCAAATGTTTAAGAAATAAAAATCCTCAAATGTACATAATCGTACATAATAACAAACTTAGGGAATGTTCACTATATTGCACTGTGGACAGATGCAGACTCAAAGAGACGACATCAATGGGCTTATCTCGTGCAAGGAAACGTCAGGGGATTTTTGAGAATATCTAAATTTAAATATTGCAAATATTTTTGTTCGTTTCATATACATGAAGGATTTAAAATTACATTTGCTAGATAAAAGTCATCACTAAACAACGCAAGTTATATGAAAGTATATAGTGAAATATTTAATTCATAGACTAAGAACATTTGTAGAGTTGCTTAGTCTGAAACTATGAAGCAATGTTCAGCCGCTGTGACGGAAGAATCGATTATAATAACGCTCGCTAATTAAAATTGATAATTAAGTAGCCGGCTTACTTGAGCACGATAAGATGGTTTAATAATTAGAGGTTATTGTATTCATTGTTACACATTATGAAACACGAGAAGTCTTTGAACATTGAGTTAAGAAACTAAGAGCTTGGGATTAATAGCTGTATTAAAATGTTGTATGTGAGAATTTATAACGATTTTTAAAAATATATTGTTTTAGAACTTCTAACTTTTTATTTTTTAATCTAGACAATTTTAGACAGAGAAGAAATTTGTCTTTTCTGTTAATAGCTTCTTTTTTACTTTAAAGTTTTATCGCATACAAAACCGTGTTTATTATCAATATGAAACCTTATTCAAGACATTTTTATTTTATTCATTTCTTTATGCATAAATATTACACGAGCGATGTGAAGGTGTATGTATATCCACGTAGCGAGGTAAGTTGGGCTAGTGAGGTTGGTGCGCGAGCGGAGTGCGCTCGCAGTCTGACCGCAAATAGGTCGTGTATTGGATAACACTGCAACCTGCGCAGGTTTCTAAATATGTACAAAACGATATTATTGTGACCACAGTTGATATTTCGCAAGCCGTGTGTGAACTGCCCGGAGTTAACGATATGGCAATGAATGCTGACCGATATATTGATAATGCAATAACAAGGCGTCCAAGTAGTAGTAGTAGAGGCTATGTTTCAAACTCCACGACTGGCGCGTATTTTGCCTGAGGGCAGGTCCAGGATCACTCCAGCCAAGTCAGCTCTCCAAACAACATAAGCAGCACTTTTACAAGGCGAACAATAAATGTGTTATAAGTCAAATATGCCATATCACAAAGCTATAAAGTTGTATAATATATAGATAGAATTCAAGACAGGCATTGTAAACGGTTTCTTTGTACTTACTTAGGTATTCTTTACGCTATAATCTCAATTGAGTTCGTGTAATACTTACTGTTCTACACATAGATTTATAGTATTACAACAATAAAAGTTTTCGTCATAACATAAAACAAAAATCTTTTATATTTAAGAGTATTAGTAAAATAAAACTTCCCCTGGATAAAGAGAATAGATTAATGCCATGGTTTTATGATGATATGTTGTAATGTAGTGGATAAGAGTCTAGCCAAGCATGTCGCATACTTCATTTACGATGCTAAGTAAAGACGCGTTTTCACGGTGCGTGGTTTAAGCACGGACGCAGACCGTGCGACTATTACAGCCACACACAGTGCACCTATTTATCGGTTAAATTTTTTGACGATATTGTAATATGGAACACAAGTTTGCAAAATCACTTACCGTGGAAACGCACCTTAATGGGATAGTCTCAACAAAAGCATGTACCCTACTATATCGAAAATTTGTGGCAGTGTTTATATTGAAATATCGCTGTCTTAGACTAATACGAATTTATATAATTAATGATAGACGTGTGCCAAATACATTGCAGTGATTGACGTCTATTACGATGACGTCGTTACTAAAACAATCGTCTTCATCAACGTCAATATGCGCAAAAAGTTAATGTCGCCTTCTAACAAAGCGTTATAATATAAAAATTTTAATAAAATTATTCAAAGACAACAAAAACCGTATAAGTCATTAGTAGCAAATCCTGATCGTTTAAGCATATAAGTAATGCTCAATGTAACTCTATGGCTTATGAACCATGTAATAAAGAGAATAAGTTTGATAGCTTTCGTCATTTGGAATCTGCGGCGAGCGCTAATTCCGGCTCACGGGCCATCACAATAACGACGCGAGCGCCACCGCCACCGGCGCGCGGCCGCCTCGCAACTCCAGTATTCACGGCTCTAACGTGGAACCGTATCATACCGTTCCCTACGTAATTGGATGTCCACTGCAAATATTGAATTTCATTTATGCTGTAACGAGTTTATGGCTTGTTATTCAATTTCTATTGCTTTCGAATGACTGTATTTCGTGTACGTGAGGAGCATTTGCAACTCCTTATTTGATATTATCGAGCAAATAAATGAGTAAATTTACTAAGAATAATTTGTGATGATTCAATTTGATGATGCATTGAATGCGTTCATTAAGGAAAATACATCGAATATTGTAATTCCTTTTACTATTTATAGAGTATCATATTATGCATATTTACTACCAATACGAAATGATTAATCGCTCTTCTCATAGTTCTTTAATGGTATCACTATTCGTTTAGTGTAGATATTTCAGTCTAAATAGGTCCTGAGAAAGTCTTTTGTTTCGATAGATAGAAAATGGTGAAAGATATCTAAAATAGCTGGGCTGTTGCTTCCTACATTTGCTAGATGGTAGCAGATAATCATCGAGTCGTCATTATACCGTGTTAAATAGTTTACAAGGTAAGCAGACGTTACTTGATGTGATGTTAATTGACATTCAGCTAAGAGCCGATGGAGTTTGTGTGCTAATTGATAGATCTTGACGGCGTAACCCGAGCTTCTATATTTACTAGTATGTATCTATGTTACATTTCTCTTGGCAGTAATTACTCTTGACTGCTCCCTCGAAATTACTAATTAATATGAGTTTTTACTTTATTTTATTTTAGTGCAAAATACGCGTTTTAGTTATTAACGTGACAAAACGAAGAAATCTAAATGCTTTACTGTATTTTCTCCACTCAAGTCCATCAAGTCCATTTAATATCCAGTGACTCTAGCACTGTTGAGCGCGGAGCTTTGCTTAAAGCACTTCGTTAATTCCAGTAATTCTATCCTCCTAAAATTCCATGCAAGATAAGTTTTAATTATTCACTAGAGAGACAACATTGTTAAAATAACTTATAAGTGATTTGATTAAAATGAAAAACTTCTCTTAAGATTGGAGCAATTTTTAATCAGTTGAGAACACGACTTCATTTTACGACTTTTCGTCTTAACAGTTCTTTTTTAATTGCCTCTCAGCGGGTCCGGGCCGCTGTGTAATGCGCAATTTAATGATCCTTCAAAATGTAAAATGCATTACTGCACCATCTTTATTTTATGGCTTGCTAAGATGAAACCGTGTTAAGCTAGTAAACCCCGCATTACTTTATGTTTACAACGTAATACTATGCAATCTTTATCACACTGTTATAAGTGGTCATTCTTAAAGGCATCTATTTCTGGTAACCACGGTGTGCTATGAGTACTATGTACTCTACTTTCGCACTAATTCATTGTTGTCTACACAATTTTCATCTTTATATATGCAACTGTATAAAACTACGTATTTAATATTATAATGTTCTGTGCAAAGAAAGACACTTTAAAATTACGCATGCACCCCCACTGCTCTGTCGTCGGCACCTAATTACAATATAAATATCTACCGGCGACGTTTAACAACTGACCCGGCCTTTGTAATCTTAATAACCCGCCGCTTTGTAATAAAAGATTTAGCGGCGACCTTTTACTAAAACATAGAACTAATCATTAAGTGTTAATAGGTGATGCGACATGGAGAAACTAGTAAAATTTTTGACCCCAAACGAAAACGAAGACGTCGCTTGGCTCTAGCGAATGATATTCCTGTTTTGAAATTGGTTTCTGTAAGATTACGCAAAAGTCGAGCGGTCCAACCGGTCGCACCGCTTTGTTACCTCGATATCGTAATTTTTAGCATGGTACCCGGCGCATATGGTAGTTCAGCGGTGCAGTCCGGCGCGGCGGCACCGTGCGCGCGGGTCCGGGCGGAGGGCGATGTGTCAGCCATGTGGACGGATACATGCAACAATGAGCTCGCACAACCGGTCGCGGGACCGTTACAGATGGACCGCCGCGGCTCGCCCCTGAATATGCATGAGGTCTCGACTTGACCTCGCGTTGTCAGAGTTTGGGCGCGGAGCGTGGGACCCGCACAACAGATATACTGCTCGTATTTGACATTTGCTCGGTTTACTGACATTTAATCTGTATAATGATCGGCGTCGTTTTGAATAAATTATAGATACAAATTAATATAGGACATCCGTGACATAACACATTTAATATTGTTCCATTACTTAATGTATCTAACTTGAACATATCCCAAAAGTGATAAACGCAAATTACTGTGTCATTCATTGCAATGTGTTTATAGCATTGTATCCGTTACCTCGTCAAATATAATCTAGAAGTGTAGATCCCACCAATAATGCTGAAAAGATAGAATTTCTCAACGGAAAATAGAACGGAGTAAAATGTGAAAAATTTGTTATCGGAGTTCAATAAAATTAATTCTGAAGTAGTTTTCTTAGGAAAGAGTTATTGCTTTCCGAACAAGTGGGAATTTCCGCGTGGCATAGGAGACATTTATGAGATAGCGATAGCTCGTCATTGGAGGAGTCGACATCGCGTCGGCTTGCGGCGATCGTTATAAATTTCATCTGAACAGCGAATATATGTACACGTGAGGCTAAAAATAAACACGGCGACCGCAACGCGCGGCAAACGATACTCCAACAACTGGCCGGGGCCGGAGAGCCCGCAACGGATCCGGCGCCACTCGCTACTGCCACACGTCGCCTCGTGGCTCGTGGCCCACTACAGCATACACAACACTTTAATTAGACGAGCTAATTTTAACGAACTTCTGAGTGGGCGCTAAGGATTGTTTCATTAAAGATTCGCTCGATTGTTTGTCACCGCACGATGCGTATTTAAATGCCACGCATCACTTGGACGCGTGACATTCATCAATGTGGAACGTTTTCAATAACACAAGGCTATTTCGAAATGTTAACGAATAAATGACTACGATTTAACATCGGACATTTATAATGGCTTTAAAAGTTTTTTGCGGTATCTAATAATTTATCGCATTGCGAGTGACTCGAAATCAGGCACGCAGAAAAACAATTCTAAGCTTAAAAAGTTTTCGATCTCTTTCGACCGGGGCGGGTGCTTACACCGATTTACGATACTTTAGGATAACATTAAAGTAGTATAACATGGAAAGTCTCAGAAAGTTTTGAGACTGGAAAATATAAATCAGCTTTAAAAATATTTGCGTCGTATTTGACTAGAAATCGTTAGTCATTCCGACTCGTGATATTGGATGCGAGGCCTTATGGGGCCGTGAGATATGGCGGCGAAAATGGTGCAAAAATCTAATGCGCTTACATCTCATACGTCGCGGAAACAAATGGGGGAAGAATTTCTTACTTGCTTTGCTATGAACGACTTACAGGGTTTGGCGACTATTTGCACATACGAGTAGACAGCAAGATGATTATTAAACAATAAAAGAGTGATACGTGATACCGATAAGCGAACAATATCGCAGCAAGGAAAGAAGCGATAACATGTTGAGCTTTATTTCGGTCAGATCACGTCCGTGAAACAAAAGGAATGCGCGTCGCACCGGCTGCTGTCGAAACTCACGTTCATCCGCTTTTCACATTACTACAAACTCACGGATAAAAAACTAACTTCACAATACTTAGATAGTGCATCCTACTTAATAACTTGTTACTGAGTAGACAATAATAGATATCTTTTTCAGCAGTGATTAGAAAGTTAATCAAGAGAGGCCAGTTGGGCAAATGTCAGGCAGACAGCGCGATGAGGCATGCGCACGACGCAAAATGTATGTTCAATGTGACAACTCCATGCACCATTAGGAACACATTAAGGTTGGGGCACGTTGGAGGGTGCATCATTCTCAGATTTATCATGAATTCGATTGCTAAATAAAATAATAAAAATGTTTCTTATACGAATCCAAACTACCAACCATGGTTTCGAGGAGATACATCTTTTACTTTACACCGAGTTGCATAGTCATATTAAGTTGATCAGGAATGATGGTTTTGTTCTCATAAGAAATCTTCCTACTATCTTCTATTGGTAATCACATTTTTCGATCCTCCAGTTAGCATACGGTATGATAGCTGAGGCACAAATATGGGTATAATTTTTATGGTATATAAAACACATAAACTCGTAATGTTAGAAGACTATTTTTGTTTAGTAACAGAAGTACCTATCTAGTTAAATTAACCGCGCTTATTTAGAACGTAGAAAAATTAGTATGAAAAGCGAAAAATTCACATCACTTTTGCTTTTAGTTGGCAGTGCTTAATAACACTTCTTGAAATCAGCGCATGAACTTTTCATCGCACGTCTCTACGAGCTTTCAAAAAGCTTTCAACGGTTGATCGCGCTCGCAACGACTACGTTACAGAGCGAGCTCCGCGGTACAGTTTTTAAAATAAAACAAAATGTTGCATATCGAATTGTATAAAATTATTATAAAATAGTAAATAGTTAAATGATTTATTTCGCGCAGAGTCGTCTGTCTGTGTGCGGTGTGATAATGAGGCGGACGGGGCGCGGTTGCCAAGCGCCCGCAGCGGAAAATTTGGCGGAAACTGATCGACACCGCAACTGAAAACTATGCATTTTAAGTCACATCAATCGATACGCGGTCAGAGCCACACGTGTGCAAGTTGTTTATGCGCCGCACAAACCACGAAGTTTTGCGCGACTGCCAAATGTGGGACTTTACTTCGTATAAAGTGGCTTTTAGGAGTTCCCATGGGAGGTGTTGGGTTAGGCCGGCGGAGGCATGGGGCTCGGCGAGGCCCGGCCGGTGTCATTATCGTTAGAGCTCAGCAGACGGCGCCAATTTGACCGAGCGAGTAACGAGTCATGCGACCGTCGCGTCGCGCTCTCTAAACTACATTAATTGGGCCCATGACTCATGATTTCGTTATGGCAAATCTTAGACGTTCCCGCAAACTCATATAAACTAAGATTAATGTACCTACCACATGATAGATTTATATTTTATCATGCGATTATCGTATAAAGCAACTAAACAGAATTATTTTTGGAAACAAGTTATAAGGATATATAGGAAAGGCATTAAATACAATTTAATTCATTTTATAATCAACTTTCTCGGAGACTTAAATTAATTATATGATGGCTTAATTATAAAAACGAAAATTCGGTGAAATGAAATGTGTAATGGACTTAGATAGCGGACTAGATGCGAAATAGATTTAAGCGTTAAGTCGCCTGCCGTAACCCCCATTGTATATGCGATTGGACATTCGTAGCGAACAGATAGGTAAAGCATCAATATTTCAACGCGAGTCGCATTTGTGACGTACACTGAAACTATATGTTTAACTTTAGTGGTCGTTATGTGTAATGGCGGTGAGGCGCTGCTCCTCCGAGAGAGTGATGAAAGCGAACACGAGATGTAGACGGCGGGCGCGGAGGGGGCGCGGTTAGGTCGCGTTACGCCGTTTGAAAGTGAGATGCGAGGCGCCAAGAGAGCAACAAATTAAGTCCCCGCGGGGACCGAGCCCGCCCACGGCCGCGCGGCGTTGAGAGGGCACCCGCGATAACGTCTAGCGAAGGGAAACTTGAATATTTCCAAGGAATTACATAACCGAATTCGCCGAATAAAAGTTCACGTACGTGCCCCCACAACTCAAGAAGTATTTTTGAACTCCAGAACTTTAATTAAGATTTTAGTTCAATTTAATCGGCGAACATGGTAATAAATTTGGCGCTCGACTTTCCTTTACTTGAAGTACCCACCTCGCCACCTTACCATTCTAATTGTAATCGCTGAAGCTTTACGGGACTTTTACAATAACTAAAGAGGCCAATTTCGATTTATACACATTTTACATTCACGATAAAATAAAAAGACAAGCGTTTCCCGAGCGACATAAAACTCTTACCGCAGCATAAATTTTATCACTTAAAGTCATAAATATATCTGTATCAATATCATTCGCCGTCACGAAGGGTACGTGTGCTTTTAAAGTCAGTAAATGCACACGACCAAACTTATTGCCACACTAACACTTCGCTGTCTGTAGGTAGGCATGTACACCATTCGGTATGCAATTTTAATGCATAAGCAAATAGTGTCAACGCCGTTAATTCAGTAGGTACTTACTGGAGTTTTTACTAAAATATTAAAAGATACAGTTAATGATGGATATATAAACGGAGAAAAAAAGAAATCTGCCAATAACAACGCTTAAGCGAGGGTATAAAATTAAATGGGTAGAAGGCGTTTTTACAAGTTTATCGAGCGTTCTACATCGGGCAGACGTGTAATGGGCCGGCAGGCGCCGCGCGCGCTGCCTGTCTGTCTCGGCGGTCGGCGGCGGCGCTGGCCGCACACCACCGAACTGCTATTATCGCTATCGATCCCGCCGACGACCTAGCTCGCGATAAACGCATACACTGCTTAATTAACTGTAGTAAAAAGATTAGAAAGATATAGCAATAAGAGTTGAGACGGAGCGCGCAATGAGAACAAAGGCCCTCGGCATACTTACAGTGAGCCGCGGTCGGCCGGCCCCGGCCTCGCTTTTTATGCGGATTTATCGACTCAAATTAATCGTGTAAGTAGTGAGCCGACGGAGGAAACTTGCGTGAAACGCGATAAAAGACCTCTGTTGGTTCAAAAGATCGCTCATTGTGATTTAACAAGATTTGCTCTTAGAGCAACTAAGGTAAAGTTGGCAGTGAACTTGTTTATTAGGTACGGAAAGGACTGGCACAATCAAACGAATGCAAGTTTCAACTTGTAAGTGCAAATCGTAAAGGGTGGCGCTTGCGAAAGTTATAGTTAAAGTAGGTAAGATTTCGTTAACTTCTTGCTTTTTTACACATTATTACTATTATATAAATGAGACTGAAAAATCTAAATATGTAATTTGTTATGTTAATATCATATCGTCTAATCATTTCAATTATATCTTCTTTTATATGATTGTATATTTTCTCCTCTTGTTCTCTATCATATATTTGAATTACCATTAACTGTTAGTCCAACAATATTCATTGTTTAACTATAGGAGTTAAACCGAACCTGCAATATAAGTTTTAAGTTGCACATTTCCAAAGTTTCCTTTCAAATTCTGTATATAAAGTAACAATTTTCATTTTCAGTAAGCTTATTCGGAATTCTAAAGCGGTAATTTATTTAATACAAAAATTCTGCCAAATTTTAGCTATTAATTCTGAAAAAATAACTATAAGCACAAACGGGAGTCGGGAAAAAGGGTTCGGTTTCAATAATTTTGGCACGACATCCTAGAACATCTTCGCCAAGTTATGAATAAAAGAATTGCAAGGCAATAACGCACGGAATTTATGTACAGTCCGCATTAAGTGTAAATATGGTTGCATTGGAATGTTATGCTTGTGTGGCTGCGAGCTTATTGGATACAATTGTTAAATAATATGGTTGAATGAAAATGCCAGTATGATAATTTTAAATGTCCAACCAGACTGTAAAGGGCTATGACAGAATGTAACGATTTTACTAAAGAGAAGAAAAAGGATGATTAGAATATGAAACGCTAAAGAGAGTTTTTTATAGTTGCATAAAACCGTATACAATTGATATTTCCTATGGATATACATAAAGGTACCGAGAATATTAAAAGTTTTAGGTACGTTTATTTAACTTTCAAATATTCATGTTCAGAAAGTTGAGCACTGAAAAATATTTTAATGTTCATATTCTGCGGAGGGAAGTTCTCCCCGGGATAACAATCTGCCGAAGCAAATTAGTGCCAAAGGACTAATACTAACATTTGCATAATGCACGTAGGGTTAGAGCAATTTGCAACTTGTTAGCAACTAGCTAACCGATAGTTGAACATGGTAGGCATTTAAGAATTTTGAGAATTTGTTCACTAACTAGTTTTGACTGAGTTTTACGTTACTATTCAAATATAAAAGTTACCACTTACTGTTGTGATGAGAGTAAGATTAGACGTCAACTAACATAAGTAGTTTTTGACTCCGATGTTTTTAGATTTACAGACTCGGTTATTTATTAGCCAAAGATCTTAAACAAGTTGCAGAAACTAGTACTTTTGGTGTGGTGGGTGCTAAATAATATGAAAATCTTTGTGTAATCTAGGTTGAGATATAGCTATAAAATATGGTATATATAATATAGAAGAACATAAAGTAGGTCAGAATATAGTGTTATTAACATGAGCGGTTGTTTCGTAAACCGAGACCAACTGATTTCGAGCTATTCGTGTAAGCTGATAAATACACAACTAGTCACGAACTAACGAGTTATCATATCCCTCTGGCGTCTCGTTAAATGTTCCTCTCGTTTAAGTTATAAACAGGAAATAAGCATAATTGATTCAGACAACCAAAAATGCAATAAAACCTATTTAATTTTAAATTATTGCTTATTTGTTAACCAATATTAATTTAAAGCTATATTTTCTCTCCTATGTTCCAAAAAGTTCACAGGATTCAATATTCATGACTATTTTTTACGTCTTTACTAAATGTGGTAATTCATAGTAATGACGTATTTTTTTTAATATACTCGTATATTCGTATTATCTACTGTGTAATATAATTGTTATATTATTCCAATATAATTAATTTATATCAACTGCATAACTAAATAATGTTTCTTATAATACATACCGTGAAATGAAGAAGAGTAATAATAACCTGATGACTGCATAGAATAGTAATTATTAATAATTACCTTGATTCAACTTCAAGGTAATAGGTACAAGTATAAAGTAATTTGCAGGCAGAACAGAACACGAGCTTTCTTCTTAAACTTTTATAATAAAGTATTTTAGACACGCAGTATTCTTTAGGTTGCGGGAGCGTTCGGCGCCGGCCGCACGGCTCCGTTGCTGCATAATACATTGCAGTGAATGCACCGCAGTTTGATCCCTTCCTAGACAAGGTAAGTACGACTGTAAAGTTCTCTTGATGTTACCTCCACTCCACTTTCGTAACAAGTGCGGACATGAAGCGGCGAGGGGCTTTGCAGTTTCAAAGTAAATCGACAAAGTTTCCACGACGTCATCCTTTTGTCTTCTTACGGAATATCGATTGCGCTCAATTATTTATGGCTAATCGTTTCGAGAACTTTTCGAATAAAACGAAGTTGTCGAAACTTTTGCAAAAATTATATTCCAGAATTGAATGACGCTGGACTACAATCGGGAATACCCACGACGGTGTCTTCTTTGTATTTGAATAAGTTTTTTTAAGTTGACATCGAGGCCTTTAAGTAACATTTTAAGTAAGAAAGAATCACAAATGTCAAAACATTATAGGAAAAATGATCTCTCGCTAATACTTAAAACTAATTTATGTTCTCAGGAATAATTAATACATTTCGGAGAGTTGTTAATGTAATTTAAATCAGCGTAGTTTGAAGGTGAACCAGTTAAGGCAGCTACTGCGCCAATACCTAATACGACTGCACATAATATTTACGGAATAAGATCATTTCGAGATTGAAAAAACTGAATAAAGTATTTTAATGAAGTGATAGCAACATTTTAATTTAAATACTGCTCTTCTGGATATTAAAATGGGAGCTGGGACAGAAATAACGCAAAGAAATCCTATTGCCAGGCACAGGAAAGATTGTCATAACATTTAAGACTTTGATTTTAAATTATAGTTAGTTATATATACGATTAGCACATGCAATGAACTGTAAACAAATCAATCATGTCAATTTGTCTTTTGAGGGAAGTATTCTATTCCTAGAGTCTTCCTTTTCTCAGAATTAAGGAGATCTTTTGAATTAAGGAATCAACGTTTAGGTCGACCCAAATTACTGTCGACAGTAAATTCCCACATATGCGAATTGTTCAGATGAAATGAATCGCGTGAAGTAAAAACTACTATTTGCTAAACTTAAATAAATATTAGAAAGATATACCATAAAAACGAAAATGTACGAAGAGTGCTGAATATTTGTAAGCCGATTTACTGACACAAAGAAAATACGAGTAAATATATTTTGTTAAAAGTAGAATGGAAACACTTTTCACACATCCAGAAGACACTATTGTATCGTACACTGCTAAGTTTAGGAACTAAGTTTGAACATTGAATTCAAGAATATTGAGAGTTGAAAGAATTTATTAAAAAATATATGTACGCCTTGACTGTAAAATTAGTACGAAAAATTTGCAAAAAGTACATTCAAGAGGTGTGGTAATTTTCTCTACGGTTTTTGTTTGTTATCTTTTGGGAGTTCTTCTATTATCACTGTATGAGTATGTGTTAAATTAAGTGATAAACTACCACATTTTTGCAGTGTACTTTATTTAAAAAAAGTCAAGTTGAAACAATAATCTGAATCCAATATCCAAAGTAGGCTCGGCATGTTGTTAGTGAACAGTAGTTAAATAGAGCTGCAAAACAATGGTGGCACAGGTAAGTGTAGCTTTCACGTGGAAGCAATCTGGCATTTATTAATGCGGATCGGTCGGGTAGTCCGGGACAATGGCTCACGTTTCTTCGGGGCCGTAGACTGCGGCCGCGCGCAGACCTTAGGCGAATGACGGGCTGCATTAGCATTTCAGACGATACAGACAAACAAAACGTCTACTTTCGTTTTCATGTCTGAGCAAGAACAATAACATTTCAAAATAGAACCCGCTGCGTTGAAAACTTAGTTCGATGGCTGAATGTAACGTAATGCGACAATAGAAATAACAAATAATTGTTATGTTGTCAAAACTGAGTTGTGCAAGTCGTACCCTTCTACATAACTTTCTACGATTATGAAAGTATAGATGGATTTTTTTGGAACATCCTCAATATTCGGTAATGGTTTTACGCGATGTGCTTAAAATAGATAGACAATGACTACCCGTGGAGTATCGTCCAATTGAGACGAGAGATATATTTGTTATTCTGATTAATTAGATTAATAGAATATAAGTAGGTACATATAAAAAGTACGCTATATTCCAAGTTATAAATAACAACTTACTTATAAGAGAGCTTCTTTAAAATGATATGACTCCGAGCCAATATCTGAAACAAGAGAAAACACAAATAAGTTATGATTACAGTAAAATTACAAATTAGATTGTATCATATCCCATATATCCGTGTGACATAATTTAAGTTTTGACGACACACATCGCCGCGCGAATATAAAACTAAACCAATTACAAGTTTTCCAATATGCCCGGCAAATTATGGCAATGTAAACTCGCTATGGGCCACGGCGTGCCTTCTTACACGTTCCTCCGAGCAAAGTTTGAGGTGCGAGCTGATTTACAAACGCACACGTCGTTCACGCACCTCGTAAATTACAGGCACACCCAAAAGACATTTTTCATTCAATTCTATAACATAAATTACCAACTTTTCGCTAACTCTAGCGCTGGATTGTATAATATTATTTTAGTAGTTTAATGTCAATATGTGATGTTTGTCATTTATTTACATGTCTTGTTGTAACATTTAAATTGCCACGCAGAAATCAACTATACATCTTTGAACAAATGATTATTAACTTGTAAAAGCTTTATGCGTCAATGAAAACTTTTAATTTCATAGCGTTTTATATAAACGCAACATGTGTTTATAATAATAGATGCACGTAAATAAATGCAGACAAAATCGTAGATTCAAAAATGTGTTACTTTAAAAACAAAATGAAATCCCAACGGATCTCGTGGCTTCAAACGAAGTGTTTGCTACGCAATCGGGCGGCGCGGTTACATAATGAACTTTAGCAGTGAAAAACTGCATTTAAAAACTCCATTACCGGGCGGCGTTCTTTACGCCGGGCACAATACGCGCTAACCGACAAAATGAGAGTCGCAGCTAGTTAACGGAATAAAAGGCGTTATTATGAGTGGCGCTGTGCCGGCGCGGCGACTGCGCGGCGGACGCAGGCAGGTAAACACTGCTGTTTGCTGTTTGCACTGCTCGCCCGAGTCCTTGCCTATGATTTGTGACATCCGCCCTAGCGGAAAGTTAGCGCCGTGTTTTAAAATATTTACCACAATTTTGTAATCATTAAAACGCTGTTGTCGATTTAGAGAAATTAAGTACTTACAACGTTTTCAAGACTTCAAGCTTAACGATTTATCAACAAAATTGCTAATATATGAAATCCTCTCGAAATGAAGGAGATTAAACTTTTGTATTTTTATAAAAACTTTAAACAAGAATTAGTGAAGTGACATAAATGCGCGCTTTCCGAACTCAATAGAAGTGCGGGGCACGTCCTACGTAAAACTCGAGAAAAGTATGACAAAAGCACGTGCGCGCCCGAACCTTGCAAACTTCCCGAAGGACACGGTACCGTTATTTTACGGGGCGTTTCTGAAAGGC
>QDHC01006619.1:432810-443126 GCA_013186455.1 Papilio dardanus tibullus | reverse complement strand
AAGCAAATGCTACGCTAAGAAGTTAAATTATTCTATACTTATGACATTTTCCTCTCCTTCCCTTTGTTGAATGTGAAGTAATCGTTAACATAATCCTCTAGTGTAAACTTTTAAATGCATTTGTCTAGAAGACAATTCTGAAAATGGTATGACCTAAACTATATCGAACTGCGTTGGAAAAATAGCAAAGTCGTAAAAGTGGCGCCCACCAATCGCCAAATAAGGGCGGCGCGGCACCGGCGAGACGCGCAGTGGTGTCCTTGACTCCCAGCCAAATGACATAAGTTGGCCCATGGGTGCGGAATCTTGACTAATCGATAAACTAGTCGGACTGAATGAGGAACTCGAGACATCGATAAGCCGCACCCGCGCCGCGCCGCAACTCTATTATATAATTACTAGTACGCGCATCCTTGAACCCCCCACAATGGAAATGCGTCACTTCACAGACAAATATCTACCTATTTTCTAACAAAAAAACACAACAATATTTTCATTATATTGGTCAATTCTGACTTTTTCCCGTAAACATCTTAAATCAGCTGTGTACTCGGATTTGGGAATCCCATGGAAAATTGTGGAGGTCGTTTACTAATAGATTACCAATATTCTAACGAATCTTTAAAATGACTAAGTCCGTGTTTATTGTGATATCATCGAAGCAAAGCTGATTTTTGCAATTGCTAGTTTCCTTTAATTTAACAGCTTTACGTCGTATATTTATGTCTTGTTAAATGTTAATGACAGGATACCTACACTAACAACGTTATTATAAATGAATTTCATAGTCATAGTCATTTAAATCAAAGTTTGTTTAAAAAAATTAGCAGACGAGCAAAAACAAATATAAACTGGTATAGGTTCTATCAACTTTATTTTTTCAAAATCAAATTTTACATCAGTGTTTCACAACCTTTAGACTCTGTTCCTAAAAGATTCATTAAATTAAATATTACGTTGTAACAAAATGCGTCAAGTTGCATCCCTTAGCATTTTTTATAGTTTCACTTTTTATTATCTAAGCGTTGGTAATGTGGGAGAAGTTCAATGAAAACACGTGTTCACAAGCAGGTGACTGACTTTCCTTCGATTGCACCGACATCGTACAAACGTATATGGATCATAGTAATTATGCACTCACGCTATGTTGTTGAGTAATGAATTACACGCCGATAATGCAACATGTTAATTAGTTTTGTTTATAAAAGGTGTATTATATAAGATCATATAAAACTCGTTTTTATGCAATCAACTTATAGTTTACGATTTGCATGATACCAAATAAGCTTAAAATTGAGTGACAATTGCATTACTAATTAGTTTATGTATTTATTGCAAATACAGTGATTGATCATTCAAAAATAATTCGATATTTGGCTATTGAAAAATCAAAAGTAGTCACAAACACAAACGGGATATAAACATTAAATTAACTGTTACGTTTATTTTGAAAGAAGATTTAAGTAGAAATATGTCTTAGTCTAATAATATAGACTGAGCACCTGAGTGCGTATTATGCTGTCCGTTTTGCACAAGCCCTAAATGTATGCAAGCTATGATCGATTCACCGCAGTTTCGGTATTGAACTCAATCAATGATTCGGCGATCGATAAGCGAACAAAGCGCATTAGTGAAGCGATCGCTAAACGTCCACTTCGCCGGTGAGCAAACACGAAGGCGTAATCCGTCCGGTGGCACTTAGCGCGCGCCGCAAGCTCCACGCTCTAATTGCACATCAACTAATCTGTTTGGAAACGCACACATTACCGTTTTAGGCTTCGCCACCTCACCATACACGGTAACTGGCAGTCTTGTGTCAGTCACCTAACAATCTCTAACTGTAACTTCCTCAATTATTTAAAAGAAATACTTAAAAAACACACTGAATCCTATGAGTTTCATCCTACGACATCGGATCACACCTCTGACCACTGGTCCTGCTCAGGAAGTTGGAAGTTTTTCTAAGTGTAGAATAGGTCACATTAATTAATTTTATTATCTAGACAGAATCGGTAATTACTTTTGTAAATTGATAGCTAAACGTTGACACAATCGCTGTAAAATGTTATAATAATGGAATAATTTATAACAATGTTGTATTCACCAAGTCATCTTTACTTTAACGAGAACTTAAGAAGAAAAACTATGCCAGCCAAAATTATAGCGCTAATTGCTCTTCAAGTCTTAACTTTATAGTAAGAATGCGCAATTAAAATGTTGTAGGCGACTTTACACTAACTGGAATACGTGCCAAAGTAGCTTGAGAACTGCCAATTAATGTCTCCATTAAATTTGGTACCAGCAACTAAGTAATGTGTTATAACAACATTGTCGGAATATTTAAATGATGTCTCAAAATAGATAAAATCCTGTTATTCTAGAAAATAACTTATTTTTTATGCGTTAATTATCGAATCTAGATAATGCGAATTACGTATTTTATTTATTTGTCTTTTTTAACAACAAAAATAAAGCCAAAAATCCAATCACGAAAATAAACGATAGTAACAAGGGCAAAGTTTCCGTTCTTTATGGCGATGAGTAATCTTGTCTTCGTTATTTTAACAACGCATTGTGTGCAATGATCCGGACAGACAGACAATGCTAATGTAAATATTTATTGATAGATTTATTTCACAAGCCGCTGCGGCCCTTGCTACTTGCTAGGGTAAAATTACCCACTGAGTAATCTGATGAGTCGGTTATTCGTCGCGCTTGATGAATTCTTCGCTGTTTTGTTCCTATCTTCAAGTCTGCGTCATCTTCATTTCTTTGTCATTTCTAATAAATTGTCCACACTTTTAATTATTAAGAGATACGAAAGATAATAAATATATAATTTACATTAAATATGTAACATAGTATATGGTGAAACTTTGTTAATATGTATAGAAATGGGAACAATGAAAGAACAGTTTTATTCTTGTGTTACGTAAATTAAACGGCCAACAATAGACTAGAAAGTAAACCTGGTGTCATAAATAGCCTTTCAGATCTTATCGAACATAAGTTTATTGTTAGTTGTCCAGTGCTTTTAGCCTTTTAACATTTACTTTTGGTATAAATAATATTAATGAATGGAAAGTTACGTATTTTTATTTTGCTTAAACCAACAGAAGAAGGTTGTTAAATGGAGAATACATATAGGAAGCAGTGAAGAAAACCGGTTAGAATCCAGAAATTGTTACGGTTGGGTGTACGTTTTTGTATTGGAATATCGGAGGAGAAGGTTTCCATATCAACCGATTTACTTCAAACCTTTAATATGTCTTCAGTAGGAAAATTAATAAACTTTTATGGTAAAAAATGAACAGCTGTTATGAAAAAAGCTTCTTGATACTTGGCAGTAAAAGGACAGAATTTACGGTCCGCGTAACCGTGGGTAGGCGGACCTCACCGCTCGCATGCAAATGACTCCATTGAACCGAAGCAGTGCTTGCGAGATATCAGCGAAGATACCACTCGAAGCACTTCCCAATAATTATGACAGCTATTTACATTGGCATTTCATATCCATATAACTGTTGATTTAATGTTTATGTTTTGTACGGTGCTTACAAATTGCGTACAAAATCTTATAAGAAAGTTTTCCATTATAAAAGAAGTTCTTTATTTATTCTGCTCTTACTTAAGGGCTGAGCGAACACTTCGTCGTATCTTCATGATTGTTACTTTTACAGGCATTTCTTGTTAATTAGACTTGTATATTTATTTTAAAATATTATTTTGGAGATTCGTAGTCTAATCAATAAATTGGCAAGTGTATAGGTATACGGCTGATACTGATAGTGTAAACAGTATCCACAAAGCTTCAGTCTAAAAAACAGAGTGCAATTATTTTAGAGTACGATTCTACGTTTCTACTATTCAGACCATTTGTTAAATGCTCAAAATAGTAATATTGTTCCATCGGTTTGAAGCAAATTTTTCTTTTAGGAATAAATGTTTTAATTACGCAAACAATGTTGAAAATTTTAGTAACGATTCTAAAGTCATCGTCTGTAGATTAACTATAGTAACCATTCATAATTTCAGTTATATACTAACTTAGTTCAAATGATAGAGTTACAGCCTAAGGACGTTCGGTGCTCGGATACAAGCTATGGAGGTTCTCTAGCCAGATATGGAACGGAGGTCCAGCCACCGATTACAACAACAGAACAACATAGCCCTCTAATCTTAATACAACGGCTATAGTCATAGAGCTCAATCAATCAAAGACTTAAAAAAATGATAATACATTATTATGTTTATCAATTTAGTTAGGAAGTACTCGTACATTTTTGTGTCAAGGAAACGATATTTGGATTAACAAAGGAATTGTATGGTGTCTATAAAACTTGTTGGTTCAGTTATTGTGACGCCCACGCGTCGGACTTCAGGAACACGGTGTGACACTGTGTTAATATGATGTCATTTACCAACACGCCCTTTTTAAACATAGTTTACTAACGAGAAAATAGCGGGACACATAAAATTACTTATTTTATATGCCACTGTACCGCGTCACTTGTTAAATGAAAAGTTTGTTTACCTAAATTTTATTATCGATAAAATTTCTAGCCACTGAAGATGCACCCTGGTAAAACCAAATAAGAGTTAAATTTTTTAAGAATATAATAGGAACAAATAGGTAAAACACTGTTGAGTAAGGCCGTCATTTATAGACCTGAACGTGAGTATCCAATATATTTAAAGCTACGCTCTAGTATTATCAGACGAGCGTAACGAATTTTTTAATGCGTGGACTGTCACGTCCAACGGTAAGCCATATTTATCAAGTGGTAGGTATAATGAGTCAGTTTTGTTATAATAAAGAATAACATTTGCCTGAGGTGGAAAGTGGAACGTCTGGTGCACTTTCTCTTGTCAGACGTTCGGCGACTGCGCGCGAGATGCAAGCTGTTATTATTATGTTGGTATAGTACTTACATTTCTTAATACATATATCATCTATACTAATATTATAAGAAGAGAAACTTTGTATTTTTGTATGTATTGAAATAACTCAAAAACTACTGAACCGATTTCAAAAATTCTTTGACCATTAGAAAGCTACACTATCCCCGAGTAACATAGGCTATATTTTTTAATTCCACGCGTACGAAGTCGCGGACAACAGCTAGTTTATCTATAAAACATCTTCAGTTTCGCGTATGGCCAAGAAATAGATTATAACTAAATACAATTTTCGACTTTTCTTGATTATAAAGCGTTCAAGCGTGACTGACAGCCGAGAATGTTATCTGTATAAAAATAAATTTAGTAGTAAGTAGAATACAGTATGCATACTTAAACTAAATGTCAATCACGTACGAGGAAAACGTGTTGATTATTAAATATTCCAATGCACATGTTAGGTCAGATTACAAGAAACGAAACGCGTCGGTAAGGTGGATACTGGATACCGGTTTGCAAAAGATCCCTGCATCAATAGGCACTCGCTAAGCCCCCGCCGCCGGCAACGTCGAGGTTTGCCTGTTAAACTTGCAGAAATTTATACTATAATTTTATCACAAACATTTTAATGCCTCGATACAAATATATTGTATGTTTTACAAACATAAATGGTTATACAACAGATATTTTCTACATCAAGTGTAATGACGTAACCCTCCGTGACTACTGGCAACTCTGAACGGTTGCATGTTGTTGACCTGAAGATTGAGCAGCAGATTGCAAAAAGCATAGTCGTACAAAATTGGCTTTAGTACCGTTATTTCAGTCTACATTTTGTTAACTATAATAGACGGAAGAATAAGTTTTGGAACATGACTTCTTCTAAGTGTACTGTTCAATACAATAAGCGTTCTCATTACAATAGTCAGTTTCACAAACTCCGAATCGGCCGAGCTCGGGCATTGTCTCGCAACTCAACCGGTTCCATGTGACGTGCTCCGCAACCTCTTTATTGCTCTATTTGTTATTTTATTATGCAGTTACCGTGCACGAAATGAATCTTAGCGTCTTTGTAATAGGTGTGCATTTACATATTATCAAATTTTGTTTTAGAAACGCGAGGAAGCAGATTTATGCCAAGCAATATGCAATTTTGTTGACTCATATTTAGATTTGGCCAATTTGAGAAAATACCCACGACATGCACATAGTTCACCTATCTCATAGATGTAGACAGAATAGTACGATCGGGAAGCATACCTATTTTCAGAATTAATTAATAATTAAGTACTTTTACTTTGAAACATCGGCTGTCCTAATTCCAAAAAAATGAAACAAGGCTGTCAGTTACATTCAAACCGGATTCGCTCGAATAATACCTAGGTACTTTCGAAGGCGTCATTGGCGGGCGGATAGAGCGTTTATAATATCACTGACTCGCCTTGCGTAGGCCAAGGCAGTTCGTAAAGTGAATGTACCCACTCGAATGTCTGACAGCTATCAATGTATGTCGAATGAGCTGGTGTGATGTGACGAAGAGTTACATCGAAATTAATTTTCAATTGACATTGTTTTGAAAAAAAAAAACTTTAATGTAGAATTATAAAAGGTTGTCTTCTCGTTCTTATGCGTAAAAAACGATAAAGATATTTTATACCGTACTCTACGTATGTGAATAATTTAGTAAATAGAAAAGAAAAATGCTTTTTTCAAATTTCAATGAAAATTCGCCAGTTAAAAATAAATGTCCAAAATACTTTCACCAAATGTACATTAAATCGTACAGAATTTACAATGTAAATATTAAAATAAAAACAATGTAGTTTTATCAGTGCGACATGTTGCAAAGATACGTAAATGAAGATCTTGCGTTACGATATCGCAAAAAATGAACCCTTTGCGGATATGAGTCATTGCGCGACCACCAGGAAATGATATTAAATTTTCACGATGGCGTTTTACGTTACCCACGCTCGCCGCTGGTTTCGCTACTTCATACATATTTATCAAAATAACAGTGCCGATTGAAAGGCTGCATATAAACACGCACTGAATTGCAAAACGTTGAAAGGGACCGCGGATTTAAGAGTTTATGTTAAAGATTGGAGGGTGTAGTTTCGCGCGTGAGTTCGGTTGCATTTGGGCTGGTGCGGTGCGGCGCGGTGCGGGGCGGCGCGGTCGTCGTCCGGCGGTCATTAGCGAGCGCACCCCGCCAGCCGCCGCGCCGCGCCGCCGCGCCGGAGGGTTGAGTTCCGCGAACCCAGCCAGCCCGTGACTCAGCCCTGCCGGCCGGGCTGCGGCGCTGGGGAACACCGATTGTCCACTCGATAGAGGTTTTATATCGATACGTTAGCATGGAGACAACACAAAGGTTAATGTCATCATCTAACACATACTAACAAAAACATCTTTTATTTCTGAGGTCAATGCTACATATTGTTTAGTATTTTTTACCGATGTTAAAAAAACGACCGACTTAAATAACGTTGACCCTAATGTAATCGATAAGCAAAATTAATTGTTCGATTTTAGTTGCTACATCTCTACGTAAGTTTCTTTTTCTACGTGATAACTGTTGCTAAAATCATTTAATTTTATGTTCTCTCAAGTGGGTACTTTTAAAAACCCTCGCTGAAACGGACGCGAGCGTAGATATTTCAGTTGCGTAATCTCTCGGCCATCAGTAGTGTCGCTCAGACTGCGACCACGCAAAAAAATGCGAATATGTTGATATCGGTCGGTTAGTTTGCCGTTCGATTTGGTTAACAGCAATTTAATAATAAGTATTAAATGTACTTTTATATAACTCGTGGTGGTGCAAGTGTTGTGCAACGTTCAAAACCTTGACTACAGACATGAGTGGACCTGGAACTGTGACACTGTTGACTAAATAGTTTTATTTTTTTTTATACTGGCGCAACATAGTACTCAAGAACGCACGTGCCCGAATTCATAATTGTGATATTATTTTGTGATGATTATGACTTTTAAATTAGTCGTATATCATATTTATTTAGTACACATACCTACGTATATCAGGCGTACGAATGCATCAGAGTGGCATGCGGCTTAAACCAACACTAAAATCAATTGCAATTGCAAAAGTAGTGGCTTTTAATTGCCTCCATTTTACGCGCCATGTTTTTTTCGGATCGTATTTTTTGCGGTGCGGTTTGTTTTTGTTTGGCTATTTGAACGAGATTTGAATTTATTATCCCAATAAACTAAAACATTTTATGTGTGGTTTCAATTCAATCTTTTACTCTGACTTTAATTGCATTACTTGTATTAATTAATACAATAGAATCTCGTGTTAATGGACTAAATTAACATGACCAAATGATTTGTTGATTCATTTAGTCTGTAGCAAGTTTGATAGACTTTGTCATAGATCGCGCACCTTAGTTTTATGGATTTTAAGTTTTATATGCAAATAAAAAGAGATAAAAAGGTGATGATATTGGTCACTTTTTGTTGCGACCAAAATGTGTGTATTGTATTATCCAAGATATGAACGAGTGCCAATATTAGTGGGACGTCCAAGAGCTACGTGTATTGATTACATTGGTACCACTAAAAGGGCGGTATTAAACTACTCAAGAGTAAGAAGCGTGTGGGAGGTGGGTGTGTACCGCTCAGGGTGGAAGAAAGATGTGCCAAGATTACGTCTGTGTATAGATTTAACTGTGTTACATGACAACAAAGTGTTTAAACAACAAACAAACAATAATAAGTTTGAAACAAGATTTTATTTTTGTATTGTGACATTTAATTTTAGAATTGTAACGCTTTACTTTGCAGGTAATCTAGAGGTTCAGCAATATTAGAACTAAAATTATTTCACGAAGAACTTGACTGTTACACGTCAGTTCGTAACAATTATCCGCGCCTCTTGCGTGTCAAATGAAGTCATTGCTTTTATTTGTTTTCTGTTATTAACTAGATATTCAATACTTTTATGCTTCGAATATCATTCAGTTTTATATATTTATTGCATAAAACAAAATTGGCCGCATCGAGTAGCAAAGTTTTCTCATCCAATTTGTCGCACCTCATCTTTTTATTCGTCGCAGTATAGCTCGCAGTCGTATTACTCTGCAATATAGACCGAAAAGTAAGAAAATTGCTTGATCCATAGCATTGTAAAAGTCTCCCGTTCTCATAAAACTCCCACATATTTCACGACAAATAAACTTCTCATCCTATGAAATTTTCTTCCCGGGAAGCAGTTCAGTGCAGGTAATATTTCAAAACATGTGTCATTCATAACTTTCGCCTCCGCAATGTCTGTCGATGGAGCCCGGCCGAAAAGGTCTCAATAATAAATTTTTCGTGAGCCCGCTCCGTTATCCCCGCGAGCGGTCCCAGGTACGTTTTACGGCCGCGCAAGGGAAAATAAACGAAAAATAAAATAAAAGTCAAAATGGCACACATAAAACTATTTGCCGGAATATACCGCGCGCGAAAAACAACTTTGTAATGTCTGAAAAAGAGACAAATATTTGCTGCTGTTGCGAGAAATAATAAAATGTAAAACAAAGAATTGTCTGTAATTCCATTACGAATAGTTTCTGTTTTGTTAATGAGGTATTTGTTTATGTTGAGATTAATTAACCTGCTGTATTGTAAAGTCGCAGTAGGGTGTATTGAGGAAATAACTGTCGTTCAGAATATGGAGTGTAGTGCTGTCAAAACATTTAGACAGTTTATGATCTGCACAAACGCGGTAAGCTGGCAACAATGAACAGCCTCGTAAAATACTAAGCAACTCACGTTTATGTCTCCGAGATCATTGTATGAATTTCGACTGATGTCTTAAGAATTATTATCGACAATACTTATACTTACAATCGAATGGTATATTATGCTACCTCCATAAAATTAAACATCACATTGATTAAGTATTAATATGTACCATTATGTGTTCTGTATATTCGATTACTGCGTGGTAGTGTGAAATAATGTCGCAGCCAAAAGTTAGTTTAGTTGAATATTAGTTTCGCTAATGCTGCAATATTTTATGTCGTAAAATGTGAACTAAACGCAAGTTAAATTATTTTTTGTTAATTTTCCTCGTTAATTGTAATAAAAAAAATACTTTGTTAGTACATTAACATGGAATAGAAAAAAAACGGTTAATTTTTTATCTTACTTGCGTTCCATATGGTATCCCCAATTATTTTTTATATCATCTAACTCACTAAAGGTGATAAAGGTCCATTCTGTAACAGAGTTATGAGCTGATGAATAAATCTGAGTTTTTCTAAGTTATACTATAAGAGCTTATACACAGTAATAGTAGATATAATATTTTGATTTCTGTGCAATTTTTTTCTATTTAATGTCAAATGTCGTGTCGGAGTCGCGTGACGCGGCACATTAAGGCGCGGCGCAAGTCACCGGCGCGCTCCGGCGGC
>QDHC01006619.1:419596-432418 GCA_013186455.1 Papilio dardanus tibullus | reverse complement strand
CTAACATCAGGTTATAAATGTCAGTCACGTTCATACAATTATGTGCTTACGGCGTCAAGCGCATTGTTACAACACAATACGATACTTATATTCGAAGCTTTTAAAAACCTACAGTTCACCTGAAAATGCTTTTTGTTAGGACTTTACCTTGAGCTAAAGAGCAATTAATTTATATTATTGTCCTTATCTTAAACCTATTTTTTTACATCAGGAAATATAAACTAAGAGTTCAAGATTTTTTTAGTTCGATTGTAAAGATAACAAAAATATAGTAGTAGCAACAGGGAATTGCAATGGTAAACAACATTTATGACGTGAAATAGGAGCAATGCCGGTGTCGGTGTAGGGGGCAGGTCGGAAGCTCTCGGCGTTTTGCTGAAGGCAGGCAGACGTCAGCGGGCCGTGAGTGACACGTCCTTCCGCCGCTGTACTGTACTGTATATCCACCACTGCCCGCTTCGTGTCAATTGTAAAACCTTCGGCACTACGTTTACGGAATTCAAAAACACGAATTCAACTAGAACAATGAAACTAAAAGTAAATGTTATACATCACCCGCATTGCTGCGTTTGTTTTATACATGTAAAATGAAAGCCGTGTCATGAGTCCTACGCTCTAATAAATGTTGAGCCCGAATGCGACCCTAATCTGGAGACGGAATGCAAACAGACGCTGTACCAAATTGTAGGACATGCAAACACATTAAAAGAGTCATGTGAATGATGCCAAAACATTATCTATGTATAGACAAAATTAAAATTTACAGACGATGTAAAAGAATGAGATAGTCTTCATTGTTCTTTGTTTAGAGAGCCCTGGGCGACTGGACAGCGATTGACGCGATCCAACGCCACACCTTTTATCGCATAATTGTGGACGAGCGATGACCCAGTTCGGAACTGTTGATGTCGATCACGACATTGTCATCTTTCTTTAAATATTTCAAAAAGTTTCGGTTCATATTCCTTCACAGCATGACATGAATAAGTTGTTAAGTCTCTAACTACGTTAAGTCACTGAATAAACAGATTAAGCTTAAACCTAATCACGCGTCGTTCTTCACAATATTAAGAAATAGGAGTAATTACAAATTAAAAAAGCTTAAAAATTTTGTTAATTAATTAATGAAAACTTAGCAATTAGCATTCAAA
The DNA here is from genome assembly GCA_013186455.1 of Papilio dardanus tibullus. NCBI lineage: Eukaryota > Metazoa > Arthropoda > Insecta > Lepidoptera > Papilionidae > Papilio > Papilio dardanus. Next base: position 431,267 of record QDHC01006619.1, on the reverse strand, counting down.
AGTAGAGCAGAGCGAATTGTAAAAAAAATGAGGAATTTGCGCCAGCACACAATAGAGGAGCTTTGTTATGCGCTCATTTACAAGCAGCGCGATTAAAACGGCAAGTCGGTGCAAGGCCGATCGCCAGCGCGATAGGCCGCGGGGTCAAAAATAGCGGGGCGAGGGCCGTGCCTGGCGCCACCCCGCGCCGCGCCGCGCCGTGCTGTCGTGGCTTCCACCACGAGGGGCAGCCGTCGCACCACCACCATTATGTTTCTGCCGTTTTATACAACACCACTTTTTGTAAGTTTTGCACCTATGTGTGTCTTCGTTCTTAACATGATACGAGTTTAATTCCATTAAAGTTTACCGAATGAGAAAAGGAATAATTTGACAGCTGATACTAAATTAAATAACAGTTGTTTAAAATATTTATATTTATTACAAAATATATGCATCCTAATCATACTTAATCAGCTATTTACAAACTTCAAAAAAAAATGTATTAATTATTGCTTTATTAATTCGTTTTTTATGTAGCCTCCTCATGCCAACAGTCGCTTTGTCAAGCGCTTTGTGACATTAGCTCTACCATCAGCCATGAGTTTGAGGAGAAATAAATTAATTCTCAATTCGACGTATATAGTAAAGGAAAATTAACGTAGTATTGAATATAAGATTAAGCATGGGCGAATATTAGTACAAGTTTAGTTCTCGAAGGTTCCTCATCAATATGTCAATTAGGGTTCACAATTATCGAAGCTGCACAGGTGTCCAGAGCGAGCCGTTTGCCAGCCCATTAAGCAAATAACGAGTCCGCAAGATAAACTTGGAGGCAGTAAAGTTTATTAATGGCTCGATTACAAGCTCGACCCGAGGTGCAAAGAAGTGCTATCAATCAGTCAGGTGCGCGACGGAAACGGTACCCACTCCCTCTGTAACGCTAATAACAAAATTCCGACGCCCCTGTTTGTTTCTCCAGAAAGGGGTGAAGATGAATATCCTAAAGCATTGCCATCGGTTACTTGTTTTCGTCCCAAAAATAATTAAATCCTTTGCGTAAGAAAATCTGGCCATAGAGCAAACATTTTAATTCTTGATTTAAATAAAGTTTGCAGAGTATTTTTATAGTTGGACGCATTGGACTTAAAAGAAGTTATTTAAATGATCGGAATCGTAAATCTGACTCGAAGTCATAAAGAAATCTCATTTTGATTAAAAATTCATTATCTGATCGAAGCTCTCAGAAGTCGTGACTTTAATGGGTTGAAGAAAGCGAGTAAACGTAGACAGGCGATCGGATATCATTATAACAGATTAGCGAACAAAAAGTGGAGGTAGAGTGGAGAGATAGAGAGAGTAGGCAAAGTGCGGAGGCAGCGGAGCGCGGCTCGCCCTTGTCCGAATGGCTCAATTACAGTTAATTCGCAGCCCACACACATTGGAAGCGAAGTGCATGCATGTGCACCGTCCACATTAATGTATGTAAATGCATGCGGCCTCCCGCCGACGTTCACAATATTGCGACAATAAACGGAATATGGCTGACGAGACAGACATTTTGGACAAAAGTCGACATTTGCAAACGTTTAGCCGCCTTTGTTTATACTTCGCATGTTTTAAGTTATCCAGTAGATGGTTCTCTACAATGCCTTTCGGTAATAAAGAACATCAGGAATGAGTAAAGAAAAAAATGGTACTGAAACTCAAAGAATGCACAAAATGTGGCTGTGTGATAGAAAAACATTAAGCACCATTTTTATTGAAAATGTAATGTAAATGTAAACAATATTATCTTTTTGTACAATTTTTATGGCAGTGGGATCTCACTGTGAGATTTGACGTAACCCTTGACATAGAAATGAGCTTCATCAGAAAGCATATTCAAAAAGCGTCTAGTAACTTTGTCAACAAAGTAAAGCTTTTGACACCGGCACTAATTAGGTTTGTAAACGTAAAATAACGCATTTTTGCAGAATCGGCGAAAAATATAGGTAGGTATAAGATGCTCATTAAAATATTTTACACGCTAATGTCAAAATTAAAAGTGAACCTACAGGATTTTCTATGATATGAATACTTTCCAATCATCCTCTACAACCAGTTTTTATTTTCGTATAGGAATTATAAATTAAATTGTACATTAAAAAGTCCCCGTTGAGTAATTTTAAAACATTAGTTCGTGCGCCAAAAAATCATGTAAAAAAACTTTTTAATTGTCTTTTTCACCAAAATTCAGTTAAAAACTATTTGTGGCTGAATGTGATAATCATCACTACTCAACATCAGGTCGTTGTCAAACGCTAGGATGCTTGTAATAAAAAAAATAGAGAAAAAAGTACAGCTTAGAAATACATTAAAACAAATGCACTTATTTAAGCAGCAAAACAGTTTAAGTTCATATTTTCCATTTCACGACTACTAGCGCCCCCTATGGGAATTCTGGGCAGTTCCATTGTTTTATCAACCGAGCATTGTCATGGTGATTCATTTTATGTCAACATTTACTTCATTATTGCAAGCACATGAAATTGGATAAAATATTTTCGGTCTACGATTTATTCATAAATACGAAAAACACCGATATTATGCAGGTACAAAATTAAGTAAAACAATTTCTAATAATTAATATTTCAATCGATCACATTTACGAAATGTTAATGACAACAATCACATGTAAACTGTTGACAGCTTTACTAACAGGTTGTTTTTAAAATTCCTTCCATCCAATGTTCCTTATTTAAATCTAAAATATCTTAAATGTTAAAACAAAGCAAAGTAGTGACATGAAAGAGGTTATGTTCACGACAAACAAAAATACTAAGGCGTTTACCTTGTTTCAACTGAATTTTTGCTGGCGGGATCACTATTGTATTGCACTATTACTTTCACAAACATACAAAAGAGTTATTTTTGTTATAAATCTAGTTTGCATCACAGAAATAACAAAATAAAACGGAAAACATTGAAAGCAGGCAAGAAGCGCGACACGAAACAGCAAGCAAGCAGCTGACCATAGCGCACGCCCGGTGTAACATTGTGCAAGCGTCCCTTTATGCGCGATATTTTATTGAACAAATCTTTTTAAATGAAATTTCGAACGGAAAAGCATAAAAAAATATTTAATTTTTCTTGTATTAGTTAATTGTATTTATTTACAATATTTCGTACGACTTAATTTTTGGAAACAAATCAATAAATAACTGTTTTATTAAAAAATCGAAATTTAAAATCTAAATATCGTATTTACTATTAATATTTTTAATTATAATAATTGGATTATCACATGTTTTTTAACAGAAATATTTAAGTAAAATGAAAACGTTAATAGGACGCTCTTACAAGGTTTGACATTTAGATGCGCAACGTGGAGGAGTAGCGTGGGTGCGCACCGGCTTTGCTGGCGTTGCCCTCTAGCGGACATATTGTGAATTATCGATTCTCCGCGTGCCGCCGCCCGCCATTGGCCCGGCTCAGTAATTGGTTTATGTAGCTCGTTCGTAACATGAATTCAAATTTAGCGCGCGCTGGGGCTCTCGAATGAACAGAGCCGAGTGTTTGTACAGAGGAAATTACCCGTTTCAGATAATAAAATCTAGTAAAATACTATTCAAACTTTGTTTTACTTCGAGTCCAACGTTCCATACGAATAAATTTACTTTGCTATCCGATGTATTTATGTTATTTCGAAATAAAAGTTTCTTTCGCCACTATATATAGTTAAAGTTAAATAGTTTTTTTATTGTGAAATGAACGGCACATTATCGTATTCTTTTGCTCTACATTTACAATCACGTGAAACTCGGAAATAATAAATATTTCCTAGTTTCACGTGGTAAATTTACTACGAAATATTTCAAATAACTATTGAAACTTATTTGATAATATTACTTACATTGTAAATACACATTATGATATGTTTGTAAAGTAGAGCTTTACCTTCGGACCGGTGCTAAATTTGACGGGTGGTAGCGGGCACTGATATTTATGCACGTTAATAAGAAGTCCCTGTGCACAGGGTGCCTACCTCAACTTTTCACCTCTATTATGTTTATTTAAAATTTTCGAAATTGAATAAGAATTATTGGATAGCTTTTTAATAATGTAAACACAAACGTTTTAATTCGTATCGTACTAAATTATTTAAATCGCCGTTTGATGAACAAATTCAAAGATTATATTTTCTTGATAATTTTCTGTACAAAATGTAAGTACTCAAGATAAAGATCATTCAGAAAGTTACAATGAGCTAAAGATGAATTGAGCACGGACACCTGGTCCGGTAGTCTCTTTTTAATTTATTTTCGCGGTGGATTTGCGAAACAAAACACTGTCTAAAAGAAAATCAGCGACCCGCGACTTTTGATTCTAAACATTGACGGGCACAAAGCTCGAAATATTTTTATTTTAATTCAAATTTGTTGTACTTTGGAATTTTTATGACTTGTAATAATATTGTAAAGAAAAAAGATTTGATTGTATGTTTCATAAAGCAGTGGTCTTTTAGAATCAAAAAAGTTGTACGCCAAAAATATATATAAGTTTGCTTATTTACATTCGATTTCCTATTCTATAACATTCTACGCTGCAATCTCTTTTTGTAAAGTCATGGAATAATACAATTTAAACAATCCTTTGTTACTTTTAATAAATAGTTGAATGTCATTTATTTTCATTTAACCTCCAAAGGTATCATTAGTCCAGCAATTTGAAATGTGAACTCTAGCAATAAAGGATTCGAAAACTCGCGACTAACTAGCAGTTTTGAAAACAGGAACGCAAACAGGAGCAAATGAGATGTAGCTAGTAAATTCAGCCGGCGGGTAGTTGTGAATTTTGCACAGGGCCTGCATTATGCGGCGCACGTAGCGCGCTGTCTGCACGCGGCGGCGGCGCGGGCGCGGGGCGGCGCGCTGGCTGCGGCGGACGCTTGCGTGCTCCTCTATCACCGAACCTCATTTATTATTTAAGACCCGCTGTACCGGATCGCACATACTGCCACACGTGAACCTGACTTCTCTAAGTGTTTCCCTTCATGACAAATCGACGCCGCCGAGACACCACCTCTACGATTCATAATTCACTATAGGGACGTTTAAGATGCTGACGCTCGCGCTAGAAAAATATTTAATTCGGGAAGCAATCTCCAAAGAGGCAATGGGAAAAGGATTCCGAGCATATTTATCGTCGTTGTCTAAGCTGTTTCTCGGGTAATTCGGTACAAGCAGAGCGACATTATTTTTGTAGTAATTTCACCGAATGTCCTTTAAAATATTCAGAGCGCCATAGCGGAGCACATTAACGTGCTCGGGCGCAATTGGGAGCTGGGACTCGTCCGCAAATGGCGGCGATATCATTAACTTGACCCCTGCAACTATCCGTCTACCCACAACTTTTTACCAATATTACACCGGGGAGGTGCTCGCAACGAAATGACCGCTCTACTCTGTTGTTTCTCACATTCCTCTTGAATTACTTCAATATTAATCATTTTAATGAACCTAAAAAAATCTATTTATGTACGGAATTTCTAACTAAAGTTGTGCGGGGAGGGGAATTCACAGTTAAAGAAACAGCGGCGAAAGCTCACTAGGTCTGAACAAACGCATACCAGAGTAGCGCGGTTCTTTCAGATATGCAGACCAAATTATAAGGCGCTTCACGAACCACGGCGCAAATATGAATTTATGAACTTTTACTTTAAAACGCGTTTACATTCTTTGCACTATTAGGGTGAAGAACCGCTGAGTTCCCAAGTTGTGATTGCCGCTTTATTACACTTTAAAGACTAGACTAGAAAAGATAAATCATTTATAAAACTGGCTGCCGTCTTTCAAAGATAAAGTTTTTGAAATTGCTTAACATAGTTAAGACTTTTATCACCGAGACAAATGATTCATAACTGCAGTAAGGTGCATTAAATATCAATTTATTCTTAAATGTCAAAGTGCAGCCTTGAATTATTTTTGATTTTGTAATAATCTTATCGTAATATCGTAAATATTTGTTTTAACACTAATTGCTATTGCGGCCTTTCATGCTCACATAGTGGGTTAAAAATGCAGCCCTCGACCCCCACAGTTCACCCCTCGCTACCTACCTAAGAAATTGTGTTCGCCGGCGAGGGCCCGCACTCTTAATTTGAAAATATTGCTTACTACAGAAACAGTCGGCTTAAGTTTCATCGGTGAGTTAGGTACGTAACTGAGACCTAGATGCTGTTTTCTTTAATGAAATCTTGATTGTCGGTCTGAATTTAAAAATGACTACGTTCATTTTCATGATTCCTGTTTAATATTTTTAATAATTAATAATGTATCAAGCAAATACGGACAGGGAATGTGAGGGAATTTGAGGTACTCGTCTTAAGTTACACAGATGGCAATCGACGGGGCGGACTATAAACTTCTACTCTAGTGTCAAGCGCGTTATATATTAGTCTCAGTAATTTAAAGTTACTTGTGGCCTCGCAAATAAGCGAGGGTTTTCGGACCGCAGCCGGGACCACCCATGCCAAATTATAGAGTGTCAGCTCGACTCAAGTAACCTGTTGCCTCTACATTTTGCTAACACACGTTTGAAACTATTACTAACGTACTATATTAGAAAATTTACGTTTCTATAGTACTGCAAAATATCGAAATCATCGTAGTTAGTAATTTTCTAACTGTCAATATTAAGGAAATTAAAATGTTGAAACATATATCTTGTAGGAGAGTTGTAAGAATAACTTACAAGTATACAACTACATTTTACACGCATATCCGGAACGTGTAAATTCCAAGAAACAGTAGATGCATAGATATAATTCGGGATAGCATTCTGCATTCTGAGTTCGTTTTCCACCAACGTGGATCTAACACTGTTGCTTTGCCGTTTCACTTTGAAATTTCTTTCTTTCCGAACACATATCTCGACTTCGACCGAGAATCTACTTTGCATTTCTCATCCTAATGGCCATCGAGAGAAAATTGGAAAAGAAGTTTCCTTGCTCGCATTTCTATTTTCTGAACTAGTTCTGAGAATATTCTTTGAAGTAGATTGTCTATGAAGTTGTTTTACCATTGACGTCTACGATGATTAGTGGTTTGTTAGTCATGTTGTATTATTTATTCCGCCTTTATATTTGATTTCATAATTTAATTGTCGCTGGTACAGCACTATGATTCAGTCACAGTTAACTAGCCATAACTTAACTTAGCCCCACCAAGAAAAGCATTATTAAGTAGGTAAAAAAACATAACACTCGTGAAATATTGTTAAACTTCAGCAATATATCATAGTACTTTTGTATCCACAACACAAAGCATGCAGTCGAGTTATTATTCGTTATTTTCCTTTTCAATAAGGTATAAGTAAACATTAAATTGAACATTATGGCATTCCCAGGTGAAATACAGAATGGCTATGTTATGCTGGAGCACTGAAGGGGTGAGTGAAGGGAGTGCACAATGTGAGGCAGACGCCCTTATTGGGGGTCGAGCTCACGGATGATGCCTATGGTGCCGATGACCTCTATCGATTTGTCCATTTCTATGAACTGACTTAATTGCGAATTGCTTTTAATAAACACAATATCCATTTATTGTGATTGCTGAGTGCCGGACTGTTGAATTAAATATTATAAAATTATTGTTCATTTCTATTGTTGTATCAAAATGTTTTGTCACGAAACGTTTTTTGCGATTGACATGGTACTCGTTAATGATTTCACGATCGAAAAATTGCAAAGTCCACAACGTATCAATAAAATGGTGAACAGAAATTCCAGACAAAAAGAACATTGCACAATTTGCTAAAATCTTGAGCAACCTTCGCAATTAACAATTGTAGAAAACGAAAGAAACGAAGTTTAATCTGAAACTAGCATGAATTCCGAAACTATCAACAGTTACGTTCACTACGCGAAACCGATTCTGCAAGATTCAAAGCTTGCGTTTCTTTTCAGTGTCTCTTTGTGCTCCAAGTTCTTAGGTTCCGGTTCGCTTTCGTGTTTGTGCTACAAACATAATCGATTGTTTAGCAAGAGAAACGCTTGCCGAGCTCGCGGTGAAGGTTTCCAAGTCCCTCGCCTTAATTTACAGCGGAGCTAACCACGCGGCCCGCACTTTGTATTCATTACCTGGATACTGCCCCGCTGCTAGAGATTTAATGCCTTACGGAATCTCTGCCCTCATTTACCATCGTTTAAATATTTATTCAATGAGTGAATGGTTGCCCTTCTTGTTCGTCAGATCATGGTGGTATACCACTTTAATTTCATGTAAAATGGGTTTGTCTAGAAATCCAATACCTACATTAATATATTATTAATCTTGATAGATTTACATGTAAGTTTTTAAAAATATTTTTTAATTACATTTTAAGTAGACCTTACAGAATTCTAGATGGAAATCTGATTATATTAAAAGCAGTCTGCATTTTCTTTTCCGTCATAAGTATTTTTTGCTTGATGTGCAAAATATGAAGATTAAAATATATTTTAATACTTATAATTGAAAAGAAGAAAGCTGAATAAATAATAGTTCCTTATAACATAATACGATGAAATTATTTTAAGTAAGTTATTAATAACAATACTGACGCACTTTTATGTAAAGTTTTGATAACAGGAAATTTTGCTCAGTAAACTAGACTTGGATATTTTAAACGTTATTTGATATTTCAATATAATAATTTACCTCAAGAACAAAATTCCATGTCGTCCTAAATGTATATGCTATATAAATTGCTTATTATCGCGAAACCAAAAATGGTTGGAATAGTTTGTGTTGATCCCGGGCATATATGATGAAGCAATTATCCTTGGCCGGTGTAAGCGATTTATTTTATTGCGAGGTCGGGGCTGCGAGCTGCGAGCTGTGAGCCTCGTGCCGGCATGTTTACGGGACCTTCCAGGACACGACATTTGTTTGGTGCCGCGTTAATGTAACTAAGTTAAAATCGCACGAAATGTTGCTCTCACATATGAATGTAATAACACTGTGTTACTATCGCATTGGTTTGTATTTTAGACAAATATATTTAAATGTCTAACGATGTCATCTTCTTTTTCGCGAATTGACACACTACGAAACAATAGATCTTATGCACGTAGTTTTGCATATATCGTTTATCAAGCTGCTCTAAAAGTCAAAATTGAATTCAAAATATATTTGAGGAGTATTTATTCATTGCAGATATGAAATTATTCGTTTCATTTTGTTAGCGTAAATAAACAAAATTGAATTATTTTATATTTATAATGCGAGCCAGTTAAATACGCAAACAGTTAGGATAAGCAAGGGAGTAAAACGACTCATATTTTAACGCATATTTACGTACAAACTCATTATTACGTTACGGTAGCCTGAAGCGATTCGAGAAATGTTAAGCTAAAACAGTGGGCTTTTAACCAATTATAAAAAAAAAACGATAGGTTTTATAAGGACTAGTATAAAATTTGTCTTTTTAATGATAGTAGTAGTTCGACCCATAATGGGCTTCATTTTCTACGATTAACGCGTGTTTTGTGTGACTTCACACATATCTATGAATTTCTTCGCCGATATGTGCAGGTTGCATCACGGTGTTTTCATTTTTAATGATAATATTCGTTTCGCGCACAATATAAGAAATAGAATTCAGGTCTACATTTTTTACTTAAATCATCAGACATATTATTATTAACTATTGGATATGTAAGTATCGCTCTAAGGTTGCATTTGGCTCTCTTCTCTAATATTAGTTCTATACTAATATTATAAAGAGAGAAACTTTGTATTTTTAAATTTTCGTATGTATTGAAATAACTCAAAAATTACTGGACCGATTTAAAAATTCTTTCACCATTAGAAAGCTACATTATCTCCGAGTAACATATAATAGGCTATTTTATTTAATTCGACGCGGATGAAGTCGCGAGCAACAGCTAGTTTATTATATATGTAAACCATAGTGTTATAATATATATAATGTTTTGTTTCCGTGGTTTGCGATGGAATCACGCTAACTTTCGTCTAGATCTGTGTAAGTTTATTCTTGCTGCAAAACTTTACTCATATCGCTTCACATTTTGTTCAGAATTCATACAGTACTGATTAAATATGTGATTCTTGGGATTGCTTTTGTTTACTCACGCGAACAACTTTATCTTTATCTATTTAACACTTTGTATATTTATTTTGCTGGTCTTATGGCCGTTTTCACCAACAATCCCTAAATTCTAGGTAACCCTAAATGCATTTAAAATGTCACCTAACAATACTTTCGTTTTCACCAACAGTTAAGTGTAACTTTAGATATCAAATCAATTTAGATATGAGTTAGATTTAGAGAGGCTCTTAAGCAAAAAGACACCTATCTAAAACTACTTTAGGGGTTCGTAGGTGAGAAGGGGCATTAGGATTTTATATACACCAATTATAGCTTTCTGGAACTTCTGGCATTTTAAGACTGACTTTGACAAAATTATTTACTTATGTGCGAAAGAAATAATATATATGCAAGGATGTGTTAAATTAAAAAAAAATCAGCCTGAGTTGTTATTAAAAACACAGATTGTATTGCAGACTGTACGTTTTATGTTTCCGTTAGTAGAAGTAAAGATGCCTGGATGCACTAAACTCGCCGGTGGACTTTCGCCGTGGAACAAATTAGGCGGTTCGGAGTAAACGAGTTATGGCAAAGTTGCGGCGGAGCGGGCGCGGGCGCGGGCGCGGGCGCGGGGCCGCATTGGGACTCGAATTTTAATGTTCGCGGCGGCCGTTTGTGCCGGCCTTGCCCAGGCAGACCCGGGCTACAATTTTTGGGGCTTACTCGAAACACAACTAAAACAAAATGCAAGTATATGCAGTTATGTCATTAGAAGAAAATAACACAGACAAAATTATTTTGCACTGAAGATTGTTTATGATGTTTTCGTGCAACATCATGGAGAAGTATATGAAATTACAATAAATGTATTCATTAAATTGGGTATCTTACGATATAAATTGGAGCACATATTAAAGTAATATGACGGTAACACAGAATTGGATGAGAAAGAAGAAAAAAACCTAATCTAAAGTTATATTTAAGTAGGATTGCGTCATATTATTTGGAGGTTTGAATGTATACAATTTCGTAGGCGCGAAGGCAACAGTGCGAGGTCCGCTGCGTGGCGCCATTCGCCAACACTCCTTATAAATACTGGTAAGCCGCTGGCTTTTGTGGCTAATCTTCCGCGAGGAGATCGCTATTATACCGCTATTTATTATTTTCACCCGCATTTTTCTTTTCTAAAGACAAGACGGAACGTGCTTCTCGTGTCTGAGGTTTTTTCTATTTCTTTCTCGAAAAGTGCATCGGCTTTAGCGGCGGAGAGAATTGAAGTTGCCTCCTTTAATATGCTTTGCCAAATGAAGTATTTCTTGTAAATTGGAATTTTAAATGATTTTATATGCCGAGCTAAGCTTTATGGAAAGGTATATTTTTTATTTAACCTTATTATCTCACAAACCTTAACAGTTTATTTAAGTATTTCAAAATACAAATATATACTGGGGCGAATACAGATAACGATAGCAAAGTCAGGTAAGTTTGAGTTTTTCAATGTACTTTACCAAATCCCAAAAAAATGATTGAAACATACAATATTTCTAGTATTTACTATTACTACAATAATGATAAGAAAAACCTTTTTATTTAGAAGTGCTCAAAATAGCAAATAAAA
>QDHC01006619.1:386241-401809 GCA_013186455.1 Papilio dardanus tibullus | reverse complement strand
ATTTATCTTATTTGTCATACTTTTCAGGTCAAGTCTTGATAATGTTTTTGGAATACAATGTAAAATATTTCTTTATGTTATCGGTACATTTACGTGATGTACTAATTTTATTGCTACTTTTGATAGTTATCAAGAACGCTCCGACATTCTACGTCTAGACTACATATGGGCTATATCTAGATTTTACTGTTAGATATGTTTATTTCTATAGTTCTTACAAATTGGTCTATTTTATTTTATGGTTCCAAAGCTTGTTTAGGGTTTTTTTTTCTAACTATAATATACAATATTTATGCTCTGTACGCAATCGCACAATGTATATGTGCATATATTATTATTTTTTATATATACCATATTTTGTATGTTATATTGTGACATATATTATTTAGTAAAGGAAGCTTTTTCTACTAAGAATTTACTTTAATATCTACTTATATCAATTTGGTATTTATGAGATAAATAACATGCAAGTGAACTATAGATATACCTCATTTTGATACTAGGTATGCTAGTATGTAGACAGAACTTTTTTTTAATTGGTGCAATTAGTGAAACATAACGCTCTCCGAATAAATGAAAATCATTATGTACAAAATAGTATACATTTAGCAGGAAGTCAAAGAGCATGTGCATATAAAGCATTGTTTTAGCGCATGCATGATTAACGCGACGCGTTTATTAATTGAGAGAATATCGAGTTAATGTTATCACGCCATCCCACCGCCAGCGCTGGGATTTGATGACAAATAATAACACATTCTGTTATATAAATTAGACCATGTTTGTATTCAATTAATAAAAGGCGACACAAATGAATGCTTGTGCAATTTTGATCTACTGATTGCTATTGATTTGGCAACGGACCAACTGCACTATTTGTACGGGCATTAGTGTTCTAATTTCAATTCAATTATCGATATATGCTAAACAAATGATATCTTTATTCGATTGCGAACTTGTTGAAGAGTTTGAAATACGGTATATTACTGAAATTGTTGAAATTATAAACACTAGTCGATGTTCTGCCGATATAACCTTGAAGAATAATACCTAGTATAGTTTCTTTATATACGATTGTCTTAGATTGAAGTTCACAAACAAAGAGATCAGACAATTTGATCAGTATTACATTAGTGTAAATGATGCGCATAAAACAGTTTATTGTAAATTGTGTCTACGTGAGAAGACAAGTAATATGTTACTTGAACAGGCAAACTGCGCCAGCCGCACGAAAGAGTTCCGATCCAATCTAACAAAATAGTAGCAATTACAATCCCAAACTAGTCGCCTTAGTCCTTAATAGTCGTCCTTCGGCAACACATAAAAACAAGAAAACTATACGGTACCAATAATGTACAAATATCGTTCAATAATGGGCAGAATGCGGCTGAATGTGCGGGCCAAATAACAATAGATAGGGAGAGGACGGTCACGTATAGCGAGTCGCAGAATTAATCAGTTAGTCGCACTTGCGCCAAACTAAGGAAGAGTCGATTAGAAGGGTACCTTGAGGATTATTGAGACATCGGCGTGGCGGGGGCGGGCGGCGGGCGCCAGCTGTGGCCGGCAAACTTGCCGATATTGCCGGCGCGGACGCGGCTGCCCTCAACTTGTTTGAACTGCCTACAAATTCCAGCTCCGACGAGAAACTCTAGCGTTCCATCAACTTTATTGGAAAAATCGTTTGCGCGTAAAATTATAAAGACCGCCGATATTACATTATCTATAGAAGTATTTTATCCAATGTTTATTTTGTTTAAACAGATAATAAACGATTTAATCGACATTGGTAGTCATATTTTATCATGTTTGAACAAAGAAATACAAAAGCTTTAATAATATTAAAGCTCCCTAGTTGACGTCTAAAAGTTATTGTAAGTAATCTTTTATAAGCAATAATCCTAGACGAAAATTAGATTAGATAATCAGTCCTTTTAAGTTAACTTTATTGACTAGTATGAAGTCATCTTTGTAGTGAAAAGCATGTTTCGCTTAGTGTAATCAAACTGGTACACGGGAGGAATTTTAAAAAGCAAGTTATAATTTAATTTGCTTCTGCACAAACACGAGTATAATTGATAGTTCGTTACTCCTCGCGGCGTTATTTAGTTATATCGAATGTGAGCTCTGCATACGAGAGGAGTACAACTTCGCATATTGGTAAATTTTATTTCAATCCGTGCGTAGCGACGGGATATGAATGAGTTACCTGTTATTTAACAAATATATTAACTTGTTATATATTTAAGTTGAAATAATATTGATTCTACAAATATTTAGTAAGAAAATGTACGTATATTTCTGTTTTCTGGTTCTGTATATTGAAGAGAAAATATTTAAATTTATGGTTTTTCGAGGCAATATCTAATTTAATAATTAGAAATTGTGTCTTAGATGTCAGGAAGGATAGCAACATCTATTGTGCATATAATTAATATTTATTCTTCTAATTTCATGATATTCTTTTGCTTGTATCATCCTTATAATATTTATTTAGCCCAATATTAAGAAAACAATTTAATTTTTAGCCTGAACTGTAATTAGGTTATTACTTAGGTAATTTTATGAGTATAATTTCACAATAGGCCATCTCAAGTTTATTACCGACGATAAGTAATATCAATATTTCTTTACGAGATAATAATTTTGTCGGGAAATTTAAGATGGTTGCCAAAATATTACTAAATTTTATTAAATACTTTTTGTAATGGGAATAAAATATTACAAGTTTTGGCAGATTAAATTCTATTCGGCAATACTAGTACTATTTATAGGACAACTAAATGTTTATTGTATGTTCCACTTTAGACGGAAATCTTACTAATATATTTAGCTAAAGTTACAATATATGGATGGATGTTTCATGGTATCTCCGGAACGGCTTAACGGATCGTAGTGTTTGGTATAGATGTAGAACAACATTCTAGAACAACTCATAGGCTACTCACTATGCGCTGGGAAGGACATGTCGCACGTATGAATGATTGCAGAGTTCCTAAACGCGTGTTGGAGAGGAAGACGGATGGGCGTAGAGCACGTGGCAGGCCAATGCTAAGCTGGCTAGATGATACTAAACGCGATCTTAACAATATCAGCGTCAAGAGCTGGAAACAAAAAGCCCAAAGTAGACCAACATGGAGAAATTTACTGGACCAACCCCAGACACAACCCCGGCTGTAGTGTCTTAGATAATGGTGCTGACGAAGTCGCGGGGACAGCTAGTTAACTATAAAATAAGTTATAGATAACATTGAATGAATTATTTGTGAGTAAATCGCATTGAAGAGCGTTCATTCGTATCACGATATCGGCAAGTGAAATGGTCGGATATGTGTCCGGTAGGTCCGGCTTCGGCTGTCAATCACAGAACTCTGATTGGATTTCGATATTGGCACCAATACCGACATCACTACACGTTATACGAATCTGGAAAATACAAACAAATTGAGACGGTCTTCACAAAAATGGATTGTTTTAATTTAACAAAGGATTTTTTAATTGGAGCAGATCTATTTCAAGAACTGAACTATTAAGTACCGATAGAAAATTAAGAAATAAACAATAATTCTTATTTGTTTTTTATAAACTAGCTTCAGATCATAATTAACACGTCTCAGTGAACGTTTTAATATTATTACTTTTTATTGTTGAATAAAAGTACGGATAACATATTTCAGTTTTTTTTGTTGTTTCTGGAGCTGAATACAATTCACATATATTATTTATTTACCGCGAGACAACGGGAAGAACTGTCCGGATAAAAGAATTGATTTGTGCATAATTTAACAACGAAAACACCTTCCAGAGACCCTCGCGTTGTAATAAAAACAATGTATTCGTTTGTTTTTACTGCCCTTGCCCAAGTAAGTGTTTCTTTTATTCCTTACCTTTCCACTTTTTTAATTTCGTGTAGTAACCAAGGAATAAGAAATTTATACTTTGATTCTGGTTCGCTGACTTTAGAAATAATGAATGCTTGATTTCCTTTGACAGACCGCCTCTTATATTTTATTCAAAAGCAGGTTTCGTTAACATAATAATTAAATGCGCTTGATGAATATAAATTATTAGCAAAAGTTTCATAAATAACTTAACTTTTCTAGTATTCAATTTATTACACTTTACGCATATTAATTAAGTATAAAATATAGAATGGTTTGCGAAACTCTTGATTATGTATAACGGAGCTATTTTGCATTTATTTACCAAAACCATTTTTTAAAGTTTTAACAAGCTAAGCACGCTCTGAGGATTCGGTCGCAAGGAGGGTGTTGAGTTAGATTATTGTGGTTAATTAGTGCTGCAATAAATTGTCTCATGTCTCCACAACGTCCACTGACTTTAGAGGTATTTTCAGACACAACATTTATCATTGTCGTGTACATAGTGGTGCGAATTAATGTTACTAAAGTGGTTCGTTAACGTGTATTATTGTTTTACGTGAAACTAATTTATTTTTAGAATAGTTCTAAAGAATAAAAGTCTTGTTTTAATCACGAATGCAGGGCACGGCGGCGGCGGCGCGGGCCCGGGGCCGCGGCCAAACATTGTCCTGCACCGCAACTCC
Source organism: Papilio dardanus tibullus (assembly GCA_013186455.1). Taxonomy (NCBI): domain Eukaryota; kingdom Metazoa; phylum Arthropoda; class Insecta; order Lepidoptera; family Papilionidae; genus Papilio; species Papilio dardanus. Next base: position 397,242 of record QDHC01006619.1, on the reverse strand, counting down.
AGCTGCGTTCGCTAGTTAGTGCCCGCACGACACGCCCTGCGTTGAAATATTGCCCTCCGACAACCACGTTAATAGGCGAATAGCTAAATACACTTTGTAACATGCATGTTTCTAAGCTTTCATGAGTAGTATTATGGTATTGCTTTAAACATTTGTGTCTAACTATTTGGAATTGTAATTAGTTTATTACCTTTAGTCGATACTGCATTATTTTTGGTGTCTGTACAATTGTAAGATGTCTGTCTAAGTATTCAGCTTACCAAATGTTGAATCTTGGTTAAGTATGAAGTAAAAAATGGGATGAAACTAATGTGAAACCTTAAGTGAAACATGTCAAGCTGCTTGTGTTAGGTCCAGGAGCAGGTAATCGCTTCGCGCGCACGTATCTGATGGAGTTTCCAAGCTTCCAAACTAGTTGTGCTGTTGTCGGAAACTTCCGACGCCGTTCGCTGCAAGGTGCATGTTCCGACTTGTTCTCGATAAGGAGGTGGATTCGCTCCTAAATCCTAACACACGCCCGCGCTCGCGCCCGCGCCCGTCTGCGTTAGCAACGCTCATGCAGTTACCCCACACTCAATTAAAAGTTTCACTTCGGAAATATTTTCCTAGAGGTCGCTACGTATATGTACTTTCAATTTAAGTACCTACGACTTATTTCGTCATTTTGCGCAGAATAGAATCCGGTAAATTATGTTCTTACGTATAAAATATTACCATCGTCGTAATTTCGATCACGACGTTCTGCATACCGAGATGTTTCGCGAGAGGGCGCGCGAGGGCGAGGGAGTAGTTTATATCCCAGACGCTTCCAAGGACTCGAGACTTATAAGGATTACACGAAAATGTGAATTCGATGACATTTTTTCGGTGCCGTAGAAAAAGATGAAATATAAGGAATTCTATACGTGACTGGAATATCGACTGGGGCGCCACCTATTACCGGTCTATGCGCGTTCTTTTCGCGGTCGGGCGGACTGCTCGGTGGCGGCGATGAAACCGAGCGTGACCTTCCATTCCTGATATAAAAATGTAAGTATGAAAAAGCTTTGTTAAACGCGACTCGGCTTCGGCGAAGTGGCAAAGTTTGAAGTGGAAAACTTTTCATGGAAAAATCTTTGCGGAGAACCATTAAATTTAAGGAATATTTGTACTGTAATGAGAAATGCATGAAACGTACCTATGTATGTTAACATGAAAGTAAAATAATTTTAATACAGCTCTTTGAAAATTGAACATTCGATAACTTCTCACTTTACTTAGGAAATATAAAGATAAATGGAAAAGTAGCTACGCGGAATATTTCAGATATGATAAGATATTATAAAATTAATATTTACAAGAGGCCAAAATAAATGGTTTACGAACATAGAGATGACTTTAATGCAACAATAAAGCTGGGAGCCGCGTGCAACATCAGCAGAATGTACAAGCTGAACGTGTTTATTCAATTTCATTTGGACTGGATCTTTTATTCCACGCTTTTCAAACTGAAGTTAATTTATTCGGTTTATATTACACTGTGTAAGAAGATTAAAATATGCCATTTTAAATCTTCTTTCATCATTTTACACAGAGTCTGTAAATGTTTAGGTAACAACGAACTCACTTCTGTTAAGGTATTTTCACAAGTGATTCGGTCTCTTGGTTTATTAAAATAGTACTTACAAATTTGTAAGACGTGAAAAAGATAAAAGTTTTAAGAGTCCGAGAGCGGGATGAAAATGCAGCGTCAGAGATCCTTACAGGAGATAAAGTAAACATAGTGCGGTCGCCGGCCGGTGCTTAGTGCGCAGCCGGACCCTCGTTACAATCAGCCTTGAATTATTTACCGGGGCCCGTTTCACTGTTACCCGATTGATTTTTGCATAATTTACAACAACCGTTGCGTAACCGGTGTAATAAAGCGGAACTTAATCTGTTAAATGTAGGTAATCAAGTAAGAATGATACTTTATTTATTTCGCACTCAGTGCGAGACAACTAGGAAGGAAAGTAAAGTTAGTCGTAAAGTTTTAACAATTTAAGTAAGAGTTAATTACAACGATGTATCTTCAATAACTTTATTCAGCAAAGCTTTTAGTTTAACAAAATAAAATCTTAGTATACGAATTAATAAATAATGCTGCAAAAATGTATAAAAACGCCTCCTCAATAAATGAATAAGCACTTTTGTTCAGCCAGGCTGCGTTCTTTGGGCGATCGTTGGACGTCCGGGGGTAACTATTAGATAGTTGAATCAAGAATGAGGGAGGCAAAAATAAAATCAGTACAAATATAAAATTCAGTGCACGTATCGTATCGGAGGTTACGGCGGAGAAAGCCGGCGCTGCGGCGGCCGCTACCGCAGTGCGCTGCGCCGACCGCCTGCGAGATAGTTCTTACCTGTTCTAAGACAATTACAGCTACGTAAACGGAAAATTGTTCGAGAGCTCTCCGCTACGTGTTTTCTAATCTTCGACGAACTGGATCGAAGGGGAAAAAAGGAACGATTCAACAATCACAATCAGATAATGCTTTGCAGACTATTCATTTGTTTTTTTGGCTCCCTCGGGTAAATTTACCTACGTCGTCTATTATGTCTGTTGTTTAGTACTGCGAATGTAATAGCGAAAAAGTAAATTATTGTCGATTTACTGTTCGTTACAATTATTATGCCATATAAATTATCACAAGTTACATAATTATATAGTTGTTGTTTATTTTGAACTGTTAATAGCATTATAAATCCCTGAAGCATCGTATCAGGCAGCATCTCGCGTATCATAGCGTGTGTATATCAACAGTATAGTAATGTTGTTTGTGTAAGGAATTCATCGCGTTTAACGTCTAGGAAAGGGTCATTAACAATAAATCCAGTTGTTTGTCGGTCCTCCCCGCTAGTTGCTCCGCACTCGACGTTAATCAGCTTCCTAGCTGCTCTACATTATGTCCGCCTACATACTATAGTTATTTATTTTGTATCTCCTTTAGTCGAGTCAGCGAGTACTGGACTAGCTAGACATATAAGTGGACTTTATTTTCACTTCATGAGTTTATAAATTGCTGATTGTCTTGTTCGTTGTGCCGTGTATGATGTATTTTATATTATTAAATGCAATAGAGTGAGCCGCACACAAAGTGTAAGTAATAGTTAAATATATTTAATGAGTCCTCAGAGTATTTTTATAAATAAATAGCCGTAGGTTTTTCCAAAAAGAAAAACTTTAACTGGAAGTTTAAAGCGAAAACGTTAACTCAATTCTGTAACTGAAAATCTCCGGAGAGTAGCTCTGTTTTTAAGCTGCACGAAACATAAATTTTACAGCTCGTTTAAGTTCATCTCATTATTTCATTACTCGTCTTATCCGTTTCTAGGAAAAGCTTTTCTTAGGGATTTTGTTTTAATGGACCGCCTAGCGAACGGCTTCGCTGACTCACCTTTATATTTATAACGATTAAACTAAAAATAAAATTACTTTTCAAGGAGCATTGCATTTTTTTGGTTCATCAACACAATTATCGATATCCTTGACGTCTATAAGAAAATGAAGAAACATTGCAGTGTACTTCTACGAGAACTGAATGAATAAAATACAATTGGTTCTATAAGTAAAATTTTCGTAAGATGGAAAAGAACTTACGAGTCAAATAATAGTGAATACGAACCAAACTCTATTAAAATGATTCCAGAATCGAAACAGTAGCTCGCAAAAACATCCGAACAATGATAATGGTTTTCTTACAAATCCCCCGTGTAACGATATCTCGTTTCTATGTTATAATAACGAGTATTTCCATAAAAGTACAATGGTTTACATAAACCCGACGTGTGATGGCACAAACCCGTATCATGTATGGAAAGCGTCTTGACATTCGAGTCACGTTTAATATTTCTTATTTCCTTTGTCTCATTTGTCCTCGACTCAGAATGACATCAAGCCAGTATCGCCATGTTTTTTTCCTTGCAATTTCGAGACGCGGATTTTTTACTCATGTCTTAGTTGCCTTATACAATTTTATGACCGTATATTTCTGCTGGATTGAGTTATGTTCGTTCAATTATTTACATTTTCCGATCTTTTTGACGGATGTCATTTTATTGTTACCAGATATTGACACTCAAACTTTAGTTCAAGACTAACACTAGTCATTAGACTTGATCCCTTTAAGCCATTCAGTAAAAACGGGCGTCGAGCACTTCACAAAGTAATGAATAGAGAAAAGGTTGGTACAACGTACTTCGGACTCGAAGCACTAGACAAATTATGCAAACTGTGTTTGATACGTTTTAGTGCCTTTGGTAATCTAAGTATTAATAAATGTAGCAGATATATATTATTTAAAATCGATTGTTGGTCCATACGACTCAAAATATATGAATTGGAATATAAACAGATGTACATATTTACCAGACGCTCTTACGTTAAAGGAAAGCATCGTGATTCAACCTGCACATATCGGCGAAGAAATTCAAAGATATGTGTAATCACGCAAAATACGCGCTAGTCGTGGAGTTGCGGAAAATGGAGCCCATCATGGGTCGAAACCTTTAAACCCTGTAACAGGAAAATGGACGTGAAGTTTCCAAAAACTGTTTGAAAAATAAAATCATGTAATTTTACTGCTCAAAGTTAATATACGATATAAGAATGTGGTTTTTGATACACTAATACAGTTTGAGAGTTAGATTCGCTCTCATATGTAAGATGAGCGAACGCACGGTACATTTCACCGGTGTAGCTTCCATTTGATATCGGATAGCAATTTATTTATCATACATATTGCGGCCTGGAACGGGCACCAAATCTCGCGGCGAACGCGTCTTTCTTCCTGAACGAAATCAAGAATCGAATACGTGTTAAGAATTTTTCCCAACCTGTAGATGTCGTTCTGTTGAATAGAAATCATTAGTACTGAAAGTACTACTCGAAATACACGTTATTCTAAGCAATTTATCAACGGAAGTATAGGTATTACAAATCTGTAGTAAGTTAGAGTTCATACTGATTGGTATGACAAAGATACGCCCGTGTAAGTTCATGTCTAACTTTATTTTAGCCAAACTGCCAAATTCGACAGGAGTTGAATTTACGATTTTATTCAATGATGTCTTTGTTTGATGCTAGGAGGAGTGTGTTAAAGATCCTGACAGAGATCGGAAAATAGTCCAAACGTTTATAAATAAAGAATTTTACAAGTATTAGAACATGTATTTTATTTACATACTATTGCGCTATCATTTCAAATAAACCAGCATCGCAATATTTATATATCAAACGCTAAGAAGAAAAAACAATAAGTTGTGTTTACGAGTCCGCCTCGATGTTATCAATAAGTAGATACGGCTCCGCTGTCACAATAACTCGTTCACTTCGCGGAGCAACATCGATAACATGGTTTCATTTAGAAGGATGCAAATGTCTCTGCGCCGCGCCCGCCGGCCACGCTCCGCCGCTCTCGATATTGCGCCTTCGTTTCCCAATGCCCCCTCCCCCTGCTCATTGCCCCCTTCGCCCTCTTATTTTTATGTCACCTATATTATCTGTAATTAATATCTGCCTCAATGTTACGTTTGCACCACGGCTAAATTGTAGAACACAATTTTGTTTTGGTATTCGTCAACGAAAAATTTCAGACAAGTTTACGACGAGGTAAAACTTTTTAGAGTTATGTGTATTTACGGAAAAGGTGCCCCGAGACGCAATAATTTTGCGAGTTACCTGGTAAAAATGTAGTTGGAGTTGTGAAAACTTTTAATTCTTAGAATTCCACACATTTCCGAGTTGAAGTTGTGGGTTTAAGTTGAAATTTATGCGGTGCGAGTGTTCATAGTGTTAAGCAAGAAGGAGAACATGCGAGTTAGCGTCGCATACATCACGCAGGACGTGGCATATCGCGACGACATTGCATATGGAAGCCGCAGGCGCCGCGCTCGCCCCCGCGCCCTCCCGCCCTCGCACCGCTCGCAAACATTTGTATTGCGTTTGTGGCATTATGCTTCGTAAATGTGTAAATAGCTTTTCGCCGAAGCGTATACAATCTTCCGATTATTGAACATAAAATTCTAAACATTTTTATATCGAACTATCTTTCAAAACAGCGCTTGTGAAGTGCACTTCTGAGATATTTTATGTTTTGGAGAAAGTTTATAAGTGCTTAATTAATTTAATCATTAGATTAACTTCGTAACTGACGCAGTTAGAATGATTTTTTATTGCATTTTCCGATAACAAGCACGATTGTAATGGAATAAGCTTCTATTATATTAGCTCTGCAGTATTATCCATTAAAAAATCCATTCTATTATTCGCAGCGATGCGTTCGAGATTTTCTAACTTTACACGCCTTCCTTTTTATTTCCAGCTCCGCTTTCCCTCCTCGTCCCGAATCACTTCCAGGCTTCGTTAAGGAACTAATCGGCTCATTGTGCAGGGGCTGCACTCTGACCTCATTCCGCCCTCCGCCCTCCGCCCGCTACCCTCCGCACTCCGCCCTCGCCGATAGATAAATGAAAATTTAATTTCGCTAACAAACGCTCTCGGCCTTTTTATTTTGTAATAGCACTCCTAACTGCCTAATAGCATTGTAGTTGTTAGAATTTCGCAAACGTTAAAGTAAGACGTCGCCGGCGAGCGGCGAGGCGCTGCGCCTTGCCATCCGCCGCAATGGCCGGCTACGTACCGAGGAACCGACGTAGCGCGGCTCGCAGAAGGCGGTTTTGGCGCACAATTAGCAATAAAAACTTTTGTAATTACGCTCATTTAAGGCAAGAAAGCCGACATTGACACGATGTCGTGCCAAAAGCGACAATTATGTTTAAATGCGGTCTAAATATATATTTTAACGACTCGTTAGACATTATATCGAATGTTCTTTCGGGTATGTGCTATGTTAACAAGTAACATTTAATACCCTCAACTTAGAGTAGTACCTAATAATCCCATTTAGTCAAATAGGCTAGTATTTTAGCCAAAAGTTGTTAAGTTAATATTTTTTTAGGTATATTTATCATTTAATTGATTAGTATACGACATTAACTTATAGGGCTTTCTATAATTTAACGAATAATTATCTTTTATAATTAGTCGTAAAAGTTCAAGGAAAATAGCATGGAAAAACAGAAAAGTATGACATAAACAACAATTCGTAAGTAATTCTTCGGTTGGAATTATAATCCGCATCGGAACATAAGGGAGCGGTGTCAGGCGGTGACAAGCGTCGCCTTGCCGGCGCTCCGCTCGTAAAAACTTTTCTAATTATGTATATTTTGTAGCTAAGAAGCGCGGCCACTCGTACCGCATTACATTTTCTAGTTAATTTCGCGGATCTGGTGTCAACATGGCTCGCATTACGGTTCACAGCGCCGCGCCGCCTCCGACACGACACGGTAATGCAAAGCGATGCCCAAACTTATTTGTGCGCTCAGAATAATTTTATTATACGTATTTTATTACGGTACCTCCTAGTATAACGAGCGGAGTTTATAAAACTTTCCCCTAGTAGTTTCTAAGTACCAATGCAGAACATATCTTGCGATAGGCCAAGTCTTTAAACATTTGTGCCTCGTGTTCCAGTTCCGTTACTAAAACACCTACTATTTTCGGACAAAAGGCGACACCATTTTTACGGTAAAATTGAAAGAAGCCACGATACTAACTTCTCCGAATTTCCCGAATGTTATTTGATCGTGTTTTCATTAAACTTCGTAAATTTTATCTAAGCAGAACGCGTTTACAAAGTAGCTCGTGTAATTCAAGTAACGTGAATGTTCGTCCGAAAATATGTTGAGAATTTTTATGAAAGAACAAGTAAACTGCACGAATATCTAAGGGTTGCAAGTTTGAGTGCTCATCGTAAACAAGGTGGTCTTTTCTTTTATGCGATACTTGGTTATTTTTCGGGGAGTACAAGAATATTTTACAGCACTGGACGGATCTCTCGTTCTCTTAGACACTATGTTTGCAAACAAGTGCTAAAATTTTACGTGTCTCGACTCAAAAAAAACTACGCAACACTTTAAGATCCCGCGCGAAACTTCCCCGAGCAAACTCGTCAAAAATATATTCCCCAGTATACAGAAGGACGGGCAACTTTGCCATTTTATATTTATGCGGGCTGAATAAATACAAATGAATAGCACTAAAGCACCACAGTTAAGTCTGCAGCAAAACTTTTGCAATTATTGTAATTATTAGTCGACCGAGAAACATCCAGTCTCGTCATATTTCCTACTTTATCGCAGCGAGTTCCCGACAATGTTATAAATACATCTATTTGTGAAGTTTTTAATTTATTGCCTGCGCTAAAGTATGCTTGGAATAGTCAAATTACTAAATTTTCTTTAATAGCTGACAGATAGATGTTACTTTTCATTATAAGAAAATATAGCTTGGACAAAAAAGAAGGCATATTATTCAAAATTGAGAAATATGAAAATATGATAGACAATTAGGTGTAGTAACTAGTATATTGCCAAATCTTTCACCAAACAGTACCTACGTGTAGCTACATAGCTACGTTGCAAACCGATAAGAGAAATGATAGAATGCCAAACGTCTTCTTTCATCTTAAAATCTCGGCAACAAGCGAAAATGTTTATTTATTCTAATTTAATGACTGTCAGATCGTAAATCCATTGTTATAGCTTGTTAAAGGTCATAAACTCAATTTATTCAACAGTTGTGTTTCTCTAAAACACGACTTCTGATTTTGAGTATGAATATCAAAAAATACTATCAGAATGTGAGTACAAGACTACTAGTATGCTTGTTTAGAAAACAACAACAACATTTGATTGGGTTAACAATATTATATTAAAGTACTATCGTTTCTTTCTCCCTTTAATCAAATTACTATTAATTAATTTTATTGAATAATTTAATATTGAGTGCACTTAAACTATGATCACCCACATGTCGAATCGGACGACATGCGCGTGCTTTAAATTCATCTTAAAAAAAGCGACGTTAAAATCTCCCTCCGTAATATGAGTAACAGCTTATTTGGTAATAAATCGTAGCGGAGCGCTCGTACGTCATACGACTTCGATGGGCGACGCAATCAGTTAGAGTATGTGCCCGCTTAACAAGTCTGACACTTCACTTGCATATGAAAGCCGATCAAATTTAATTGCTCCTATATTCTAATGCAAATTATACCGCCAGAGCATCTTATGATAGTCTTATTGCTATAATAACGAAGCAGTACAAATGTGTAGCTAATTAATTAATTAACGTCGCTTGTTACGTATATTATCGTTAGATGAATTTAATGTCTCATCATATTTTTGTTAATATAAGGAACTACATTTTAAGCATCTTGGTAAAAGCAAGGGAGGATTAAAAATATTTATGCATAGTCGGTTGTTCATCCTAACAATTAATAGGGCACGCACATAATTCACAAAATGCTTACAGCGTGCAAACATTGCCCGCAAAAATAGTATAGTGTCCGGTACAGGGCATGATGCAAGCTTCATGTTTTTAATTTGATCTAAGGGTGGTTGCAGACCGGCGCGGCGCGGCGGGTCGCAGTCTCTCTGCTCTTTACGATCCATTAATTAATCACTGAGCGATGATTAATCAGCGCAGCCGCGGGCACATTTAAAGCAGACTTTAATGATCCGTTTGTCGGATGCTACTATTTCTTCTGTTGGCACGTGCCGCGGACGGCTTTAAGCAGCTTTTTGTGATGAAAAATTCACGGCTTTGATGACAGATTAAAACAATTATAAATGTCACGAATGAACTCGAGCGAGATTTATAGATTGCTATCGTTTTATAGCAATTAATTTGAGTATTGAGCAAATATTGCAGATACGAATTTCATTTTTTACACTGCAAGTTAATAATTTTAATGGGTACAAAATATATTATAAAAACGTAACTAAACTGGTAGTTATGTTGACTGGCAACATGGAAAATCATATTTTAGTAAATGGAACAACAATAATGTATTAAGGTCGTGCTTGGTGAATATTATCTAGTGAATAACGCCATTCAAGGTTGAGTGATGAAAGAAAAACATGGGGGAGGATTGCGCTTTTATTGAAACCAATCTCACCACTTGCCTCGTCTGACTGCGCTCGGGGCTGAATGCACGTAATTGCTTCGTCATTCAGATGATCGCAGCTTTACTCGCTTGTCTTGTTGACTGTACTCGTAGGCACTCGCTTTGTAAACGCGGCCTTACATCGGCTGACATGTGCCATTGTCTATGGAGTTTCGCCGCCCGCTTTTATGACTGCAACAAGTTTCAGCTGCCATGCAGAACAAAACCTTTTATAATATATGTTTTAATGATTACAGCTTGTGGTTGTGGCGACTACCAATCATTTGCATTGGCTTTAGTATCTAATATCATTGTTCTGTGCGGTGTTTTCTGACGTTTTAATTAATTTTATAATTAACTGGGAAAGACGGGCCAAACTTATTTTGATGAGCGTCTCGATACTTACTTTGTCTAGAAAATTATATTTAAAGGAACGTTTACGAAGTCGATTTATTTTATTTAATAAGACACGATAGATTTGGAATGGAAATAAAGTATAATGTTTTTGGTAATCGTTTTGATCAATATGATATATATTTCATATAAATCATATATACGTAGAATAGCATCGTCGTAATAGAGGTATTAACATTAAGTTACTTAAGACAGAAACCAATTTTAGCCGCCCCTTGGCCGCTTCTATTTTCATTATCATTTCGAAAATCAGAAGAAAGTGAACGGCTAAGGAAAGAAATATAAAATGAGAGGAGAGCCTGTGTTTTAATGGGTTAATTAGCCGACGATCCTCCGGTTGGGGCTTTAATTAAAATGAAAAATTTTCGTGACTAGACTTAAAGAATTAATTGTTATCTTTCATGAAACTATTGTGGTGCATGTATTGTGTTGCCGGTATGATTGGAACAAGTTTAGACACGCGAACTTGCTAGATGTTGTTGCGCGACACTGACATAATAATACTATATCATGAAAGTCTATGAAACGATATCATTGCTTATGAAGGAAGGTCAATTCT
>QDHC01006619.1:373127-386202 GCA_013186455.1 Papilio dardanus tibullus | reverse complement strand
TTATTTATCAGTAATCATAATATACTGAATAATCTCTTACAATATGTTGAAGCGTAGTTTTCGATTACGTTTTAGCAAGTATTTTAGTGCAACATCGCCGCTCGGAAAGCTTTCTCTGCTAACGTTTATCGGTGCTAGGAACTATCACGTTACAAGCAGAATCGCAGGCCATAAACTTTCATGTGTCCGTTTCATTACCTATTTGCATATATTTAATGAAGGGCGTGGTGCTCGAGTACACTTGTATAGAGTAAAATGCTCTGTGATACGTCGTAAAAACACTATTACTTTGTTTCATGGAATAGAAAGCGAGTTATTATATAAAGATACATGAAGTAAATAGGTCTTTAAGTTAGTAAGCTCTACCATGCTGGCTCTACGTAATAGAACCACAAATTATTTCTAACGATTCGTTTATTCTTATGATACGTTTAAAACAGGGTTAGGGTCCTTCAAGAAGTGAGCATAACTCTTTTTAAAAGGCCGGCAACGCATTTTCAGTTCCTCTAGTCTTGCGAATGTATGGACAGTAGACACGACGTCCGTGGGTCCATTACTACTTAATGAGCGTTGAAATACGAACAAACATAATAAAAATAATAAACTTAAAGTTGCCAGTTTATTATCCCCAGTAACTAAATAAAGTAAATTCATTTTATCTGTTTGTACATAGTGCGCGGTTAACTGGAATTCGTTTTCATTTAGTAGATTCAGGACGCAGTTCGCGGCAGAAACTAAATTTAACAAAATGCACACTACGGTGTTAAAAGAAGTGGCGTACTGTTGTTGTCGAAAAAAAAATGTATAATAATTTACGACTGCTTAACTTTACCGGAACCTCTCCACCTCACAGAGATTGTTTTCGAAATTTAATTCGGGATGTTTGAAGAACAAAACAAACCGAAATAATCAAAGTCTTCACAAAAGGAGGTAAATAGCGAAGTTGTTGGGTGTGTTTTATACAGTCATCATTGTCTACAAACGTTTTATCACTCTTGTGTTATTTAAATTCTAGTACATTATAATTTGTTTCATAATTTATTTTTAATTAATTAAAATCATCACCCCTTAGGGGGTAGGCTCCGTACTCCTCAGGGAGGACGTATAGTAAGCTGGTGATGATGAATTAAATTTTATAAAATTAATTCCAATGATGTGTCATTCTGCTAATTCTTAATGTGATATCTTATCCATCTGAATCGCATAGAAATGTGGATGAAGCTTATTATACAATGTGGAAGAAGAAAGAACCAAAAATCCCTTGTGGTTAACAAATTAATGCTTATTTCCTGTAGCTACGATAAATACAGAAACGTTTTGCTAATTCCGCATACCCGGGAAGGCCGTGTCCAAAGTTCGCGCCGCAAATAGGTATCACAATGTCCGCGTCGTTGTTTTGGAAACATTAACTAAGTTGAGAGAACGCCAAAAACGGAAACATTTTAACGTCCGCCGCCGCGCCGCCGTACTGCCGCCGTATTGTGTCCGCGCTTGCCGTATTATTTGCCAAAAAACGCCGCCAATGTCACGCCACATTAATAATAAACCTACTTAAATAAATGTGCTCGCTAAAGCCGCCTTGTCAAACTTCGTCTTACAGAGTCTTTTGTACGTAGAAAGAAAAGTCGAGAAGAAACCCTCCGTGTATCTTAACAATAGCTAATTTTGTAATTTATTTATTACAACCAAGATAATACTTTTAGGAGAGTAAAATGACATATCAATAAGATATAAGAAAACAAAAGGAATCATTGTCATTGGAAGAACAATCGGAATCTGAACAAAGTATGAAAATTAAAGCAAATGCAGACGGCCGAATTTTCAAACGTCACTCAAATATTTAAGAACGTCTTACTCCAAATTCTTGTAATTGATTAATTTTGGTACCACTTAGATTTAAAGCGACTCTTAAATTTGAGTGCCATTTGAATATTCGGCCGTATGTTCGATACTTTTAATTTTAACATTTCTAAAAATCATGAATTTTGTTTTGGTATCTTCAACTTAGGACGTGAGGGTCGACGAGGTTTTGTATACTTCACATTCGTAAGAACCCACTTGAGAATTTACTCTCATATTTTGGATTTCACAATACAATATTCACGAGCTTAATATTGAGAAGGTTTTTATAATATTTTTCTGTTTATACCAAATGCTATTCCGTTTATTATACACATTTAAGTTACTATTTAAAACGCTTCAATATGTCAATAAATTAAAAAAAAAACAGAAACCTTTTTTTATTGTTATAGAAAAAAAGTACTACTAGTTTTTCTTTTATTATTTGGTAAAAAATTAAACGACTGAAATAGAAATAATATTCAACAAAATAAGGCGAACAAAACATCTTAGTTATAAAATAGTTGACAACGTTAGCATGTAAGCCGACACTACCATTATTCCTTTATATTAATATCGATTAGCTATCGTACGGTAAAGTTAGCGTAGAGCAGTATCAGCTAAAATTGGCAATGCAGGTGGATCGGACCTAATTTCCGCAGAAATGCTCGACGCGGATATTTTAACAACCGCAGCTGTAATCACTCTAGTCATTTCGAATAGCTGCAGACTTTGAATCATGTTTTAATCGTTACTTCAAATTCTATGATTTTTATATGACGAATAAAATTAGATTTTTTTACATCTAACAACTTTGCACTGGTAAAGCTATTAAGTGTTCCTTCAAAGTTTGAACAATGTATATTAGAGCCTGATAGTACATTAAAACGGTAGCACTTCTTAGAATCTCCATAAAGTAAAGCCCTTTTCTTAGATTCTTAGAGGATAAAAGTTAATAGTTAGCTTTACGTAATAGAAATTAAATTCCTGGTAAAATATGTAGTACAATTCTAATATGACTTGAATATAATAAATGGCTAAATCTAAATAAACGCAAGTCGTGTTCAGGGCGACCTTACCTTTTTTTAAGTTACAAAGTGGCAAACGAGCAAGTGGCCACCTGGATTCGCTGAAATAGCGAAGGGACCGCTGCCCATAGACATCTGCAATTGCTGATGTGTTGCCTATCTCGGAGGAGGAGACCCACAGCAAAAAGAAAATTCCTTTTCCTATGCGTCCCCTCCCCTGGAAAATCTACTTTCCCTTCCCATATTTTTTTACAAAAAAAGTGGAAGGGAAAGTGACGACGTTCGGAACCTGACGATCCGTTTTTCATTTGAAGATAGCGGTTTGTATTTAAACACTTGCTAATAGTAATAAAAGCTTCACGCACCATCGGTGTCTTATTGAAGTAGGTCACATTCAAGTAAATGGTAATCCAATCTGTCTTTGAAATCGGAAGATAGCTGACACAGAGGTATTGCGTCAGAGGCTAAAGGGATTGCAACAGCGTGGAATGAAATTAAGCTCGTGGTCTGTGACAAATCGATGCGGTCCACTTTGCGGTACATAAAACATTACCTGCCAACAATTGACATAGTTAAAATCACCTTGCTCAATTTAAATTTGAATCAAAACATGTATATTAAAGGAATTCAGAACAAGCAGTGACATTTACAAAACAAAAGAAGAGGAAGAAATGTAAAGTAAAATTGTATTTTTTTTTACTTTGTGTATTAGAGTTTTATTACTTTTCTACTAACCACTTGCACTTGCAATTTTTTGAAATTTTCAAAGGTTTTTAAAGTAAGGATTAAATCTCAAGCATCTTTTATTACATAGGTTTTTCAACGTCTATCGTTTGAGCTTGCACATAGAAAGCTGCAGTGTACAGTATCACGGTCGGGGTTCAGCATTAGTTCGATGGCTATCTTGTTTGCTTTTATTCTTATAGAAAATTTTGTGCAGCCCAGTGAATGCAACTACGAGCTTTCCAATATCATGCGGATTATCCACTGTAAAATGTTGTAAAATTAAACGAGCATTTTTAGAAAATAGATCCAATGTATTTGGGATAGTGTTTATTTTCGATTGCAACTTTAAAGAATTTGTATTTTGCCTAAATATTGGTAACGGATTGGCGCGGCTCTCCACCGTAAGATAAGGATACAACTTGTATAGTGATACATTGAATGGATTACTCTGCTGTGGTTTATTTTATTTGCCGTTATACAGTAAGTGGTACGATTTATTTTATTTGTTTACCACATGCGTTTAGTTTAAATTTAATTGTAGAAAATGTCTAACCGTATAATTTAAAGGAATATTTGTTACCAATTTAAGACGATCATTAAAGGATTTTTATCACCTATTTGTATTACATTTTATAGCCAAATTATGTAAATATAATTTTCTATAATAAAAACTAGGACTTTATCAGAGTTTAAATAGATAAATTGCCTTACGTTATCCATAGGTCCCGCTGTCACGCACTTACAAGAGCTTTGTCGTTAAAAAACTTATTTCATAAGAATGTACCTACTTTTATAATTTTAAATAATCTGGTAAAGACATGCCGGTTCGAACTTTAATAGGTACATGGTTGGTGTGAGAGAGCGATACTAGATTTCTGTATTTGTCCGTCCATATTGGAGCGCTGTATGCATGAGCCGACGGCTTTATTGCGACCCGTTTACACTGGGTCTCGGCCATTCGATAATTTGTTTCAATTTACCCATTTGAATTCGTAATTTCGTACAAGTTAATAGAAAGGTAAATAACACAATTTGGAGCCGTACGAAATACATGCAAACGATTCGTGTATTTAAACGACTTTCTCTTTTTATTAACGTTTAGTTTCACATTTTTTTTTCAGTGCAAACAATAACCTTATTCAAGAAAGCATGTTTCAATGTAAAGAAATAATAGCAAAATACAAATGAAGGATAGAAAAAAAACCTTGTAATTAATAAAAAAATACATGAAGTAGAGTCATGTCTAAGCTACCCTGAAAAGTACCCAGAGAACCATTTTAAGTAACCGTAAAAGACGTTACAAGGTGAAAGTAATTTGATGGTGTTGGGACACGATGCCTTGTACTTAACCAAGATAATGTTAGCGATAAATGTTTAAAAACCCTTCGCTATCTCTCCGTGCTATCTAATCTAGACTACGTAACTAGATACTTTAAAGATAATTCCAGCTACTAGTATCTTTTCACCTTGTTGTCTATATGCTAGAACTTAGAACGCTAGTGTTAATTTTTTTTTTTCAATTTAATGAACATCCCAGTACCGCTATGTAAAATACTGTGAGGTTTTGTGAATAGATTTTGCTTTAATAGATATTTATTTATTAATATACAAAGCGGTATTGTAATTTTGCCAAAGTTCATTCCTTTATTCCATAGAAAGTGTCCTTTACATGAAATAAGTGAGTGTGTCGGGCTGAGCAGACGAATACTGTCCGATGCTTAAACGGTGCTACGAACCGTGAGAAGTCGTAGAGCGTAGAGCGTAGACCGTAGAGCGTAGCGGCCGGCAGTGGGCAGGGGACTTTAGCCGGCCGGCTTGACAGCAGTGTAATGGATTGTTTAGCTGCGCGCGGACGTCCGCCGCCGCCGTCGATCACTGACACCGACCTAATTACATGTAAATAAATACAGGGCCGGGCGCCTTGATCCGCCCCAGTCAACTCTCGGTACGTCGCTTCAAAGAGTCGGCCCGTACTCCGAACAATTGCTTTTTTAAATGCTCTCACTTATTGTTGGAAAAATAAAAGCTCTGATTAAAAGTATTCTTCGGGCACCGTACAACAATAGACCACCTGTTTTATTCAAATTATGTTTTTTAAATGCCCTTTATGAAAAGGTACAAGTTGTTTGGAATGTTTGGGAATAAGAAATGAATTTTCAAATAGACTTAATATTTCTCTAATTGAAAAGAATTTAAATACATAAAATATAATAAAGATTGAATATTAAACTTTTTTTAATATTATTGCGTTATATTGTGTAGTAAAAAGTAAACAGTATAAACCACCTCTTACCCCGATGTGGGTACGAAATAAAGGTATATAGAATTGGAATTGTTCCGTTTTTTATTCATGTTAGATTTTCCTATACAACGACATAGTAGTTCCAGGTGGTAAACAATGCACGGACTAAAAATCGACTGTCACAGAGAAAATGCTTTGAGCGTGCACGAGCGACACTGCGGAATAATTTTTTTTTTCGAATTATTCGGAGTTTTTTTAATACGTCACGTCTATATGTGGGCGTAAAAAGCAAAGCGGCCCTCCCCTCGCCTCTCGCACTGCACGAAAGAGATACTTGGCTTCTTATAGACTTACAGAACTACTTAATGTGTCAAGATAAGTACCGAGGAAATAAATAAAGTTGATATGAGCACGGTACAAAAGCGCGAACAAATACTCGCAATAAATTATATCAGTGTATACGGGAAGGGTGCAACGTAAGAGGGTGGGATGGCATTGATAATTATATAGGAGCTACGATCCCGTGGGTACAGTAAACTGACTGGCTGTGTTTGCGAATTGCGATATCGAACACGGGCTTGTATACACCTGTGTGTCATTACGCCACAGCTCGGACTGAGCACAGCGACCTACCGTGTACGACATAGATTAAAATAACCAGATATGACATGACATATATCATCCTGACAGCGACTGACATAGATCTTTGGTCCCTTTCTATGCGATTTTGTTTGTTTGGGTCTAGAAATACGACCCAAGCAAATGTGACGTAACATATAGTATTGTAGCGCTTAAACTAATTTTAAATACGTCCCAGACAAAGGTTTAAGACATGATATTATTGGTTTAAAACCATAAAGTGATGCACACACAACGTAGCTATGACGTAATCTAAGGCATATTTTCTCCCTCAACCGTATACGATATAGCCATTTCTATACCTTTCTCTTTCTACGGTGTACGATGTACACACTGATGTGACAGATTTATACAAAATATTTCATTTGTCTGTCGGAATTCATGTAATTATCTGCTTTACCCGTTCCCTATAATACTTGTCGCTGGTATATTTAATTAAAATTTTAATAAATGTACCGGTCGACGATATTAAACTTGTAATGTATTACTTACACGTACGTTTGTAATACATGTTGTAAAACTTCCTCGCAGTGTGTTTAAAATATTGAATAGCTAAGACAAAGTTCGAATTTTATTTGTAACACAATTTTAGCATCCTTTTAGATCGAGGTACTAAATTCCTAGATCCAATTTTCAGCCTAATCGAATAGCAGCAATTTCAAGTAATCGTTGTCTAAAGGTAAAAGTAGTTTACATTTCTCATTGAGTCTTCTATTTTGATTAAAATGAATGAATTTCCAATTCCGAATTGTAAGTTTGTGAACGTTTATCGGATTTCGTGTTTGTTGTTTTTGTCTTTTAAAACGATTTCTGTTTTGTTTACTCAGTCGTGCTTTAGTTTCGGATATTTTGTGATACAATATGGAAATGGATTCTATTTTTTTGTGTGCTTTAAAAATGTTTTTGTGCTTTATACATTAAATGTTAAATGACGAATTAATCATAATGGGGTGTTCAGAGATTTAAAACTATGAATTGGCATTTTATAAATCCTTATTGTGCTATTTTTCGTTTTTCGGACTTTTTATTTCTTGTTTTAGCATGTTATCATTCTAATGTTATGTAAAATTTTTATAAGCAAAAACAAGCCAGGTAAATAAACCTGTTATTCTTTTGCATTTTGAATGAGTCTGAGTTTGTTTGTGATTTATACTAATCCAACCGCACCGGCTCGGAGAGCGGTCTGCACTTCTTCATTTAATGTCTCCCAGAAGACCTTGCGCATATTTCTGCATACAAAGCTAAAACTAACAATTCCAATTTGATACAATTTATTTTTGGGTACTATTCTCATACAATAAAACTATATTAAATTATCTATTTCACTACACAACAATACTAAGATTGTTTGACCTAAAAAGTAAGTAAACAAAAGCCTTGAGCCGTGAGAGTGAGTGTAATAACAAACAGCAATGACCCTAAAAACTAATGTTCGATAACGGATCGGGTCGGACAATGGAGCCATGTTATCAATAAAATATGGAAAGTAGAGACGTAAGAACAAAAACACGAGGCTGCTAGTTCGTTCGTGTTATATCTTTATAAACATGGCCATTACGTGGAAGGGAGCATTTTTAATTCGACTAAATAATCATCAAAAAAGATACACTAGAAATTCTTGCTTAGAAATAAATCACAATGCAAAGTTGTTTCGCGTGTAAACGTGGTAAACGTTAGAAGTTTTATAATCGCCTTACAAAATGCAATAGGGTGCGGGAATTTCACTTATGCTTATTAAATTTTCTCTGTACGGAGACAAGAAAATGTAAAGCTAGTTTTCACAGAGGACATGCAACAAGGCTCAGCCGCGCGGCACATTGGCCCCACACAAAATATTGTGCAGCCGGGGTAAACGCGCCGCTCTAACTTCCAATACAATATAAATTGCACTTTGAAAATGCCCTGTACAACATGGCGTGTAAACAATTTGCAACTCTAATACCGAACAAGAGGTCGCATTTCTGCGCGCCGGGCCGCGGCGTGGAGCAGTGCCGTAATACCGGTAATGTGGTGTCGCCTTTCTGTGGCGAGATAAGGGTACGCGACATTGACTATTCAAAGGGTTGCGGTCTTCAAAATTTGCGCTCAATAAGTCCAAAATACCTATGCTAAAACCGATGAGATGGAATGTGTTTTATTATGGTCCTAAAAATTGAGTATCTCATATTCAACGATGAATTATTTATAAACTTTTTAGTAAGAATTTCGTACCTACTGTGTATATATATTTTTCTTTAGCTGTAGAATAATCAAAAGTCGTCAAAAGGTCATTTTTTTCTATTGTCTTAAAAAGTTCTAAGACTTTAATGTTGCATACGGATGAGCTTACGATGACTGAGATTAGCGTTCGTTTACTAAATTAGAGTAGGTATAATTAAATTCTTAGTCTATTTCCAGTCGGGACGGAATGTTGTAACATTTTGAATTTCCACAATTATACGGAGGATGGTAAACACGGGGTGAAGTGAGTGACTTATTCCGGAACCACAATATACCAAAGCCGTGCAATTGTTACCTAGCACCGTGGTACCGGGAAATCCGACGAAGAATTTAAAATTAAATTGAAAACAAAAGTTGTTACATTTCAGAGAGCAAACCTTAGAGGAAAGCTAACTTTAAGAGTTAGAAAATAAGCTATGTAATGTAACTGCGGGCTGAGTTGCTTGATCAACGTAAATCTAAAAGTGGTCCGGTTTGCTCATTCTGTGAGCGTGGCGGCGGTGGTTTATTTATTTGCAATTTGTAGGATATAGCTTGCTAGGTACCTTAATGAGGCAATAACAATAAATAAAGACCCAAAACTTTTCTGAGCACTTCACCCTCGCGCACTCGCGGCGGACCCTTGCGAGCCACCCAGCTACTTCTACTCGCATCAAGCCGAATAAATATATTATTATGTAGATTCCTACGCTCACTTCTATTTATGAGATATACAAACGTATGCGGTGTCTAAATTGGATTGCTTTAATAAGTACAATACTATTATAGGGAAGTTCAGAACCCTTTTTAACAAAATTAAACTTCTATTAATAGAAGCACCGAAGTGTATTAATCTATTTTTTGTTTATTTTTAAAGTAAGTAATAGCTTAGCAATTACTGTCTTCGTTACTCCAAAAGAAATTAATCTCACTTTACTTTTCTTTAGTAATTTCTTAATGGATTGTAAACTTTAACTTTACGAGTATAAAATTATGTTTAATCATAGATGTAAAGAGGTATATAGTGAGTATGTATTTGTGTAGAATCAATGTGCTCAGTTCAGGTGTTCGGCGAGTCCCGGGGGCACAGTAAAGTCTCTGCCTTGCGGTACCCCCTTCCTCCGCCACACGCAGTAATAAGAGTGGTCCATGTTATATGCACTCCAGATATCTCTTTAGCTTATTTAAGCTCCGCATAAAAAAATGGCACATATTTTTAACGTACTATAAATTGCAATTTTATACGACTTAAATATTATACTAATTATTATTGAACGTTTCAATCTGAAATTGTGGTGACTGTGGTGTACAGACTGACCCATGACAGGCTCGTCTACCATCAAAGAGTTGACGTCCGACAAGCAAGTCGGAAGTAAGTACACCACACTGACCTTACCTCTTACCTAAATCAATAGATTATTAATTTCTACACTTAGTAATAAATAAATAAAATTAGTTCTACTAGAAGTTTATAATATCTCACAAAGTTTAATATAATTCCCATTCGATCCACTTCACCGCGCGGTTGCTTGCTGCAATCTACGGACTAAGTTTTCATATTGAAATTATTACTTTATACTTTGTTTAACACAACTTTAAATCGTTTCTATTAACATACAAAATTGATTACTAAATTACGTATAACGTCTTGTACTATTGAAATACGTTGGCGCTGTTTTATTTTATTAATATGAATGACAAATAAAACAGTTAAATAAATGAGTATTTATTTAGAGTGGCTGGTGTCGGGGCGCGCACCGCAAAATGCGGCATTTCATTACGCGTACATTGACAAGCAACGCATTGCCGATTAATATTCCACAATAATGCACAAAAACAGGGCGTTATTTCACAATTATTGTGTCATTTACTGAATATTGTAGATTAAATTCCGCTGATTACCGTCCGTGATGTGGATTCGCAGGTGATTCTTTATCATATTTCGCAAATGACGATTACAATATTTCACAATCGAGGTACGACAGTGCACATCGAATTTATTGTACATCAGTTTAATTATAAATTTCAATTGCGGTTTCTCTTTTATTCGAGTTAAATCATGACGTTGAAAATCTCTCGTTATTATTCGATTGATGTTAAACGAGAAACAGGTTAATTATACGAATTAAAATGATGCCACAACTCTTTGACGAAATAAAACGTTATAGATAATTATTTGTATTTTAGTTTAATTAATTAATTTGCGTTTTTAGTAAAATATATTTAGGTTTTTCGAAAGGTTATTTTGTGCGTTAACCTGAGTGTAAAATGTAATATAAAGCGACACAAATTAACATGTTTTGCAGCACATAATGTAGGTAGGAGTGCTCGTAGTACAAAGAAGTGGGAATACGCTGGGAGATAGAGGCGGCAATGATATAGTGCCGGGCTGGCGGCCGCTCCCTCAGGGACGATAAACCCTTCCCGCCGCTTCCCGTCTACTCTTCTTTATGGGAAGGCCGGAATGGCCAGCCCAGGTGAACAGGTAGCTAGATTGCGAAAGTATTTTTAGAACATCTTGTCGGTCGTTGGGTGTTTTTCCTTTGTTATCAAATGTGTTGGTTCTTCCAACGCGTTTAAAGGATGCTCTAATATGGCTGTAAGCTTCGGGTGTTTATGTAGGGTGAGATAAAAAAGTGTATATCGAAAGAGCTTTCATTACATCGTATTCTCATACTATAGTGTATTGTAAGTTTATTTAATAAAAGCCAATGTATATTAAGTGTGGAATAGATGCCTAATAGTAGTTTTGTCTTATGTTTCTTTTTGATACCGTGGGATAGATTTAATTTTAATCGCCTCTGTTTTAGACAATATGGAAACATGGTATCAATTAAAAGTATTAGTTAAAAGAGATGTGAATCTAGCTAAAGAGTAACTTTTCAATACTTATATAATTTATCATTTGTTCGATCTGACAATGCTACCCTCGACGCTGTCTACAAGTGTGTACATGCAGCAAATAGTAAGGTCAGAGATCAACTTCCAACTAAAGGTCAGTCGATAAATTCAACTCCGGTGGGTGTTCTCGACACGACGGCAGCTTACTGTGTTAAAGGCACGTTTTTAAATTTAAAATTTAACTTTATATGAAAAAATGAACTTATTTTTATTACGGAAAAGTGTACTTAATACTCTTGCCATCATATTGTTTTTATATGTATAATATTTGTTTGATGTTCAAAGAGAACTAAAAGGATAATGTAATTTATAAAAGAATATTGCACGTTGTACGCCTGGAAGAAATATTTTTGATCAAAGTTACGATGAAATTGCAGCAACAGAATAAAAAATTGTTATTTCCATTTGAAACGATACAGGTCTTTTATCGCTTATTGTAGAAAAGCTTTCGTTGTTTGATATCTTCCTAGCTTTATTTGCAAATCGCGTGCTATGAGTACAAGCTTACATTAGTTATACTTGTTGAATTACCATCACAAAATACATATATTTCGCACGAAACAAACCTTTTTTGCTCAAACAATTTTAAAGTCATTCCCAATTCAAGGTAGAAATGCTTTGGGCGATTTAATTTGATCAAGATATTTTTGTTAAAACGAACATGGTTGGATTGATTTATTTGAAATAAGTAACAGTGTTGTGCCATGTTTTTAATTATGAAGTAGAGTCTAATGCATGAAGTATTTATTGAATTTATAATGTTAGAGATATATTATACGAAGTGAAATGTTAAATTTAAGAAGTTAAGATGAAGGAAAACTAGTTGTATTATAGTTGATTGGTAAAATGCAGTGGTCTTGTTGGTAGATCCGCATGAGGCATGAATTAGTAATGAGAGCGCAGAGTAGTGAGGTGCATTTTGCGGCAGCCGCAGTTTGTGCGCGATTGCCACTCCGGGGCACGTTTGTGTTCAACTAACAAGTGCTCCTCCACCTAACTATTACTTCTTTGTATAGCGCATCAGCCTTGAGACGTGGAACGCCAGGTATTGATCTGATAGTTGGAATAAGATAACATTTACACGAAGATTTAGGTGTTAAAAAGTTTGTATAAAATAATTTTCGTAGTATTTTTACCATTTACTAACTAAAGCCTCTACAAGCATGTAATAAAGGTCGATTCTCACTTATGCCTCATACGCACTGGGATAGTATTTAAGTCGAGTGGCAAGTAGCATTTATCCGATTAAAGGATTTACTACTGTTCGGACTCGTTTAAGCCTAAACCTGCGCACTAGGGTAGTAATTTAGTAACTAAACTATACAAGGCTTTAGGGATTGTTTAAATGACTTTGATTCTACTCTAACGGTGGCAGTGAAAATCAAGCTCATTGTGAAGTGATATAAACTGCATACGTATTGGCTTCAGGAACGTGGCCGAATGTTTTGATTAAAGCTAATTTGTGTTAAAACAGCGAGCAAACTCCTAATTACCATGCAAA
>QDHC01006619.1:340519-359932 GCA_013186455.1 Papilio dardanus tibullus | reverse complement strand
TACTTACTTCAATAATAAATTTTGTACATGTACTCTTATGGAAAGAAATGGTAAGTAAAATTACTGCGTCTAACGTTACTATTAAAGAACTAGCTGTTGCTCGCGACTTCGTCCGCGTGAAATTAATTAATGTAGCCTATGCTACTCGGGGATAATGTAGCTTTCTAATGGTGAAATAATTTTTGAAATCGGCCCAGTAGTTCTTGAGTTATTTCAATACAAACAAAAATACAAAGTTTGTCTGTTTATAATATTAGTATAGATTATACTTTACTAAAACTGAGATAAAAGTGCAGTAACGATAACGTAAAAGAAGTCCTATTGTATAAACATACGTTTTTATGGCTCGCTTTATTCCTTGAATGCAAAATTCAGTGACACGTTTGAGAGTATTCGTAGTTTCTTTGTTATTCACATTGATGTCTTCCACGTCTTGTGCGCACCAAAATCTCTTTCTTTGAAGTGGCATTTTGTGCTTGGCAACCCGCCAACAGTCACACGGACCCGTATCTCGGGTTAGGAAGCTGTTGATATTGCTCACTGCATCCAATTAAACTTCTTGACTTGCAATTCCTCGTGCCAAAGTCACGATGCCGATAAAAACCAACTGGATTCGTGATCTTTGCATTGAACTAGACACTATTGCGTAATCTATACTAATATTATAAAGACAGAAACTTTGTATTTTTATATGTATTAACATAAGCCGAGAATTACTGTGGCGATTTCAATGACTCTTTCACCATTAGAACGCTACATTATCCCCGAGTAACATAGGCTGTATTTTTAATGCTACGGGGACGAAGTCGTGAACAACAGTTAATACAAAAATAAAATTGATTATGAAGTTGAAAGTTTGCTTTGATCATCAATAATATTAAATGACATTTTGGTAATGCTTTCAATTTTCCATTTGTTAAGCCTGCAAATAATGCTTTTGTATACTAATTAATCCGATGAATTATCTCATTAACTTGTCTTCGTATGTATGAAACTAACTTTGGAAACTTACTACGGAATAATTCTACAATATACTAGTGGAATTAAAAAATGTAGATGAAGCCTGTAATACGTTGAGCTGAGCCGGGTCCGGCGATGACGTAAGAATTTTATTACCCACTGTGTCGGCCCCCGCCCGCACCGCCCCTCACGCCCTTCGGTTCCCTTTCAAGAGGATTAACTTGTAATCCCACAGGAGGACCAATATCATTCATTAGAATGCTATTTCCAGGTTTATTATACCTGACGTAATGTTTTCCAGAGCCTACGCGACTAGGTTCAGGGTTTTTTCCGAATCAGATCGAAATACTGTGATTTAGATTAGGACTCTTTCGTACAGAGATTAAGTCAGTTTGTTTTTATTTGCTCTGTTACGGTTTATTGAGAAAGTATTGCTTTTACGTGTACAAAAATCGTACATAATAGAAAAAGCAAATCTTTTACTAATGGTAAATATCCTTTCATCTTCTAAAAAGTTCATATTATCAGCTCCATTCTTCAAGGAGAAAATGAGGAGCAGAACGTTAGCGTGGAGGAGGAAAGATAAAGACCATATAAATAAAAAAATAATGAAATTGAACGTGGACGGATACAAAGGTAGAGGAAGGCCAAAGAAAGTATGGATGGATTGTGTGAAAGAAGATATGCTGAAAAATGGGATGAATTCAGAAATGACGGCCGATAGGGAAGTATGGAGAAGCAGTACATACTGTGCCGACCTTCCATAGGGACAAGGGCAGAATGATGATGAGAACGAGTTTAAATTCTAAAACAATCTTAAACAATCGTTTCCTAATGAAATTGACAAATTAGTTACATAATGTATAACATGAAATCAGACTAATACAAATACAGATTCCATTTACTCGTAATCGTGTTGAAAGCATTGCATGATACTCTGCTAGATAGGTGAGCACGTATGTAAGGACAACGCGAGGTGGAGAGCACCGCAATGAGCCGTGGTATTAAATCTAGATTACCGTTTGGCGTTTCCGCTCGCCTGGATAATCAACGGGACTATATTAAAGCTATCAGTCACGTGACGCATGACAAGCCCGCGCCGCTCGCCGCCGCCGTAGCGTCACGCGCCCCGCGCAAATCAAACGTAAATTGTGACCCTATTGTTTCGACTATTACGAATTTGCATAGCTTATGAAACCCAACAGAACATGCCGATAGATCAGTCAATTTATATTTATCTAAAATATTAATAGTATCTTTTACTTTTTTTCCATTCGTATTTGCTAAGTCTGTAAATAAGTTTAAAATCGTTAATTTTTCAAATGTTTCTTTTAGAAAAATATTTATTTTACATTTTATTAAATTTCCAACGTGGAATTTATTTGCCAACACGTATCAACGTAATTATATTGGAAAGTTAATCTCATGACGTGTTTTAATTCAAAAATTCCTGTTCCATGGCAAGTTTTTCATTTAGATACTCTTTACTAATAGGAATTTTCGTTTAATTAGTTGCCTCTGCTGTGCTTTTAATTATATTACGGTATGTAGGGGAGGGGAAGGGGAAGGGGAAGGGGAGTAGGTGTGGAGGCGTTTGAGCGGAATAATTTCCGCACTGCAAGTTATTCTAGCGAGATATTTAAATGTCAGTTACTACAATACAGAAATGGAAACATTTTAGTATTTATTAATTTATTCAGTCACACATTAATAAATACAGTTTTGTTGAACATTGCGAATGTAATGTGCACTGACGTTATGCTTTAATATCTCCTAAGGATTCAAGTTAAGTTTTCAGAACTTCTGCTTACTATATGTTTTACATTAAAACCAATCAATTAACCGAAACCAACAAGTATAATTGATGTTATAAATAAGTACAAAATAACCTTTTCCATAGTAAATCCCTTTAGGTCGAATTTTGAAATTGTTGTAGAGGCAGCTTGAAAGTGTTCAAAGTACCTAATCTTTAAATTACTTGATTTTGTTAAGGTTCTGTCCGCGATTGAAATGTTGAGAAACAATTAACGTATAATGGCGCCAATAGTCTCTTGAAACTCGACAAAACTTGAGAGCCAATTAAATTTTCGTTAGAGGATTACGATGTTTCAATATTACCATGACAACGGAATTTAAAAATATGCACAGAGGATTTTTTTGCGTTCGCTGTTTAATCTAAATCGAAAAGCGGAATTAAGCGGCCACCATAAAATATGATTAGTGGTCGTGCGAGGGCTTCGACGGACGTTCGGAGGACGCCGTGTAAATATTGGCCGCCTACTCAAACACGCACGCCCGCGCCGGTGGGGAAATACAGGCCGGCGACCAACAAATATTATTTCAATAAATCTCCATAAATATCTTTGTTGCAGAAATCAATCTATGTTACGAGATTAAAAAGATTTTATCGAGCCATGGGGCGCGCTGCTACGTGTCACCATTCCAAGTTTATTTACTTGGCATCCATAGCAAGATATTAATTAAAATATTTTTACTTAAAAACGTGCCCACTTCTGACTATTCCTTTAGAAGATTATAGTACGGTTATATAGTAGACAATATTACCTTCTGTTCATTTTTTTAATCGGAAATAAAACCACATCAATCACAACTCAGGTCACCGGTACGTGCCAGGTATTTTTATTAAGTGATCGACAAAATTATAACTCATCTGCCTTGGAATAACGACCTCATCATGCCTGAAAACAACGTCGATTTTTACAACGATTTTGCACCGAGCCCGTATTAATTGGACGCACTGACCACGCGGCAGTCGGCTCCAAAATATTTACGTATTTCACAGAATATATTGGTATATTTCCAGGTGAATGTGTTCTCTATTATCGACGCGACCCGTGAATCGGTTATATGATGCGAAAGCCGATCGCTCCGGCCGTTGATAAACAGGCGGCGCTGCTTGTAATCCACGGCTTGAGTCAATTGCTGGATGAAGCGAGATAATTAAGCCTGTGAGTGCGATGTTTGACGTCACATACGTACACGGAATATAGCCGAGTATAAACGCAGCCGCCATGTTTATTTATCCGCCCATTACGAAATTACATTTCATTCGCTATTATGTAAACGACCAACATTAGCCCTGGTATAAATAAAGGGGGACTTGTGTCATCATTATTAACCATCCTATTACTAAGTCTAAATTGAAATGAACCTGTCCAAAGTTAACCTGCCAGATGTCTTAGATATATAAAATGGTAATAATATACGTAATAAGTTTAAAAGCTTGCGTAAGTATCTAATTGCTTTCATTTTTTCATTTTTTTCTGTTCTTAGATTCTTTACTTAAGCAAGCGCTTTGATAGTCTTCGTAGCAAATGCTATACCAAATGGTATAGCAATCAATGACTTACGGAATGAAGCATATTTAATAATATTAAGAATGTAACATGCAGATGGAAATGCGTGTTAATTGTTAGAATCTCTCACTCAGCGAACAACACTCAGGGGCATTAAAACTCATCTTTACGCTGGCTCTAGCATATTTTTATATACATGACGATTTCCTCATTAAGAACCTACAATGTACAATGGCACAATGTCAACAGTGATCATACGGCACTCTATTGCGGTCCCTTTGTTATCATAGAACGGTAATTACTGAGTATAGTTTAACTATGTTTGGTATTTACCTTCTTAATTAACTGCGTATAAGTACACATGTGTTTTTTATACTCATTCTATACTAATTTTATGATCTTTCAACACGAGCAATCGACCTGCATATAAGCATTTCTGCAAGATGTTATTTATAGGTAAGTACATACAAAAATGTAAATGTTTACTGATCAGAGGAAATATTTATAATGAGGTAAACTTTTTCGGAACCTACTTACATAAAAAAGAAATAACATAAAGTAAAGCTAAAAAATATTCACCCACGGAATTAAGATTTTGCGAATAAAGCCCCTAAAATGCGTGCGTATGTAAATGTAAACGAAAACAAAACGTTTAGTAAACAGGAGTCGCCTATTAGGCAAATGAGGAGTCGTCAAACTGTAAGTGATGACTTTGAAGCGAACGAGATGGACAGAGCGAAGGCAAAATTGAAGAGGGCGTGTTACAGCTTAGCCCGACTTAAGGCTTGCAATACTAATTAATCTCCGTGTTAATTAGTGTAGCTGGTGTTCGCTTAAATCAAGTACGGCCGCGCTGCCGTCGCCGTCGCCGTCGCCAACGCCTCTCTTGTCTAATTGTGCCGTGGATCTTAAATTATCATGTCAACAAAATTAATAGAGACTCTGTGAATTCAGTGTGTTAATTAGCGAATGAGGAAAAACATGGACGTAAACACCGTTTGGAACACGTGTTAGGTGTAATTAATAGGTTGAGCGAAAGCATTACACAGCTTAACGCTTTACTCCACTCACATCATTTACTACTAATTGTAATTAAACATTACATTGCTTCAACAGTAATTAATGGTTACTTTATATTATTTATTTTAATTGAATTGATGTCTAAGATTTCGCCAACCAAATTAATAAACGGAGAGCAATTTTCCTTTATTAAATTCATAGCTTGAATTCATTAATTTAGGCAGTTTGTGGAAGTAAGTTAGCAGACATCTATTTACTGACTCATATGGAATGAGTAATCAATTGCCGTAGTTAGTAGAACCAAATATTTTAATCTGCCCCCAATAAAACTTGAATTCTGTCCCGGCTTCGGCCTAAAATTTAAATTTGTATTAGCTTAACGCTTAACATTATAGAATTATATTTAGCCAAAAAAAAATAAAGTTAAATGTTAATATTGTTTGTGTTTACGCATGGACGGGATCATAACGCGTAATGTATGGCCATTGTCAACCTATGTAGCTGTGAAGTTACAAATGAATATTTTCCGAGACACACGGTTACGACGGATTTTTTAATATTGTAAACCACTAGCATACTCTTTGTGTTTTATTCGGAAAAGGGTGAATGCATAGTTGCCTTCCGTGACTATACAGAAATTACCAGTTTTGAATGGCAATTCCAGAGTTATCGCGGTGTTTCACGGTCGATGTGACCTTCACGTACTTTGTTTTTTGTAGCAAGGTTTATACTTCTGCTATTATTATAGAGAATTCAATAGAAGTAAGGATTTTGTAATATTTAAGTATAAAAGTATCTTTGAGTATTACATGATTATGTAAGTATAGACGTAGTGAATGGATAAAATTGCGCAGATTTGATGGAATACTGGCGTCCATTGTTTGCTTAAAGTAGGACATAAAGCGTCTTTATGCGAAGTAGCCGGCTCCACGAGCGATGCATGCAGGGCAAAGTTACTGCGTTAAAATCCCTCAGTAATATATGTTTATAGTACGAATAAAGTACGCTTCATTTCTTTTAATCAAAAAGTACAACATAGAGCGCGCTGTAGAAAATGAATCGCGTAAAAAGAACCGTGAAAATTTTATTAATTAACTGTCTACATTTTGTACATTTTTAAACTTTTCCTTTAAAGTGTTGAGTTAACTTTTTAGGTCTCGGAAACAGTAGTTCACTTGGCGTTAAGAACATAAGTGCCCTTGGTTTGATTTGATGACCCTGAGTAAATATGTTTAATATTTTATTGTATACCTCACATAAAAAAATGTAATTTAAATTAATTTCAATTTTATAAAAGCGTTTAAGAATTTAAATTACAATTTAAGGAGCGGTACATATCGCGTGTTACTCGTTGTTAATCTATGTTTATTACAATGAAACAATTCAGAAGCTTCACCGCTCGCACATTGAACATTTAGCTGGTATTTTAACAAACGTATATTTTCAAATATAAATATGATAAAAACGAAAGAGACCTCTGACAATGAGTTTATTAAAGTCGAGTATTCACTGTGGAACAAAAGTTCCGGAACAAAGCGTCACATATTCCGTACATGTTCCGTCGCAATGACATCGCACCAACCGGCCAACATTGAATGTACATTTTTCCACACGAGTTAAGTCAGAAAGAGGTCCCATGAGGACACTATATGCCGGAACTGAAATATTAATGCAAACATTAATAATAAATGAAAGTTGGAAACAAAACATACAAGTTCAAATAAATTTTAATTTTTTAAGTGACCGCGCAATTTGAAATGTGCTTTTTTATCAATAAATAAATCGTCTGCAACAATTATTTTTAATTACTTTTAAACTATAATATTATAAAAATATGTAAAATTCTCAAAGACATGACAAATAAATAATAGTAAAACAAGTGAGAGTGGCGTCTCTTTTAAGTAAAAACGTTACTTTGTGGCTGCAAGGTTTCCAGTCAAGCTTTAATACTAAAAGTGGCATTACATTAAGGAAATCACTCTAAACATAAATCATATTTTACTCTCTACTCACAGGAGAAATATAAAATATAATATTATACTTTTGTGTACTCGTCACACAAATATATTCTATAGAAGTGTAACGACAATTATTTAAAAAAAAATTATGAATTTTCGATATAAAATTCGAAATTACTAAGATTTTAAAAGTATATTTTGTCACTAAAATCTAGCTTATACGACAATAGCCGGCTACAGATGCTCACTTTTAACTGTAGAGTTCGACTGCGCAGTTAAAATTAACATATGTAGGCAAAACTGAGAACTGTACAGTTCGACTGTGGAGTTCAAATTGACGTGTGTACGTCAGTTTTAAATATACAGTTGAACTGTGCAGTTTAAACTGAAAGTTTGTAGCCGGCTTTACATTATGTTGCACATTATGTTGGGGAAAGCTCGTCTATATCGATTAAAATGGTTATTTATTAGTATTATGTTTGTAATAAATTGATATAAAAGTGCATTGCATTAGTATTGAGTAATTTATTAGCTATCAGCGTGCGTTCGTATCGCGGACGTTTATCACGGTCACGCCCTATTACCACTTGACATAGCGTTTTAATCATTAAATCTATGTATTCAATCCATGCGCTTGATTAACTTGTAATTGTCAAATTAACATAGGTATTTTAGATATAAATTATTTTATTATTATTTGTAGCGGTTTATTATCACAAAAAAAATATTATTTATGTTTTATATACTCTATATTTTTGAAAATTTTGTGCCATTTTATTCATTGCTGGTTCGTAGCACATTGAATTAGTAGAAGAAATAAAAAAAATTGAGTCAAAAAAATGTACACTTGACAAATTCATAACCTTATTAATTTCACAAGAATAAAATATGTGCAAAGTTCGTACAGCATCGATCATATACGTAATATTTAATTTAATTTTCTTCTCCCGCGTGCTGGAAGTCACCGGCATGTACAAGATTGATGGGAAAATGCCAAAAATGACATTCCACGATATTGTCTCAAATAAATTGTATGAAAATTATTTCATGAAAATAATACTGGTAATAAAGTTCTATTATTTAGTTATATTTTTACTACAGCTTCAAAACTTCATTCAGTTTTTTTATAAACTTTTTGTATAGATAATAATATGAATGTTATAAACATGGGATTTTATATAAAAAATATAATTACAAAAGAGCGTATTTTCATAGCGTAGATTAGGTAGATAAAATTTAACTTTACATTATCTAAACCGTAGCAAAATCGCAGCGTAAACAAAATTGTCAAAGCTAAATAGTAGTGCTATTTGTTCAGCTTTGTCCAAAATGCTTTAAAGTAAGCATTACATATACTATGGCTTAAACGAAGTCCGTAAAAGCTGCTAATAGCAAAGCAAAGAGTTTTTAATTTATATTTTACGTTATCCAGAAGCGTATAGTGAATAAATCTTCGTCGGAGATTTTCTCTTAATTTCAGAATGAAATTATCTAATTACCATTACGTACTAAGGTCTGCTGACTAAATGAAGCCATTAAGGCTAAATTACTCCGAGGTACTTATTTAAACAAGTCTCTCAAAAAGATCACAATCAATGACGCCTCTTTTATTATTTTTCTTTTTACCTTAAGAATCGCTTTTCTTCGAATCACGAAGTATTTTGTGTAACAGAAATCGTTTGTTAAGAAATTAGACTTTTTCATTTGTTTACGTCTCTGATAAATACAAGCTCATTTTTTACAGAGTAAAAAAGTGTATAGAGCTATTTTTATGCGGAAAGATTTTTTTTTATGTTATCGCTACTGTCTACAATATTGTGTTATTATGTAGTTTACAAACTCATAATTAGTTTGTTGTATAATAACAAACTTGTAAGTAAGCGCAGATAGAAAGGTTTCCACTATAGGACTTAAACGTTAAAAGGGATGCAAAATTTGTTTTTATATGACCTAAATATGGATAAGCAAAAATGTGTGTAAAAGTGCCTGCTAACAAAAGACTTATTTTCTCTTTGCTTTAGTTTTCGCATGTAACCATTAAATATTTTTTGTTTTCCCATTGCGGTTAAAGGTCATTTTAAAGCCACATTATTTATGAAAAATGAAATAAGCCCAATATTGTATTAATTTGAAAAAAATCTAAATTCTATGTTAAATTCGTATTTCAATTCGTCAATACATGAGCAGGATGATTCGTTTTTAATTTCAAAGATAACAATTGACAATTATCTTTGGTGTTAAAAATAATTTATTGCAAGTCTAAAGTGTACGTTGTCGTATTAACCGTTCACAATTAAGGAAGTTTAGTAGCAACCTCCGATGCATGTGTTTGTAATTAGCTACCGAACAAAGTCTCGTTAAGTTTTCCCCAGTTACGTTACACCGTCGCACACCTTCGCGATAATGGACTAATTTCCGTATATAAAATAAATTTGGTAAACTTTACCTGTCTTATATTACCAATTTATCTCGATTGCGACATGCTTTCATAATTAGTTAAAATTATTTGTATTATAAATACACTTATCAATTTAATATGACCTTATTCATCTTTCAAAATCATCTTCTTCATTACGTCAAAGCAAACGTTATGGAAAACGTTATTTCAATACGAGATTTTCTCGTTACCACCTCAGTACTTTCTATCATTCCTTGGTAACAAATGAAAATAATAAAATCCAAATTAAGTATACGAGTTCATAAACGAATAAGTTCAGTAAAAAGCTGAACAAAACGAGTAACTTAAGAGTAATTTTTATCTGAAGTACAGT
Source organism: Papilio dardanus tibullus (assembly GCA_013186455.1). Classification (NCBI taxonomy): domain Eukaryota; kingdom Metazoa; phylum Arthropoda; class Insecta; order Lepidoptera; family Papilionidae; genus Papilio; species Papilio dardanus. The sequence goes on along the minus strand of QDHC01006619.1, from coordinate 349,906 downwards.
TTGGCAGCCATACATGTTCAACTACAAATGATTCATTCGAATCTTAATTAAAAGCCAAAAAAAACGTATCCAGTGGAATGCTGGCAACGCGCCACTGCCATTTTAGTTCATTATTACAAGTACCGAAGATGAAAAAGAATTTTACTTTCATGTAATTAAAACTTAACAATAGAAGTTTAAGAAAATATTCACTCACAGATTTATTTAAACCTTAATAATTAGTTTTGTTCTAGAACATTTCTGTCCACGCTCCTAGAATTCCTAAATTTAATTAGTAATTACTATATAGATTGGAATTGATATTATTAAAATAGAATTAATAACTGTTTATTAACGTTTTAATTGTATGTATCACTATGCCTTACATTCTTGGCAGATATAATGAAATAAGCTCATGTTTACACAAATAGCTTCACTTATTTGCTTTCCTTCAGCGCTATAAGCCTTCTTACATCGATCATTTGTTTTCTCCGTATTCTTCAACATTCTCAAAATGATATAAATCACGTTATTAGATACTTATCCTTGACACAGATTTTTTAATGAATTGATGTAGAATATAATAGGTAACTTTTGTTCGACAAAGAAAGGATATTTATTATTTTGACTCTAGTCACTGCATTGACAAGAACTACTAAGAATACTACTGAATTTACCGCAGCGTTATCTATTTAAAACCTTGGGTAACGATCGCATCGAAGCCAAAACTTTACGTGCTGAGCCGGTGAAAAATATTGACGCAGTCACGTTTGATTCAAAAGCCTTTACCTCGAAGATTTTCTAATCAACATTCAAGAAACGGCGGCGGCGGGCGGTGTCTTCATAAATTACGTACCAAGTATGTGAGGCTTTATGAAAAATGTTTTCGTTAGAGCACCCTCGAAGGATACTATGCGAGCTGTGCCGTCCCGCGCGCCGCCGCCACCTGCCTTTGCTCTAACAAAATATATTGAGCCTTAAATACATTAGCTCGTTTAACATGTTATTGCTTTCCCACTAACTCATAAAATATAAGTTCCCTCTCACATTATCCAGAGTGTACACAAAAAAATAATCGGTATTATTCGCGCTTACATTATAGTAGCACGCATCGAAAGGTAAGTGAGAAATATTTTGAGATGCATCATTAAAAACTTATTAAATTATTTAATTTAAATAGTTATGTATCTAATCGTGCACATGCCGGTGATTAAAGAGTAATTACAGCTAGCGCCAATACGATATTGTAAGGCCGCATTATGTCAAACAAGAGCTCACTGGGATTACCTGACTGTTTATAAAACGAATCCGATCATACTACATAAACAATTATAACTTAAACAACTTTGATACATAGCATTTTCATTTTTATATTTTAGTTTTTTTAGTTATGTTTTCCAATTTAACGGGATTTTGTGATACATGCGAAAACAACAATTTTCCGTGAACATATTATATTTCTAAGATAGCCGATAGAGCACTATACGGTAAATCGAGCGCCATGTGATTCCAATCCGCTTTCGATTCGGAGACAAAGAGAAACTTTGATAGAATTGGATCATCAAGCTTAAGGATTGGACACTATTGCCGCTTGTCGTACTGCGGATTTGTGAAAACTATCAAGTATCAAGTTTAAATCGTTATTTATTTGAATATTTGCATTTTCGATATTTTAAATTGAGTTTGATACCGTGCAATATTTTAATGTCCGACGCTCGAATGGCGTAATGCAGAATCCGTGAGCGTAAATTTATTCTGTCGATTTGAGCACACATAGCCGGAGCCTAATCCAAGTGGGACGGGTACAAACGACATCGTCAGGTGATATCAGTTGCAGCTGCGACGTGCGCGCTCACAGATTCACTTACGGATTGATGGCGATGCAACTCGATATACTTTGCGCTGCTAACCGTTCAACCTTTGCCGTTCACATTCGAGCAAAAGAATATTGATGACCTTTTTCGAGTCAGTAGAATTAAATAAAGCCAAACCTTTTTTAAATAAAGAAACTGGTGTATGTTGGGATATAATAACCTGCATTTATCTGCAAACAATTTAAGTAAATTACTTATTAATATGTGTGATAATTGATTTGATTAAGTACCTACATATCTATGTAATATACAAACAACATATTTTCTAGAATATGTAAGAGCGAAAGCTTTGTGTGCAATAAATAATGCCTGTCATGAAAGTATTTAATCAACAAAGAAGAGCAAAGCAGAAATAAAATGACACATTTGATAATGTGCACCGAGCTGAGTAGGAGAGTGTGTCCGAGCGCAGCGCACAGCGGCAGGCACTCATCAAGCCCTCGATATTTCACCGTACATTACAAACGGTGCGGCGGACAACTGAAGTTAATTGGATGCGCCGGCCACGGCCCGGCGGCGGCACAGCACAACCATGAAATATAAAACAGAGCGAGCGCTTCCAGGTGAGTGCGGCCCCATTATCCTGACTGCAGGCGACGTAACGCGCGTCTCGTTACCGCCGCGTCTGCTAAACTTGCTGCGGAATGCGGGAGTTTTGTTGAAGTGACAGCTGATGGGTCGACAGCGCGCGTCTCGCCGAGGAGACGTATCTGTGCTTACACGCTAACATAATAGCTCTCCTATAACTTAGAGCCGTTCAGCGAAGCGACCATAAACGATGTTTACAGCGAACACTGGCACACAATACGTTTCAAACGGACTGTGTAATAATGGCCCATCAAAATTTCTACGCTAGAGTTGTCGGGCCGATCGGAAAAATTCACTCGACTCGACTCGAAAGCGGTGTCGTAATCCGCGGGCGCCGCTATGTGTGAAATTGAAATTAAAAATCTATTAAAGTAGAAAGATTGGAATATTACTTTGTTTTTTACCGTTTCCGAGTAATCCCTTATGGGATCGGGAGCTCTGTTTACTTAAATGGAAAATATATCAGTGCTTTTTAAATAAATTATATTTCCGAATTTTGTTATTTGGATTTAAAAATATAATGTTTTTTCTGTTCATAAAAAGTAAAAGGAAAATATAAATCTTTCATAGCGTGCACAAGATAAATTACAGGAAATTTTACCTCCTTAACTTTAACAAAATTTACGTTCACGTGGTTTGACTTAGGTGGGTTAGTTTTAGCAGACTCCTTATGAAATTGTCGAATGTAAGAACAGAGAGCGTGCTTCACGTTTAAGCCCAGATTTATTGTGATCGTGATAAACCGTTCTACAGAGCACCATTCGTCCATTAACTGACGTCACGGGCTTCAGCTCGCAACCGAAAATGGTTTTTGTTCGTGTCACGCATCAGACCAGCAAAGTAAATATTTAAAATTGAAATGGAAATTCTCATTCGTCTATTGAACTAAAGCGAAAAAAAATCTTTCGTTTAAACAACAAAGTGCTTTTGCCAAAAAACGCGATAGCAGCTAAGCTTAAATACAATTTTAAGCAAGTAAATATTAAAATGTTAATTTCAATAATAATGACACATTGCAAATACATATTTGTTTGTTTCTGTATAATACCTTTTATTTAATTAATCAATTGATTAACAACGAACTTAAGATCTGTTAAGAATCTTCTTGTGTTATTTCTTTGTGAAAGTTTCATAATTCGGTGTGCTTATTTAAGCAACAAATTAACTTAGGCCGAGCATTAGTATGTTAATCTGCACGTTAAGTCCGCCACTTCTGTTATACTTTTTGTGAACATGTTGAATCTAATATAAGCAGTTTAATAGTTTGCAAAAAAGTAGATTAAGTGTTTATCAGATGAATAAGAAATTGAATATATGTTGGTAAAAATGCTACAGAAATAAACTAATTTACATTTAAAAATGTCATTCTCGTACTAAGAATAATTTTATTTAAAGCACCAACTTATAAAAGGCAATGGACTTTAAAAATGGAAAACGTGACATCGATAATAATTATATTAAGGACATTGTTATGCTCTATGGGACAGCTTTGTTCACGCTCGAGCTCGCAGCGGACGAAGTCAACTGCAAAGTGAAATGCTTACTGGAATTATTGACTACTTATATTATTTCAAACGACTATTGGATGGAAGTTATAAAGTCAATTATTAGAAATATAACTACTTTTTATATTCTGGAGATTTAAAACTATTCAACTTTATAAATTCTAATATTAATATGCTAAAATGTTGCAACAAGCCTAAAGCTTGCCCCTAAAAAGGTTAAAGGTTAAAGGTTTCGACCCATGATGGGCTCCATTTTCCGCAACTCCACGACTAGCGCGTATTTTGCGTGAATACACATATCTTTAAATTTCTTCTCCGATATGTGCAGGTTGCATCACGATGTTTTCCTTCACCTAAGAGCGTCGATTAAATATGTACATATGAAAATCGAAATTCGAAAAACACTTTGGTACATGGCGAGATTCAAACTCGGGAACTGCAGTTTTTACAAGTCAAGAGCTAAACCCCTGAGCCACCGACGCTCTTAAAGCTTAATTAATCTAGCTTGCCCCTAATAAAAAATGCTCTTTTTTATAATATGGGAAGATTAAATGAATGCCAAAAAAGTATTACCTAATATTAGACTGAGACAGAAAAACAGTAACAAAGAGTTTGTTCATGCATGAAACAGCCATAGATTCCGATGTATCTGGGGTAATTCCCAAATGATCAAGCAAAATGCGGCTTGAGAAGACTATTGGCTCCATATTTCACAGAAATTAGCTTATTTGCCAGATATGTATATTAGTCAGACGGGTCGGCGCCGCGCCGCCGCGCCGCGCTCGTTCCGTCGGCACGAAAATTTAGATTTTCATAAAAACATAGACCAGAAAGAAACGGCAATGTAATACATTGAAAGGTATCTGCGGCTTTTGTGTTACTTATATCGATAAATTTATCTTAATATTACATAGTATTTTTATCTAAAATGTATTCATTTATTTGAGTAATGTACTTAATTTGTCTTAGTTTAGGCAAGTGAACTAAAAAGTTGTTGTTGTTAATGTTTATTTCGTATTACCGAAAAACCTATAATTATCTATCCATTAGTATAAAATATATGCGTATTTTATGATAGGGTGGCAAACTTATGTCATATTTACTCTCGTTATTTGCGAACGCACGGGGCTGATGATTAAATCATAAATTAATGTTTACATCGAATGAAAATGTTCCGTACAGTTATTTATGGGTATGAACGTAACATGAGCAATGTGTTTAACATTTTGTTGCATTATTTATGACTTTTACTACAACTGTTGGAAGTTTACTATATTAATGTAAAAGTATTGCAGTGAAAATTGCATGTAATAAATATACAACTGACTTTGATGGCGTGGCTGTGGAGAAAAGATGAATGGAGTTATGAATACAAATATTTATGAGGAAAAGCGTCGGTAAAAGGGCAATGTAGACAAACATCGAACTTATGGATGTTCTAAATAATGAGTTTTTGAGTGTATCTTCAAGCTTTTTGCAGGAAATCAACTTAAAAAGCGCCTTGACTCTAATTCAACCTGACACAAGTCGTTTAGATGTTTTTTTTCGTTTGACAAAATATTGCAAATCTAAAAATAAAAAAGTCGACAGTTATTATGGAACAATAAACTGTTAACATTTTAACTATCCCCGGCTCAACAGAAAGGCAATTCTGAAGTTCTTAAGGATTATGACGTAATCGGTAATTTTTATTTTCGGCTAGACGCAGTTTATGGGGGGAACACAACTACCGGACGTAAAAATGGCGCCAAGTCTCCGCCAGTCGGCTGCCGCACCTTTAATGCCGTCTTCTGTTTTAAAAGGAAAAATATAAAGATGTTTTTACTACCGTGTTGAATTTTAAATGATTCTAAGCTCTTAATTACATCCGATGAAATATTAAAAACAAAGTGGACTCCATTTTTAATTTGATTACTAATTGGTAGGTGGTTCAAAATTAATTCAACAAACCGTGATTTTTATATTTCATTTAAATTAGGCTTTTTTATAAGTACAATATTTTCTGATTAGAATCGAAAACAAAGAAAGAAATTCAAAGATATGTGTGAAGTCACGCAAAATACGCGCTAGTCGTGGGGTTGCGGAAAATGGAGCCCATCATGGGTCAAACTACTACTACTAGAATCGAAAGCGATACAAAAATGCAAAGCTTAGTTTGTATGAAATCGTAAACTTTATGTTAGAAGTCAATTTGTACCTGGAGAATTTGTCAATGATGAATTATAATTGATTTAGTTTAAATTGAATCAAGTTGAGGTGAAATTTATTCGAGCCATTATAACTAAGTTAGTACTCGGAGAAGTTTATCATTTTCAGTATTACAAGTGTGAAATATAAACATTGGGATTGAAAACAAATTTAGGGCTAGTAAGATTATTTAGTACCACTGGAAATAACAGTATATTTTAGAAAAGTAGAGTAAAAAAGGATTATTCCTAATAAAAAGAAATTGATTTACGCCTGAAATTATTTAACTTTTCTATCATTACTGTTTTCCGAGTCATTTTAATCTTTTATTCAATATTTAGATTCTATAACATTTGAGTCATAACAGTATTCTAGTTAGTGCAGAAAATAAACCGTTTTCTGTTAACTCTCCTTTATCAACAATCCTCTTATAATTTAGACAAAATTAAGGCCAATAATTTAACACTATACACTATATACAAAAACAATATTTATATAGCAAGAGTGTACACAGTTCCTGACCATAGTTTTAAAGTTAACTCGCTAAGTGCAACCACTATCTCTGTTGTTTCTCAATTCCAAGAATCTGTTGAGGACTTACTATAACTATAGTGGTTAGGACAACTTCTAAGAGAAGAAACATAATATCAAACTATTTAATCAATTTGTCTTGCAAGTTAAAAGTAATAAGGAGTAGAAAATATTCAAAAGTAAAAAGGTGAGCATAAGACGAGTCTTGCCGAGGAAGTTTATCAAGGGAGATAAGAAAGTTTTTCTTATTAAGTATCAAAGGAACTGTCGTAAATACAGAAATTAGCGAGAGTATCATCGTCGGAGCCGTGTGTAAACATCTAAAGTTTGAAAGTGGCGTCGCGTCGCCGCCGTCCCGGCGAGCAATCTCCTCGGCCCGCCGCCGCTTGCAACTTACTGCCTCACTCCGGTATATTAACTCGGGCTATATTAGTTTTGTTTGATGTGTTAAAATCATATCTACGATACTCGATCACATATCTGATCAAATAACTTGCTACAGCAAACAACAGATCACACGAGTTGGGGAGCTATTAAACTTTGTTGGTTTAAGTTGAAATTTTTACCCATTAGCTTTTAGTTAGAAATTGATATGGGTTAACTCATAAATTGAGTTTTGTTTACATGTGTTGTGACCTTCGATTTTATAAAATACAAAAAAGGCGAAATACAAAGAATTTCATATTGATACAAATTATACTTGCGGATAACTTTAAAACAACTTGATTCTAATTATTTTTTTTTATATTTATTATACAGTGGTAGTTCTACAGTGGTAGAGCCCGCTTCAACATCTTCGCACGCATTGGCCGCCTCGTTTGTCACTTTATATTATAAAAAAAAATCACAACTTAGTAAAAAAAATATACAAAAGTTTTCAAAAAGTGCGTCTTATTTTTAATTCTCGATATTAAAATAGATAAAAATTTCACCAACTTAATTAGTATGGAATACCGCAGGCTGGCCTGTATTAATAAGTAGGTACGTTTTGTTATGCCCTCACCCACCGACACGTGTTGCGCCCCTCAATGACGACTTAAGAGCACGCACTTACAATCTCTTCCTTGAATTAAAAAGGAAAAACATTTTTCTTTCCACTCTTACGTAAATTCAATTGATAACTTGAGATATTTATAACATATCAAGCTATATAACAAGGACTGTTCCGAGAATGAAGCAATTTGGATTGTACAGGAAAAATACGTGGTAACAAATGATAAATTACCTCATTAACGTAACAAATTCTAGACGTATTTAAATTTTATATTGACACTGTGCCGGTAATAGTCAAATATACACCGTAGGAATTTGTAGGCATCTGTTTGGTTTGTAAACGGACCAGGGAACCTAGTTGCCATGTTTGCTGTGTCAACAAGAGACAAGTGAATACTCGAGCTGTCTTAGACGTTTATTAACTAATACCGAACGACGAAACGACGAAATAATACCGAAAATAAGTATTTTTTTAGTTTTGTAAAGTAGTCATAATTTTCTAGTTTAACTTCTATTTTCCAACTAATAGAAAGGTAATTTTACTGCTGAAATTATAGGTAAACTTTTATGGAAAGTTCCTATTGAGAATAAATTATTTTATTATTTCCATCACGTAAAGGGGATCGTATGGAATTTGACAGAGGTTACTCTTCTTCAAAGTTAATAGTCCGTGAAACTACCATTTGGAAGTTGTTACTGCTTACCATTACGCGGTTAAGCTTATGGTTACAATTTAAAGTAAATAAGGAACGTGTGCTTTTAAGTTTTTTGTATATAAAATCTTGGAAGGCATAAGATAAAGAACAGTGAAGCCTAGACAATATCGCAATACACATAAAAAGCTTGATTATTTTCATTCTTATGTTTTTTTCATGGTATTCATAACACATTATCTTTTGAAAGTATGAAGTTATTCAGGTTTTATACATAGTAATTGTCGTCATTCGGTACATTAGAAATATTAAAGTCTTGTACTTAGTAAAATTAAAATGAGACAATTAAGTGCGCCAGCGCAGCGCGGCGTAGGCGCTGCTTCAACGCCTCGAACCGGAGCTCGTATTATGTTATTTAGTGGTCTGCGGAGGACAACTTTTTAATAGCAAGATAACAGACCTCTGGAGCCCGCCACGTTTGCGTTAAATCTCAAGCTCATAAATACGTTATGTAAACCCACCCTAATAATTAGTCGCGGTTACGGCGCGTAGTTAAGTTTTATGGAGCCGGCAGAGGCCCTAAGTGGGAGCGAGAGCTCGCAGGAAAAATGTTCTTTAATTTGTCTGGCCGCGTTCTGAGGCGATGAAGCGGAAATTGTTATGTTTATTCAGGAAATCTTGTATCCTTTGCTACCCTTTTATTTTTTCATGGTTTTAATGCGATTAGATTTTCGTAGATTCCTCGTAGCATTGTATCAGTAAGCATACCATATAGCTCGATCTGCTTGTTATATTACTTTGTTCCCGTTTATTATTTTTATACTAGTTGTTGAGAATTTTACAATGACTTTCGTCTTTTCTATACTGAGATTTTACTTTACCTGGTTGATAAGGTAGACAAAATGAGAAGCGGAGGCAATAAATAATAAAGTTTATGTAATGAATATAAAAATAAAAACAACTTTCGTGTGCTTCTGAGTAAATGAAATTTATTTTGGTACGTGATGATGTGACAGCGACGTGCATATGATGTAAAGCATACGAGATGAGTCATAGATAGGCGCGCTGCGTCCCGCT